>JAHXMU010026657.1:935387-961002 GCA_019455685.1 Philornis downsi
GGCTTACGTACGAGTATGTACACAAAAGTGCCGATAGCGAACCGAAATCTGGCTTTTGCTTGAAAATAGATTTCAAGTATCACTAAAATTGTGAATTCTTCTACTAAATGATAAGCTTGAAATTTGTTCCGTTTGATTGTTGCTGTTGTCTGGTGGTTGTTTTTGTTTAATTTTAGTGTCTTTTTCGAAACGGATACTTTATTTATAAATACGACACAACAACTTTAAAAGGCAAACGCATGCCAAGTAGAACCTTGATTTGTTTCGTTTCGGTTTTGTTTTATGAATTTGTTTCCACCCTGTTACTGTTAAATACGAGTTTCTGTTGTGAGACACACAGTACAAGTGTTGTTGCAAATTTACATTTATATATACACATAATTATATACAGAAATATACATATATATATTTATTTGCCGTATCAAGAAAATACAATCAAATAAAGTGATCTTGTTTTCTGTTGTTTTTTTTTATCTGTTTTCATCATTATATAATAATAATACTGGTTAATGAACTTTAAGATGTCATGATATTAATGTTTATTCATGAAACGCATATAGATTTATCAATATAAAGACAGATGTTATTGTCAGGGTTTCGATTTTGTTATTTTTGTTCGAAGCGGATTTTGAAAATACGTATCTGTGGCATCCAAAAAATGTTGTTTTGTTGTTTATTTAAAATAAAAGGAAATAGGTCCAGTTTGTCAAGAATTACTTTGTTGACATTTCTTTTACATATGCCAAGGTTACCATACGTAGGTACGATGGCACCACTGTTACCTGAAGGGGTAACACAGTAACAGGTGGATCAAACAAATTTAACACTATTTGAGAAAATTGGCAAAATAATAATAAAATTTAACCATATTACCCCCAAATAAGTTAATTCTTTCCTTCTGCTAACAAATAGAAAAAGATTCATTGCATTCGGTTTCACTGATTTATTATTATAATTATTATTATTGATGATTATTATGTGTATTATATGTGCTGCCGCCTATCGTCTATTAATTGCATTATAGCATTATTTTAGAAACAGTAGATTTCACTTAAGGGCATTTGCTGCTATTGTGTGGTCGAAATAGATACAATATGTATATATGAATTTGAAAATATTGCTTTAAGATACCATTTCAATACTAAATTGAGAGCGGAAATAGAAATAGCATAATTATACTAATAATCCATATGTTGATATTATTTTTGTGTATTTCAGATTTATAACAAGTTGTTATAGTTTGTTTGTGTTAGTATACATTATTTAATTTAGTGTAAATTATTTAATTAATAATTAATTATTAATAACTTGGTTGAAGGTCTAAGAACAGGCTGTGGTGCAAAAAGTAACAGGTTGTCGTCGTTGCTAAGACCCTCCGTTTATGGAAAAAATTAAAATTTTTTGCAAATTCTAAAAAAGAAGTCTGAAAATCGTCAGCAATGAGCACTTTCTCTATGAAATACTCTTCCCGGAAAAAACGTAACCTCATTTGCTAGACAGAGACATTTTAATGTCAAAATAATTCGTTTTTTTATTGGAATTTGTATCCATATTATTTCGCATAATAGTGCTGAAAACTCCGATCCAAAATTGGATGTGACAAATCCAAAAATTTAGTTTCTAATACAAATTATTTATAAATACGAAAATAATTAAAAAATAAAAAAAACACCTTATATTTCTAAATAGACAATATCCGACAATATCTAATATCAAGTATCCGGTTTTAATGTCCGCACATTGAAAACATTCATCTCATGAGCAAGGGCTTACAACTAATTGTAAGGCCCAATAAACTCCTTTTTTACTACTACTTTTTACTACTACTTTTTTCTAACTTACCACAAAATTTATAAAAAGCAATGTATGTCTCCTTGTTCTTTGTGCCGCAGTCACCTAATTGTCTTATTAAATGGCTTAGGATGCACAGTTTCTACAATAACACAAATGTGCTACAACTAGACTCTAAAAGCCTTATCTTAGGTTTTATTTTGTGGTTGCCTAGTGTATATTTTATAAATAAAAAAGTGATGTGAATTTTATTAATAATTTTAATTTAATCCTGGCTAATTTGACAAAAATCTAAAGAATGAGGATCTTTAGACTTTTGAAACCACTTGTTGTTTGGATCGATTACGATGAATCGTTCTCAATTTGTTTTTACTTTTTGATAGCTTTTAGCGTAATAAATGGACAACAGGGGGCGCATCAATCGTTTCTGTTGCCCGTTACCTGAAAAATGAGCTTTCGTGTTTCCTTCTGACGAGGTTTCGCATTCTTTTCTGAAAGTATCGGCCCTCTAAGAATATAAAAAAAGTGATCTGTGCGTTTTTAATTTTGTTACTGAAGAGTTGCTGCCACTTGGGATTCGTATCACTCTTCAAATGCTCTTATAAGAACTTGTGTGTACAACTTTTTAACATTTGATATTTTTTTATCGTGTCGCCTTGTTATAAATAAGGCTCAGTTTTCCTTTCTAATACTTTTTAAAATGTTCTCCTTTGGAGGTACTTTTTACACATTTTCCTTGCTACTACGATTAAAAAAAGGCGATGGTTTTATTCCATCACTAAGATTTTTTTTCCATTAACACAAGATTTTTTTTTTTTTTTTTGATGTTAAGAACTGTTTTGATAATAGAAAAAATTTGCGAAAAATTTACAAAGATTTGTAGATACCTATTTTTAGAGAAAATCTTGGGTTTCCATTTACAGATACTGTTTAGGGTTTTTTTTTTTGGGTTTTTAATCCAAAAGCAATGCTTCTTTAAAACTTTTCATTTCTAAATCACATCCATTGGCATACTAACTCATAAAATTGTTAAAACTCCGCATATTTTCTACTTTTGAACTAACACAACTTCGGTAGTCTTGCATATTTCCTCGCTGCAATAATTTCACTTCCCTCATTATTAACATTTCTTGATGGTTTTTAGTAAGCCTTTTTCCAATTTTTTTTGTTTTAAAACATTCATTAAATGCACATTTCAATAATTTTCAAATGGCTTAAATGTGTAGTGGAGTGAACAGCAAATACCAGAAACAAACCAAACCAAAAAAAAAGAAGGCCAACTGTGGGTTTTTTTGCAATATAGAGTAGTAGGTTTACAAACGTTGTTTTTTGTTTCTTCTATTAGCCGGTATTTAGTCACGGAGAAGGATTATTATAAAAATTGTATCATCGAACTGAATGAATGTTGAAAAACAGTCGCTTGACAAATCTATTAGTGACAAACACACAAATCTCTCCCTCGTACGAGGTGACAGCAACAGTGCTTGTGTGTGTATGTGTTTTTGTCGCCTCTTCAATTTTATTACATTTTCATTTTCAACATTTTGTGTTGGTTGTATTTCTGTAATTCTCATAGTTTTTAATCTTTTTTCGTTTTATTTAGTTTTTTTTTTCAGTTTGTTTCTATTATGACACCCAAAACACACAAATCTAGTCAACCGCAAACTAAATCTGAACCAGAAAAAAAGCTTTAAATGGTGCTATTTTTCTGCATCCCCACTCTGGTGGCTACTGGAGCACAACAAGTCAGTACTGTGGTGGTGCTGGAGCTTGGAGACACTCGATGTTTCTTGCTTTTGTTTTATCATTTGCCTGCTTCTCTCACTCTTTGACTGCAACATTGATTGCTTCTTCCTCATATTTTCCTCAAATTTCATGAGCCAGGAGGAAAAAAACAGATTTTCAAATAGCTTCACTTTGTTGGAGCAAATAAAGCAACACATTTTTACTTTTCTCCATAACTTACAGATGGACGACGACGATGACGACGACGAACCAAGGGGAAACGTTTGTATTTTATATAGTAAAGTATAGTCGAAGTAGTGAGTAAGTGCATAGGCGACGGACGACAGTCCCCCCCTTTTGCCTTTACCCATTGCACACCCATTGGGGATGTATGTTTTGTATACTTGTGGATTTGTGAAGCTCTCTAGCAGAGTGACGTCGTCGACCACGATAGCGATAGTGGAGACGGGTCTCACCGAGGTGGTGGCTACAGCGATGTTAGCGCTGAAACAAGTTGTCAGGCTTCCCTGGGTATGGAGGACGGTGTTTTTTTCTTTGTTTCTTCTGAAAATTTATGTGTATGCTTTAGCTGCTGGCCCATGTTTTATTTTATTTTATTCTTTTTTTTTTGTTTCTTCGAGAGGGTTTAACAACATTCAAGTGTAGTGGCTTTTGTACTCTACGCCTTCAAGTTACCTCCAATGGCAAAGTAAAGAAAAATCCCAGCGTGGGGTCAGGGGAAAATCATAAATAAAATCAGTGACACTGGTTGACTGGGCTTTGCTGCCGCCTTATCCAGAGGCGACAAAAAAATAAGCCCGTTTTCTCATTTCAATGTTATTTGTTGTACTATTAAGCATTTAGATCATTTGAATGGTTGGAATACAAAATAAATAAGCAATAAATAAAGGAAACTTTAGGCAAAAATATATGTATATTAAAACGATTATAATGAATTTGAGTATTTTTTTTTAATATTTACAATTTAAACGGCCGGCTAACCTAAATTTAATATCGTGGCAAAGAGGAGGGTCGACTAAAATGGTTAACTAATAACTCGAAATCAAAAGCTGAGCTTTTTAAATGACTTGTTGGAAAATAACTTATTTTCAAGTATCGAATATAAATCGAGGCTGTTAAAAAAAATTGAGTTATGTTGCCATTTGGGCCGAAAGTGCTAACTGACATAACTATAGAAATCAAAGTGTTTCCGACAGAAGCCTTCACCTGATGAAAATATCTTGTGTAGTACAATAAATGCATGATAGGTGGCGCTCGTAGTCTTTCGCTAAATGCTACTTGTGAGTGAGCATCTACATAATATAACTTATAAAACGACACGGCCAACTTTAAATAGGTGTATAGGATTGGCCCAAGCCATGGAAATAATGATCATTATACTAAGAAAAACGATCACCGTTTTTTTTTTTAACCAATATATAATGGGCGATAATGGTGAACTAAAAAATCAATATACTGCTCTGTCATTCTAGCAGCCAGTGGTAATATATTTTTCAGAAATCATTCCTAAAATTAATGCAATACAATCGAGCACAATCAATATACATTTGGTGCTCCTATTCTTTAAAGAAAATTCCGCTTAAGCAATATATGCAGATATCTCCGCAATGTAAAATGCATAGGGCATAAAGCTTTGCTTCGAATTTCCACAAAAAAGTAGAACATAAACCCGAATTGCTTTTCGGCAGATCAGTGGAAGTGGTGGGAATCGAAGATGACAGTCTCAATTTCTATCAAATACCGTCATCAATAACATCAACATTTGAAATTCGCACTTTTGAAATCAGTTGTGGCTTCACCGACCAAAAAATGTTTGGCCAGGCTTTCCCTAACAAAATTATGTGGTGCTAAGTTATACAAAGAAAAGGAAAATGACTATCGATAACTCCAAAACTAATAGAAATACGTTATTCGAACTTCATTATTCAATTTTAATATCTACTCTTCCCAATAAGAAACTCTTTTGTAAACTATACTACATATATAAGTTACGAAAACGCCAGTTCATTGAATTTTTCTCCTACAATTTTAAAGAAATTTCTGACCGAAAGATCCATTCCACTAATATCAATCACTTGTTTTTGATTTCTCAGAACTACTTAGGAATGTTTATTTCGAATTTGATATGACCTATTGCCGAGATAAACCAAATATTTTGCTTTATTTCTAAAGATTATGTATGATTACATCCGATCCCGATTGCCGCCAATAGGCTTGAGAAACGCTTTTCTCTGATTAAGGAACAGTACTTTTGCTTAAATTATTAAGCAAAGTCAGTCAGTTTATTAAATGAGTAAAATCCAATTTTAAGTGAAATCCAAAAATTTCTTTTAAATTACAAAACAAAATCATTGCTTGCATAAAATCAAATCAATTACTGGTTATTTCATTATGGGCATATTTCAGTCGTAACCTGGCAACCTCTACGACTCACATTCGCACACCCACCAACAGTCGAAACAAATTGAAATTTAAGGTCAATTATTAACATATTTTCTGTTACAATGCCCACAAGAATTGTCAGCAGTAGTCATCACCGCATCACACAGCAACAACGTTCTGTTATTGTTTTGTACTTAAGGCCTCATATCATATAGAAAATATGGTAACCCTATTTGGTGTTTTTTGTTTTGATTTCTGTTTTTGGTGTTGTTGTGAAACAGCAGTCTATTATTAATAAGAGGCTTACGGTAGTTAGTGAGTGATATGTGTGCAAAAAAAAACTTAAAACAAAACATAACAATAGAAATGACCACTCAAACACACAGTCGAAAACAAAAGAGCCTATCAAACAGAGTGAGAAAGAGAGATATGCAGAGAGAGTGCATTTAGCACATTTAAAAGAGCTGAAATGGGTAACACAATTCTACTCTCTTTTTTCTGAATAAACTGAGAGAATATTTGGATGCGGGTGTGTGTTTGGTGTAAAAGTGAGTGACTTAATGATGATTTTTTGTTGTGTATTTTTGCATTGGATTCGTTTGCGTTGTTGTTTTTTGTTTATTATTTCTTTGCTATTGTATTTGTTGTTGTCTGTATTACATCGTGTTATGATGGGTGTTATTTGTTGTTTACGTCTATTATTTATAATTCTTGTTTTGTTGCTTTACTTTACAAAGGCAGAAGGTTACCACCTGTGTGCTTTAGTGTTTCGTTGGAAAGGGAGTACGAGAGGGGCAAGAAAGGGATGGACATTTAAATGTTTTGTTAATTTTCATAAATAATCAGGAAAGCATATTGACAACAATTAGCGCTAATATCGCAAAGGGGAACGGAAAAACTGCAAAGATATTCTACAAGGTTTTATGTTAAAACTAAAGAAAACAAATTAAAAAGTTAACTTTAAAATTAAAAAGGAGTATAAAAACTACAACGGTTAGCTAAATGCTACGGATGACAAAATTTAAAACGTTCATTTTCAGGTTTAAAATTATTATTATCTAAAATTGCAGATTCCAATTTACAATTTTAAAATAAAAAAAAATTTAAAAATTAAAGAAATATAAATTTGAATTAAAATTAATATTAAAATGGAACAAAAAACAAAACAGTTAATTAATGCAAAGTTAATTAAAAGTTTACGTCAATTCTAATTGTTTTTTATATTTTCAGTGCTCTTGGAAGAAAATGTATTCGTTTGACGTGAATGGTAAGTTGATATTTAGATTATTGTATTATATTTTGGGTTAAAATATGCAAAAATTTTTAAACTTTATTACAGTTATGAGAAGGTTGTTTTCTGGTTACAATAAATTTGTTTTCTTCGGTTTTTTATTTTGTTAAAAATTAGTTAGTAAAATGAAATAGATCGAAATTTTTCTCATAATTATTTGGAAATACAAAAGCTAGTAAAGGTCTATAAGTTGTCTTAGCAAAAAAAAAAAAATCGATATTCTTTCTAGAAAATGACAACCCTTTCAAAATTTCTTGTCGTTTCAAACATTCGTTTTCAAATTTGAAAAAAATATTTTTGTTGATTAAATATTGTTTTCTTTTGTTTATGGGAAAAAAGCCGTACATACTTCGCAATGGCTTGTTCCTCCGTCATAAACAACCATTTGTCGATGGGTGATTAAACATGGTTTAACTGACAAATGTGTATTGAAAGGAAAAAATGCAGATGCATGAAGTTGTTGTGGGAAATATACCGCCTCGTCAGGATCTCGTCAAATTCCCGTATACATATATTAACGAAATGTTAAAGACGTCTTACAGTGAGTGTACCTCTTGTGAAAATTGGGTCATAGTGAATATTTTACGGAGCATAGCAAAGTACAATTAATGCACCGTAGATGGCGCTCCTGATATTTCGATATCATTTATGTATGAAATACTAATAGCGATGCGCTCCAAATAATAGTTATAGCGTTGATAAACGTTGTTGTAATGACATCACAATGTTGTATTGCAGGTTAACATCAGAAATCTTTCAACTCTTTCCTCAGGACACAGCAAAGTAGACAATTACATTAGAAAATGTTGCATATATTTTTGAGAGAACTTCAAGCCAAACATTTCACAATATATAATAAACATGTTTTTTAGTTATCAGCGACCTAATAGAAATCACTACCGGGTATATGAGTCACGATAGTATATCTTTATATATCTTTATCACAAGCCTTAATATATACTCCTTATTTGGTTATTTCTTAACATACATAACAAATTTTATTCTGTATCTTCCAAAGGAAATGTTTTATAACATACGTTTCTCTTTACCTACCGGGTGTATAAATCACGTTAATATATCTTTATATATCTTTATCACAATCCTTAATATATACTCTTTATTTGGTTACTTCTTAAAATACATAACAAATTTTATTCCGCATATTTCAAAGCAAATTTATTTCTCTTTACCATCAAATTTCTTTTATTCTTCAATTGTAAATTATCTATAATTTTTCATATTTCATCGTCATATTTCGCCAGAATCTTGGTCACAACACCACATTCCCTGACGTTATTATTTACAATTTACTTTATTAAAGCATACTTTATGGCGCTGTAGAGCATTTGCTTTGACGAAGATGTGACGAAAACGGATATGCTCATAAATGAATCTGTGTGTACGCCGTGGGCGGAAGTAAGTGAGATCGTTTAGGTGTATGAGTCGCCTTGTGCGTAGGCTAAAGGGTTGGGGAGAGAGAGAGCGTTGAGGTAGAGAGAGACCAGAGGAGGAAATTAAAGTTCTGCATCATACGTAAGCATGTTGGGTAGCAATGATTGTACATTGTGTTGTTGCTATTTATTATTTATATTTTTTGAACATTGTGGGGTATGAGTGTTTGTGTATGTGTGCACATTTGTGTAGGTTAAAGGAAGAAGAACTTATCAGACGGCAACCAAACGAAGTCAGCATGGTGGCGGTGAACACAAACTGAGAAGCGTGAGGAGGGAAACCGCCAACTTTACAAATAACCATACACACACATGATGACTACAAAATGCCAAAGTGTAGTAGTAAAAGACCAATATGTGGGTTTCTTTTTTTGTGTGTGCTGTTTCAATTTGAACCCACACATTCTTACACGACGCTCACACACAGCCACTCGCATTTGTGAACTAAAATATGGCATAAAAAGGACACTTGAGTGGGAACTTGTGCGAATGTAAACGTGAGTGAATGGTTGTTGGATGCCTGGTTGTTTAGCGAAAATATTTTTTTGTGCTGTGTGGTGGTTTGCTTTAAATGCCATGTATTTTATATTGTTGGTGTTGTTGTTGCTTTTGTTAATAACTACATTAACATAGAATTTAAATTGCTTAGTAATAAATTTCTAATGATTTTGAAAATACTAATTAGGATTCAACGATAATTTCTTTTGCTTGAAGTTTGCGGAAATAAGATTGGGCTAAAGACAATATTAATTATAGATAATTGATAATGAGTTAATATTTTAGAGACAGAAACGAAAGGGATTGGTATATTAGAGGACGGGGGGCGTCAAACATATTTACTAAAATTAAGTAAAGCGCTATCTATAGCACATTGTTTGTACTATTCCGAAAACTACAAGTAAGAGGAAAGTACACGCCTATTTTGTTGGAGCAGTACTTCGACATCATATAAACCATGAGATATGTAAGTATAATGACGACATTTATGCCGCTAAGCGCATCTTCTTGGGAAAGAATAGTTAAAAATTCTGCAGTACGAATAATATATCGGAAAGTTTCGGTGTTTTTTGGGGTAAGAATTTCACATTATTATAGGGTTAAGGTTGACCTTCTAGGTATTTTTGTGAATACAGTTATAAATATGTCCGCAGTCCATTATAGTTGATAAAAAAAGATCAGTAAGAGTTCAGAAAAAGTTCTGTTCAAGTGTGTCAAAAATGGGCAGTCATTTTACTTTGCTCAATATTATTAAATCTGTAGAAAGATGCTTAAAGCATTCAAAACCAAATACATACCGCTTCATCTCACTAAGTGAGAAGTGTTTGTCAGCACGTCAAGATAGTCGCCGCCCAAAGAAGTATAACTGGCTGTACCACGGTTTGAACCCACGATCATACGAACAGCAGCGAATTTACAAAACTACAATGCATACTTACAGACACGGTTTTAAATTTGTAAAAAAAAATATGCATAAATTGCTTGATATAAAGTCCCTTTCTAAAAAAATGCTAATATATAGTAACACATTTGTTATTATCCATACGTATGTCATGAGTCATTAAAATAGTTGAAATGGCACCTATCGTGAATTAACCGCACTTTTCAATATAACACCTCTGGCAAGCACGACACTAAAATAATTTAGTTAATCTTTTATTAAATCATGGATTTATCATGCCGCATTCTCTTGAATGTTCAATGAATTTATTGATATTTCATAATTCTGCCAACATAATACAAAATTTTAGTCAATGTCGTAGAAATTTATATGTTCCAGAGATTTATGGTGAACATGGTAATATTAATACATTTATGCCATTCTTTAGTTGTAAATAATTTCCAACAGAGACAAGAAATTCCAACTATACTCCACTTAAATAGGTATTCGAACAATAATCATAAAAAAATTAAACATTTAGAGCAACAACCTCTAGTGCAAGTTGCACGCAGTGACATAGTGGTAAATCACCATAAACGTCAGTAATATTAGCAGTAGAAGTATAATAGTATTAGTAGTAGTATAAACTACAAAAAACAGTGGCAACTTCATAACCCAGTAAGTGTGCGTGTATGTACGAGTATGTGCAAATGAGAAGTTTTAGTGGATTATCTTTTGCACACGAAAGCGCCAGTTATTTGCATATTTAAAGTGCTAACATAACATTAAAAAAAAGAAAATGACAACAACACAAAAAACACAGCAACACCAACTTCACCGACTTTACTTCGTTGTAAATTTACCGATTTGCAGCAACGCAAAGGCAAAGCGAACTCATTCTCTCATACTCTCTGAAGTTATATTCAAAATAGTATTGTTGTTTGAGTTTATGTGAAATCTGTCGAAAAAGGAAACACGCAAAGCACTGACTACTGGCTGATATTGTGTACAAATGCACGTCCGTCTGTTTGTTTGTTTGTTTGTTTTTTTTTTGGTTGTCTCTCTGTCTGTTTGTTTGCGCCGCATACATATAAGATTGTCATACTTAAAAAACAAAGTAAAACCATTATGTTACCAATCAAGGTTGATTGTAAACACACAATTGTCGGTAAGAGAGGAGAGAAGGAAAATTTGTGGATAGCAAAGCAACAACTATAGCTATTACTAAATTTTACTACTACCACTAACTACTAACAATGAACGAGAAGAGCTCCATACAATAAGTTTGGCACACGCACACAAGACGTAAACGAAACATCAGACCGGCCAACAGATGTGTTCCATCCGTGTGGAGTAAAGCATATAAAACACACGTACGAGTTAAATCCCCTCCAACGCCTACTTTCCCCTCATCCTCACTAACAAACAAACATTCTACAGAGACCCATCAAAACATTAGAGTGCAAGTGAGTGAGTGCGTGATGGGGGAGAATAGCATCGAGAGCGCATAGCCATACAAGTAATCATAGCAAAGCCATAGCTCGTGTGCATAGTTATATTCATGCAGTATACGCACTAGAGTATATAAAAACCCGGTTTGTTGGAAAGCTTGATTTTTAGTTTTCAAACTTTTACAATTCTTTCAAATCTCAATAAAAAGGCTTAAAAACTTACAGTGTTTTATGAAGGAATTTTACAATTTTTTGATGAATTTTCAAAGGCAGTAGCCAATAGAAATGCTATAGGTAAAGCCCCTCTCATTCCCTCTACAAGATATAACTTTGTTTATCAGAGATGGGAACATTTTTAAGCGTGTCATAAAATGTTCAGGATATGAAAAACGCCAATTAACTGAGAACAAAAGCCAATTAAGCTGAATAGCCGAAAATTGTCTTCTCAACAAAATTGGCTAAACGGTTTTTTAAGCAAACCGGTTAATCGGTGTTGAATTTCCTAATACGTTCGCACTTCGGTCGGTACGTATCGTAATGGGCAATGGTGGATTTGATGTGTTTCGGTGTTGCTATGTGCACGGTGGATGTAAAGCTATGTTGGGCTTTACTACAAATGCTTACACACACACACACAAATGCTCGCTGGCAATCATACACTTTTTTTTGGATATTTGTGTGCGATGTTGCTTTTGTACCTTCCTTCTAGTTGTTGTTGGGGTGCTATTGAAACCTGTGCTTTAAAGTTTTACATTATTATTATAATTTGAGTTTAAATGAGGGGATTTCTGTTGCGAGAGTATAAAAGAGAGTGTGAGTACACAAAGGTGTGTGTATGTAGGCAAATGAGTGTTGTGGATGTTGTTTTGGTTATGCTTTCATTGAAAGCATCATTTCTTTTGCATATTTATTATTGCTGATGCTGTCGTTGTTCTTGTTATTATTGTTTGACTTTGTGTAATTTGTTGAGTTACGTGTGAGTGTGTGTGGGGGGTAGGTTAAATGTGTAAATCGGTGTTGTTACATTACTTGGTGTATGAAGATTATGATTTTGTTTTTTTTTTCTCTCTCTGTATTATGTGATGTGAGTTGCGGCAAAACGAGTCATGGTTAAATATTATTATTGTTCACATGTGTAAACGTTTATTTTTATTCCTAATTAACCGGATTATTAGTTAAAAGAAGAAAGTGAAATTAATAATACTTTGTAAAGTTAATTCATTAATATTGAATTAATGGCGTACATGTTGGTCGTGTGTAAATTTGTCCAATAACATGTGATATTCAAATGTATTATAGATTTCTAGTGATAATGTGACAATTTTACAACAGCGTGATTTTATATTTAGTCTGCACCTAATAGTTCTTAACTTTGTATATTTTTAAGCAGTGTATATCGAACAGATTTTAGGCAATATATTAAATTTATAAGAATTCTTAAGAGGATTACATGTGAAGATGGCTTTATTTTGGACATGTAAATTCATAGTGCGTAGAGAGTTAGTAAAGGCTACGTGGTTTAGTTTCGAGATAATACCTACAGATTCGAACATGCAATATTAAGAAATATTTCGAGTCTTAGAATAATTGCCCATAAATGTATGCTATGCTTTTAAATCATTATGCATAGTTATTGTTGTTCGATGCATGCAAAGTTATCAAATATTCCGTCTTAATTACTCCTAAATGTATGCTATACTTTTCAATCGTTAGGCGCAGTTTTTAGTGTTCGGTGAGTGATTTTAAATATATACAACAATTACGATCTTGCAATTGGGTATATTTATCGCCAGACCTTAAACAGACATAGTGCTTTGTAAAATTACATCATGTGGTGTTTAAATAGAATATCTTTAAAAAAATCCATATAAAGTATGCTCATAAATAAGGACTTTACGTGCAAATGTTGTGTTATTCTAAAATTGTGTATATAAAAAGTTTAAAAATGTGAATGTCTTTAATTCTACGTCTTAAAGGCAAATATTATATATGAAATTGTAATAGAAACTTGAGCCACAAAATCTGAGAAACATAAGAAACCAAATCTGGATGATGAATCTGTTTATGCCATTGAACGATTATTGGAAAATAACTCGCGTTATTTACTCTCGTATTTGCGCAGTTTGAAAATTTTGCGCAAAATTCCAAGAATATGTACTACGCATTCGTTTTGATTGTAGGAAAAATATATTTTATATTTAGAATTTAATATGATTGAACGACAGAGAGTTACATTTCCAAGAAACTAAAGCAGGAAAGGAACAAAGACATGTCCTTATTATTGGAAATACAAATGTTGAAAGAAGGTTATATCACATAGTTGAGTCTACATAGATGCTTATCCAATGTTACAGCATTTATACATTATTAATTTCTATTTCTGGTGAACTCTCAGATTAGTTAATCGCCTTTCGCTTTGACTATACCAAAAAGCCAATAACTTTAAGTACAAATGCTATCAAAAACCTATAATCTTCATATAATCATTGACCAAAAAATCGAAGAAGCAAAAAAACGCAAATTTAACTTTAAGGCAGCCAAGCAGCCAGTGATAGTGTGTTGGTGGTACATTTAAGCAAACGTTAAAGTGATCACGTTCCACTTGCGAGAGACCCAGCAACAGTAACCCACAGCAGCAGCAGCAGCATCAGCTACCCATGCAGCGACAGACAGGCAATCAGTAGTCGTTGTCGTAGTTGCTCTTCATCGGAACAGCAACAACAATACTCTGTCATCATCATCATCATCATCATCATCGTCACCATACTTATATATCATATTACTGTTTTACCAGCCAACCAACTAACGCAGCCGTTGGAGCTGCTAAAAACTGTTGCCAACATTAGCTATGTACAATAATAACATTGGCATCGCGCTGTTTGCAGAGACGGTAGCTTTTGGACAAGTTGTATGTGCGTGTGTGTGTGTGTGTGTGTGAGTCTATGTCTTGAAGTAGTTTGAACATGTGCATGACTTTGGCAAAACATTGCAAACAAACAGAGTGTAGATAAAGACGAAAGCAAAAAATAAAAAAAAAACTACAAGAAATAGGAAATAAAGTAGCAGTTACCAACGTAAAACAAAATAGCAGCAACATTTAGACATCACATGATGGACCCATTTTCCAAAACACACTTGCATCATCATAAAATTCATGACCATCATTTATCGACTATTTTATGTGCCTTCCTTGGCCGTCTACTTTCGTATTTTCCATTGCACGTCGCCAACTTTAGAGAAGATTCATCCGTCCATTTGGCTCTAGCAAAATTTTCGATTGTTCTGTCATTCTGATGAGTTTGTCGTTTTATTTGACTATTGGTTTCGAAAGCTATCGGTTTAAGGCTATCGGTTAAAGTCAATTTCTTTTGTCAATCTTTTTGTCAGCAAGTCAGACAAAGATTTCAAGGAAATTCCTGAATTATTACAGTAATTAATTAATATTTCCTGAATTACATGAGGTAGATGATGATGTTTAGATATTTTCAAGACGATCATAAGAAACTTTCTTTGCTTACATTTTACAGAAGCTTTTGCTTGATCACATTTTAGCAAAGTTCAAAAGCTTGTTGCTCCTAAATGTTTTAAATTTCGGAACTATTGCAGTAAAAAATAAGGGGGCGAATGTAGAAGCTGTTGTTTCTTTGCTTACATTTCACAGAAGCTTTTAATTGACCACATTTTTGCAAAGTTCAATAAAAGGTTGTTGCTCCTAAATGCTTTAAATTCCCGAATTATTGCAGTAAAAAACTGAGGGGGGCAGATGCAGAAGCTGATAAGCTTTTTCTACTATCAACTTCAATTATCTTTTGCTTTCTTTGTATTTCAGGGCCTTCCTCTTCTCGCCAAGGTCTGTGAAGGTGAAGGAAGGTCTCTTCGTATTATCGTATACATGAGCTTCATCTTTCATTGTATTTGAGAACTTTTCTTTATTTTTCAACTGACGTACAAAATTTGTACTATTGTAATGTTATCCAATATAAATGAAGATAGAGATTCTCGAAAGCTTTTTCAATTTTAAATGGAGTTTTTTGCGTAACTTCTCTTGCTATATCCCGCCTTTTCAGTCAATTTTTTTTCAATACTAAACATAAATTTTTGTTCCAAATGTATTTTCCACAACATTAAATAAAAATTCTCAATTACAAGTCTTTATTTCTCTTTATTCAATATTTAGTCGAAGCTCTGAGTTTCAACTGGTCTTTCCTGATTTCCTATTGAAAATGCTGTAAGATGGATTACTGTGATTCTGCTTTAAAGTATGCTGTGAATTTTAATTCAATAGCGTTAAATAGAAAAATGAAAAACGCCAGAACTCGCTCTTAGAGAATGTTTGTGGAATAACAAAAGTTTTGTTATTTGCTTGTTTATCTTCCGTTTACTTTAAAATGTAAAGAATACCCTTAGGATATAAAAGGAAAATTGAAACGAAGGCTATAGTTTGTACACATTTTTGGTATGAAATTATTGAAATTTGCCTTAAAGCATGCTGTGCTTTGTAGCGGTTGTATATGTTACATATTGTTGTCTAATAAGAAATTGCCTGGGGAAATTACAAAAATTGATTTAACTCTTTAGCGTCATGACTACAACTTTTCCGTTTTTCTGCTGCTTGAAATATCTTTTTGGCGCCTGTGTATAGCAAGTGCTATTACAAAATCTTTGAATGAATGTACTTCAGTTCGCCTTAAAATATGTTGCGGCTTTTAGTGACTATGTAGAAATGCAATTTCTGAATCTATTCCTCCTTAAAGTATGCTACTATTGGTGATGGTTCAAGTTTCATGTAGCTGGTGTGCATGTTCCGTCACAACTATAGAAGTGAATTATGTCTCTCACTCATTACAGATATTACCTGTTGCTTTAAGCGAACTGAAAGTCTGTAATGTTGGATGCTTTTAATTATATTACGCCTGAAAGCATGCTGTGCTTTATTTTAAATGGTACTAATGTGGGTTTTAATAGTCAATATTAGCGAAACCTTTTATTTCTGAAACCCAGAGAGAATTAACAGGGGTATGATCATTATGATCGAGCCCGTAAGAGACATGGGTATGGGCGCACAAAATTTGATGAGCTAAGCAAAGGTTACTAGATCACAGGATGCGTACATTTTTTTGTCAGAACTTCCATGTACACCTTTTTTCTGCCACTCGGACCAACTTTTATCATCTTATCCTTTCATTTGTCAATTTATCCTATCTCTAGAGGCATTAGCCGTCCTTCACTTGTTTTACCAATCTATCCATATCTAATTTCGATATTACTTCTTCTGTCCTGCCATTATTTTCCCCATTTCTTCCATCGCGTAGCCCGTTTTCCATCACCTTGTCCGGCCTTCAGCCACTTTGCCAGTCCATTGCTTATTGTTTGTCTTTTTTTCTGTTACTCTTCCTTTTCATTCTCCTACACAGCCAGCCCTTCTGCCGATTATAGCTCCTCTCAATCTGTACTTTTTACAAAATCATAGTAGACTTGGCAAACATTTATGATAACTTCTTCCACCATCTTCCTATTTTTTTTCACTTCCGCTTTACACTTCCCATTCAACTTCATTTGGCAAAGCGTCCGTCTTTTTGGCGGAAGAAGACAAGAAGAAATTGCGAAAGCGAAATGGGCGAAATATTTTAACAGTATCTTGGCAAATAAAAGTATCCTTAAGATGTATAGCGGTATAATAATGTTATGCGTTACTGATGTACACTTGAGCAATGCTATATGACCCTCCTTATATAAATATAATTTTGCAAAGTTTTGGAAAATAAAACTTCTTTTGTTGACTTGCTGTATAAACAAAATAAACAGTCGAAATTGATAATACAAGATTTATTCCACTGGGATTTGCTATCGGAAGGGATATCCATGTGCTTTGGCAAATTTCAGGACTCTGTATGTTAAAGTTATCTTATCACAAAGTATAAATTGAAACTTACTTTTTATTGTTTCCTTGCCAAAGTCAAAGTCATGCAAAATGTGAAACATGTTTTCATTTCTTTCGCTTCATTTTGTAGACCAACAACGCCAATAACAATACGACAACTAAATAGATTTCGTATATGCATTTTAACTGGAGAAAGACCTTAAAAAAAAAACTCCATTCCAAACAAAATGAAAAAACGAAGAGCAAAAAACTATCCAGCCACTGCCATCTACACAAAAACTCACTTTAACAAACATCAGCCAACAACCAGAGAAGCTACAACTAAAACTAAAACTCTTTGTGAAAAAAAAAATAAAACTAAAATCACAAAAAAAAACGACTGCAAAACAAAAACTTTAAATGCACATGAAACTCCAGTGCCCGACTTGCAGACGTACAAACAAACCCGCCAGACCGACCAACCAACTTAAAGATGAAGAAACTTTAATTCAAACTTTAATCAGCAACAGTCTCTTCGAGCATGTTCCAATGTAAACCAAACTCAATGAGTAATCCCCCAGCTCTCAAAGCCCCTCTTTTGTCCCACTAAACAACCAGAGACTATTTCACAGACACACACCAACGATTTATTTAATGTTTCATACTACACTTTAACCCTCCCAATGGCCACCCTCTCTCTTTCTCTCTCTCTGCATTCACAAACGAGTGCAATCTACATGCGGAGAAAAAAAAAACGGCTGAACTACTGAAATTCGTTAGTCTGCAGACGAAGAAGACGGCGACGATGACGACAGAAAAAAAGAGCAACCAACATGCAGCCAATAATTTTAAGAATCACTATGTTTGCCGAAACAGTACAATCCCCATATAGGCAACTCACTAGCCTTAAAAGACAACAACAAACCAGAAAACCAAAATGTACCCAATAACTTTAAAAAACACTGCATATGTTTAGGCATTCTTAGACAACTCAACAGGAGTAGCCCACAATAACAATTCAGAAAATATAAAGGCTGAGGAAAAGAAAAATTTTATTGCTTTTCTATTATCCTTATTTTTTATTTCCCATTAGGAAATGATATAAAATGGAAGGTTCCAATTCTGCCTTAAAGTATACTGTGAATTTTAGTTGAATATCGTTGCAACTTCCTGCAACAAAACGCTTCAAATGCCGGTGCCTACTACTGGAGTGTTAAATTTTGCAATCTGTGCGAGGTTACAAGAATATTGCTATTTGTTTAAAGCTGCGACCAGCATTTGTTTGTCTTTTGCTATTTATTTCAAAATGTGGGGAATACTTTTAGGCCCAATTAACACATTTCATTAAATATTGTAAGCAAATTGCGTGCTATGAAGACTATATGAGGTGAATTGAAACGAAAACTCCGGTTTATATAAATTTTTGTATGAAATGATTTAAATTTGCTTTAAAGCACGCTTTGATTTGTAATGATTTTATATGTTACATGCTGTCATCTTATAAGAAATGTAAATTTTCTTGCTTAAGACATTACGCTACATGTAAAAGATTTTACGTATTTAACCGTACGATCAAAAATTTGGTGATATAACATTGCGACTTGAAATATCTGTTTGTATCTACGGATAGCCTCCTATAATAGCTGTTAGAAAATTATAGTTTATCTGTCATTTTTAGATGAAACCGTTTTAGCGCGCCTTAAAGTATACTGTATACACTATTCTTGTTACTGTCACATCATACCAGTAGAGGGCTACTAAATATCTCAGGTATTCCCCCTAGGTTCAGGCAAACTAAACATTTTCAATGCTTGACGCCATCAATTACATTACGCGCGAAAGCATGCTGTGTGTTAGTTTGGAAGATATTGTCAGATTGTGTACTAGCCAATATAAACCAAACTCTCCATGTTTTGGAATGCGTAGGGAGTTGCCATGAATAAGATCACGTCCTCATAACATATTGAAAGAGACCGCTGAGGAAAATTCTTATCTGTGATTGCAAAGAGTTTGCTGAGATTTTGGGAGGTTATAAAACGCTCACATTTTCCTAACATCTGAATTATACCCCTGATTTTTATTAATTAACCCTAACTTATGTCGCTTTATCTTATTAGCTTTACTATTTTTATCAGTTGTTTAAATCAAGCCTCATCTGTATGGTTTTTTTTTTAGTTTAGTATGGCTTTGTATTGTTGAAACACTCATGTGCTACACACTTATACTCATAGCTTCATATGTGTAAGCACGTTCCTATTGACGACAGTGTACTTAAAAGTTGTAAATGAAAATTATAAAGATACGTTTTTCCTCGATTTGTTTCTACCTCGTCTCATGTCTCACCACCACAGGTTTCCCCTGGTCGTTTCGATTATCTTTGTAAGCACTTGTGAGTTTTTGTTTGTTTGTTTCTTACTTTATATATGAACTATATTTTTGTTTTTGTTTTTTTTTTGTTTTTTTTTTGCAAAGGATCCCCGTAGAGAGCTTGAAAGAGAAGAGAGCACGGGAGGAAGGGGAGGGGATAAACGATTTTCATTACATTTTCCTTTTTGGCTTTGATTTCCTTGTTGGCGAAATGTTCTTTAGGATTTTGAATTTTAATTAATTATTGGTTGGCGGTGGCTTTTAGAAATTATAAACCTGTCAGGTGGGGGGACGTAATTAATTAGAGTCGTTTTGATTTTTATTTTTGTCCAAAGTGCTTTAGCAAAATCCCGGAATTTCTTTACGGCCTTGAACGATTACCGTGGGAACTTTATTATGTTTTATTCTAATATTTTGTACACGTAGAGATTTATGTTAAAGTTAAGGTGAGTTTTTAGGTTTTTAATGTTTGAATAGTCTTTATTTAGGTGAGAAATTTAAAGCCGAATAAGTTTTCTAACAGTTTTCAATCATTTCTCCGATAGACGTGATTATTTCGAAGTTGAAATGTGACGTCAAGGCATATGCGAAGGCGAAAGTATTAATTTTGTCAAGTTTTTATCTCGCGGCTTTATTTTTGTGCAAGAGTCCGTTTGGATACTGTATATGACTGCCTTGAGAATCTTAATGCGGTAACGCCAAGTTTATCTTTGTGTAATTCAAGTTTTATTTGAAGCGTAGTATACAATTGAGGTGAGTTTTTAGCTCATGTCAAGAATATCTGAACATTTTAGACGGTAATTTTTAATACCAAAGCTATATATCCGACTGTCGCGAGAACTTTGATTAAATCTTTTTTGGTTCAAGATTTGCTCCAAGGATATGTATATGAAGAGTGCCAAAATTTTGCTATTAATCCCATAGTTGTGAGAGCTATTAAATTGTATATAATGTGACTTTAGGTTTGCGTCAAGACTATGGTAATGGTGTGGTGGGTTTTTAATTGATGTTTTTGCTTCAGAAACGTAAGCATTATTGAGTCATGAGAACTAATTTTTAACTGCACATGAAAATTTCAAAGCCTTCTTTGCCATCCTTTTTGATGGTGTTAGAATTACATTCCCAATTTGTGGTGGCAGGTTATACGTGGATTTTCATATAATATTGACCGTATTCTTTTTCTTCATATTGATATTTATCACATTGGTTGCTGAAACCTTGACTTGGTAATCCAATTTTGTCTATGACTTAAGTCAAGGATAAGTTCACCTACAATATGTCCTTCCTACAAGGAGATGTTATTTGTATTTTTTTTATTGACATTGTACTGACTTTTGTTCTATTATCATTCTTTGAAACTTAAGTTTTGTATTAATGCTAAAGATGTTAAGGTCGTTCACTATTGAATTTCTTTCGTTTTGATATTTACTCGATTGTCATGGGAACTTTCATGTGGTAACCTAATTTTTTGCCTTTTTGTCAACCAATGTCTGCGGCAAGGCAAAGTAATATGTATTGTGGGGATTGTTCAATGTGTTCCTAGTTCATATTCATATCAAGTTCTTGTCCAACTTTCTTCGATGCCTTTATCAAGTGTCTTGGGAATTTTAAGTTGGCTTTTTTTTTACCGAAAAAATTAATGTGCTGTTAAGGTCGCAGCCATCAAGAAAGCGAAAATTAAGTTGTAGTTAGGATTTATTGCTTTTGTTAGTTAGATTCGACTGGGTTTTACGATTGTGTGGAGAACATTGTTCCTTGGTAAAAAAAAGGTTTGTGTATAGACTAAACTGGAGTGAGGCAGTGGAATAGAGTTCGATTTTCTTCGATTTGGTTTTCATTGAATATCATGAGAAATTTGGATTTCTATTTTACTTTTATAGAGATTGCATTAATTATAGGTTTCGTGATGTTGATAATCCTTTTCGATTTAATCCGATTTCTGTCAGCAGCTTATTTTTTTTGTTTTTTTTGAAGCCTGGTAGACTATTTTTTCCTTTATATATACCTTTTTTTAATAGCAAAACTAATTTTGCAGGGAATTTCAATTGGGATTTTATACCTTATATTAGATGAGTTCGACGAGCTTTTTCGATCGTCTAGCAAATATGGTTCCTTTGCAAAGTGCAAGGGTTGTGTCTAGGATAATTTGGTAATATTATGGTTTTTGTGGAGAATTTGAACGAACGTAAGAGGGCTTTGAAGGGAGTTTCTCATTGAAGTGGCAACATTTTTTGTCAAGGCTAAACGATTTTTGTTACTAATGTGAATAAGTTCAATGTCATCTTGCATCGTAGTCTGCAGGACATATTTTTGGCTGATGAACTCACTATCACTATCGTTCTTGGCAACTTAGATGTTACAGTCACTGACATTTGCACCAAATTAACAAATATAGTTCAATTCAAAAATCTAATTCCTATTATACACCATATACAAAGTCACAGTTTGAAACATACATATTTCTAAAACAGATTGAAATTCTCAAAATATACTTGTAAAATAAAAACTCTCTGTAAATTATGGTTGAATCGTCGATGTTTAACATGAAATCCTATTTGTTGCAAATGAAAACATTTCATTTCCTCCTTTGGGGAAATTGATTTTGTAATTCACATTTGTTTGAGTTGTAACAAAGTTCCACTTCTCTTTTGCCCCTCTGCCCCAGAAGGCAATGAAAGTTTCATTTTCTTATTGTATTTTCCACCAGTGCGGGTACGAATTGCTGGTGTTACGGATTTCCCTATTTTCATGGAATGGGGAAGGACAGTTGAGGGAGAAGATGGGGGAGTTTAAAAATTGTATTTATTATTGGTATTTTGTTGTTTCATTTTCAACTGAAACTCAAAAGTAGAAGGGGGGAAAAAACTGTTGTATGTTATTTGCTGCTGGTTTTTATGATGACTTTTACTATGATGTTGTTGTTCATAATGCCACGCAGTAGTTGTTTGTTGTTGTTGTTATTGTTGTCACAGTTGTTGTGACAGTTGTTGTGATTGTTGCCGTATTTTTTTCCGTGCATACTCGTACTGCTGAGAACAACAACCACTGAAATTATTCGTTTTTATTTCCTTTTCTTCTGTCTCAGTTTTCTACTTTATCTTAACTTGACACTTGTAACTTCAAAACTTGCACGTTAGTTAGTTAAGGCGTCTCTCACTATTGCTCTATGAGAGGCGTGGATACTTCTTGTAGTCTGGTTGGCGTTCGTGATCATTGCCGATAACCGCGTAGTTGTTTTTGTTGCCATCGTTGCCAACTCACAAGTATCATGTGGACGTGAACGTGGAGTAGAGTACAACCTATTAAATTTTACTTAAAGTCGCAAAGACTTTAGTGATGCGTTTCCCTTGAGTTGTTACATTCGTTCCTCTTCATTACTAAACTAAACTAAACGTTGTTATAGCATTTTCTTTTGGGGGTTTGCTTTTGTTGGGCTTGGAATTGTTAAACGGCAAATGGATGGCTGGATGGTTTGTCTTGCCCGTTGTGTCTGACGCTTACTCTTTGGATTGGCTGGCTGGCTAGTTGGCTAATGCGTCGTAAGTTCAGCCACAAGCGAACGAGTAAGCCATCAATCAATTAAGTTGTCAAGTGGGCATAAAGCTGTAAGTATTGTAAATTTATTGACACTTGTGCTTAATGTTCGTTCTTCTGTTACCGCATTGAACTTTATTTAACAGCTCTCTTGGTTATGTTAATTACGCTGCCGTTTAGTGGTGATAATCATTTCTGTTATGGCTCCTTTTTGGGGAAAGCGCATGCAGAAGAGTGGATATAATGATACTTGACACGGGTCAAAATAATTTTGCTTTTAAACTTCATTAGTTTAATATATTGTAGGGGATATTTTCAAGAAATTGGATAAAAGACGACATGGTTATACAGTGAAATTTAAATTAGTAGTGTAGTGTGTTTTTAGGAGACTCACATCCTACGATAAGTTACAGTTATAATAACATTAAGCGTTGTTAAAACAGCATAACGGGGAAAATGTCGAATCGCTTACAAATAACGTATTTTTAGTTAATTAAGGTTCAAATATCTTAAGCATGTTTATAAAATTTCGAAGTTTTGAATCATTGTTCCACAACATTACGATTTTCTCCGATTGCCTTGAGAACGTTGATGCTAAAATACAATATTTCCTTTGAATGAATTTAAATTTATCTTAAGCTGAAGTTAATAGTACAGTGAGTTAGTAGCTTCTCGTCTTTTTTTCTTCTTCTTCGTCTTTTTTTCTTTTTCTCGTTCGCTTTGTAAATACAAAGGTTTGTGTCAAAATTGAGATAAGATTTAGAATGGTTTAAATTGTGGATTGTTGGAGAATGTTTAATGATTTTCATTAATCTGGCAACTATGTACTGACAATATACATACATAGCTGCGCTAAACTGCCGAAGTTTAAAAAATTTGCTGTCATTTATCCGACTTGTCGATTACCCGACTACCCAAAGTGTTCCCCAGATATATCGGTATGAACACCGCCCAAAGAAATATTTTTTTTTTTGGCGGCTATATCGGGATCTGAACGCGCAATCATGCTCACACTGGTCACGTGCCCTAAACCGTGTCAGTGGCAGGCATACCGATGCAAAAGTCTTTATAGGATTATCAGGGGCACAGGTTGAATTTGTTTTAGAGCGGTATAATCGCGCTTAGAGATTTCTTTACTGAGTCGAATATTTGTTATTAATGTCCATATGAAGTTGATAATATTTCTTTCACTTCGTTTTGATATTTTTTCTTAAGTGGCAATATTGTTTAATTTTCTTTTCCAAATTCGAAGGTTTGTGGCAAGGTTGGAATGGTTTTAAGAATAGCTGAGTTTCGGGAGATTTGACATGGGAATTTTGAGGCAATATGTAAGTTTTTCCCCTTCCTAAATCTTAGGTTTATTTTCATATTGGATGTTCCCGTTTTCGGTTCATGTAATTATAATCGCAATTATAAATTTATCTAGTCGTGACTTTTATTTTACACTACATTTATGCCTTACCCGACATGTGGGATATTTCTGATTTCGATGAAGAAGTTTTTTTTACATGAGCAATTCTATCACAAGAAACTTTTATGCAAAATTTAGCTCAAGTAGTTCGGGGTTTGCAATGCTTTCAATGAAAAAAACGTATGAATGGCGAGACGAAAGGACACTTGTAAATCGCTTCAGATTGTCATGGCGATCAATATTTCTATTCAAGCAGTTAATAGTGTTGGAAAGGTGAACCTATACAAAAAGTGGTCCCCGCTATGTTTTTCCAATATCTTATTGACGTGTCTTCGTATGCACGCTGACGTGTGTCTAGGTGTTGACCTGTTGTGTAATAATATGAGTCCAGTACCTGTCCAACTGTGTGCTTACCCACTTCCACTTAATTTTACTAAAAATGTTCGTTTTCAATAATAGCAAATCATTTAAAGGACTTCTGCTCTTTCTTTTTTGCTTTTAAAGGGAAATATTCTATACAAAATGATTTGAAATAATTATTTCGATTACTCCTCACTCTCTCTCTTTCTGCGCTCACAAAAGATCCCGAAAACATTTCATAAATTATGTCGTGTGTCTGTGAGTTTGTCACTTTTTTTTCATATTCTCAAGAGATTGTTGTAAATTTTAGTGTTGTTGCTGTAGCTTTTGAAAAATTACCGTTGTTCGTGTGTACATCGGCGAGTGGATTGGATTGATGCCGTTGTTGCTGTTGCTGGTGCTGATGGTGATACTCGTAAGCCTTTTTACACTCGCAGGTTTATAAACCTCATTGCACTCACTACCCATAAACACACAGAGAGTGATATGAGGTGGATTGGAGGCTTGTGTGTTCATATGTATGTGTGTCGCTGAATGTGTGTGTTTATAGTTATGAATTGGATATACCGTATATTTGTAATCTGGTAGATACG
>JAHXMU010026657.1:961012-989834 GCA_019455685.1 Philornis downsi
CGTTTTTGTTTTTGTTACTTTCATGGGTCCTCTCCTCTGTGCCTTTGTTGTTGCTTTTGTTGCCTTGCTTTTGTTGGATGAATTGGCTGGCCTGGCTGGCTTGGTTGGCCTGGCTTTAGTGTTCGCTGCTGTTTGGGCTCGATGCGGCAGTTGGTGCTCTTGCTATCGTTGTTGTAGTTGTAGTTGGCGGTGTGGATGGCTGTGTTTTTGTTTTTATTTGATGGTTTGTTTTTGGGGTTTTTATTTAAACTGTTGGCAAACACATTCATACGTTGATTTGGTTATTGTTGTTGTTATTGCTGGTGCAGTTGTTGTTGTTGTTGTTAGCCGCTTTGTTTTGGCATGAGCTTGGCCTGAATTTATAATCTGCGTTGTGTTTTTCTTTGCCTTCTCGCTGGTTGTAGGTATGTGTATGCATGTGTGTCCGTGTATTTTGCTTCCTCCGCCTATTTAGCTTTACTTATTATTCCCAACCCAGTCTTTATGATTAAATTTTTTTGTTTTTTGTTCACTCGTTCACATTTCCTCAACAAATGGCTACAACTACTTAAATATATTAAATAATATATTGTCTATTTCAAGGGGCATTGGAAATTTATTGAATCATTGCTATTGAAATGAGAATTGTTAAAAAACTTAACGGAAGTATGCATTTGAATTTTCTTGTTATGACCACTCCCTAGTCAACCGTACGACGAATGTGATCTACAGCGTATACGTCATGTTAGGGAGTTGTGCGTAACTCATACGCCGCACAATATTAACTGGAGTGACTTTTGCGTCCTCTACAGTATGTTGGTTGTACTAGAATCTTTTATAACAAGCAGAAGAAATTTGAAATCAAAGAAATATATTTCAGCTGCATTTTTACACGTTCTGCTAAGGGAATACCGAGAATAGATCATTTAAAGGTTCCATTTAAGAGTTTGTAAAAAATTTCTCGTAAAGTTGGCGCAACAATTCTCTATACTTGAGGACGAAACGTCCTTTATTTAGTTTACGGTGCTCGCTGTGGTTAATGCATCTAAAGTGTGTTTTGTGATTTTTACAATAAATAAAAATATCGAACAAAGAATTTGTCTTGAATTGTACATTCCAAAACGGAATTTCATGTGCCGAATCTCTGAAAATGTTACAGAAGGCTTACTTTATCAAAATCACGTACGTAAGACCGGCACACTGCACTCAAAAGCGTTTGACATACGGTGGAAGGTTTACATCGCTCTGGATGTCTCTGAAATTAACATCTATAAAGTAAAGGAAATAATTCAGGCATTATTTCAGCCAGTTAGGTTTGAGAAATTCCTACCATTTTAAGCGAATATTTTTGTATGTAACGTGTTGTGCTTGACTTCTTGCTAGAAAGTTTGACGGTAACTAACGATTTATTATTTTGGAATTTGTTATGAAACTCTAGAATCTATTTTAATTGTAATATTGTTACAACTGCTGATTTGATATTAATGAAGCTTTATTGTGGTTTTGCATGAAGAAGCGACTGTTCTTCTTTGTAACATTTTCGATGAAAATAAATTATTTTTTTTTTAACTTTAGATATTTACAACGATTTCCTGCTTGAAGCGAATAAAGGCCTAAAACTCATGTTCATTTTTCCCAAGTAAAAATGCCAAACAAACTGTAAATTTTCCTTTCTCATTCTAAAATTTCCTTTGAAAATATAAATTATCAATCAGTCAAAGAGCGTTGCCAGATTTTCCACGAATATCATAAGGTTCATCTATTATACATCTCGTTTTCATTGGTATTTGTCATTTTCTGTGCTATTCCCAATTTCCGAGAACTTTTCAATGCTTGTGCTTACGTCCACAGCAGAGCGCGAAAAAAGCAAATTCAAATTAAAAAGCATTAATTAAATTCTTTTTAAAAAATCCACAAATCCCCTTTTGGTTTTACAAATAAACAACGTAAATGCCATCCGCATATTGTATGTGTATGGGAGAGGGGGTATTAATGTTTTTCGTTTCGTTTTGTTTTTTCAAATCTCTTCAAGTCTAGCAGTTGCTGTTATTGTGGTTGTAGATTCGCTAGAAATATTTGTATTTCTAAATAATTTAAACAATAACAATCACATCGTTTGCCAGTTAGGCCAGCAGCAAACAGCTTCCATAAATTGCAAAGACAACGACAACAACAGAAAAAAAATATAAAAATTATTACTTTTAGATTGTGTGTTTCTGTTTTTTACTGTTGTTATGTGTTGTTGTTATGTTCGTTATTTTTCTGCGTTCAAAATGTCACGTCTTTCAACAGCGTTTAAAAAAAACAAAAGTGTTGTAGTAGAAAACTTCAACAACTATAGTTATTGTCGGGAATGGAACAAAGTCTATATATAAAAAAAAAACTTTAAAACTAACTAATTTGAAAAAAACAAACTAACAGTGATACGCATTAATGATAGAGGTTTGAAAGCAGATACGCGCACAGTTGTCAAATTATTGCAGAATAACTTAAGGAAATTAATCTTTAAACCCACGGCATTTAAAGGATTAAAAGATGATAGAAATTTTAAAATAATAATAAAACGCGTACGTCATTATTGAAGCAAATGGAATACCTAAAGTTCTATCAGAATTTTTTCCACAAATTGTAAAAGTAAGTTGAACAAACAAATTAGGTACGCATTAATATAAATTCAATATAAATTCTTTTCAACAGCTAATTACAAGACTTTAAACTTTAGTTTTCTTTTAAAATTTCTCAAGAAAATTCCAACAGAACTGCAGGAATTATCGCTGTTATGTATAATATTGATATTAACTGCTACATCAGCAATTAAACCCTTAAGTGCAGTGCTTGTTTCTTTTTCTTTTCCAAATTGCTAATTAATAATATTCAATCTGAGGGAGAAGTGCCTTCATTTACATTGCAACAATAAGTAATTCCCATATTAATCTTTCTGTAGAAGCACTATTATTAACCCTTATCGAAATGGGATTTTATTGAAGACTACAGCCTTTAATTTGTTGTTGGGTTGGCAAAACATCAATGATCCCTTTAGTCACTTTTGGGGTCATCAAAATGGGTTCTTTACAACAAATTCAATCGTCAGAGATCCTGGTCTAAGCAAGATGAAAGCATTCAAGCTTCATCAAAAGCTGAATTGCAACAAAAAAAGGGAGTGGTGTTTTTCAGGCACCATGTTCTGCTTTGGCTCGTTTATATTTTCATTTATTCCGCAGTTTGAATGAAAAATCCTTCAACACAGATGAGTAGGACCTAAAAACCTAGTTGTTGCCGTATTTTGCTGGGAAGAATCAGTCATTCTTTAAATCTGAAATCAAAAAGTTTGCTAAATGATGGCAGAACATCAAACAAGATGGCACTTACATTATGGATTAAAATTAGATAAAAAAAATTTTTGAAATTTACTTTGACAAAAAAAAAAAAAAACTCAATTACTTGCCTACCAACCCAACATTTTAAAATATGTATTTGGATATATTTAGCAATTTAAAATTTGCTAATTTAAGTCCTTTTTTTTAAATTAAAAATAAAATCTATAAACAATTTCTTACGGAAACCCCAGAAAAAAGGAATTCATGAAGATTTTCGGCTACAAGTACTAAATTAATTAAGAAATTAAAAAATAATATTAATGTAGACCTTTTAGCGAAACCCATTTTGAAGGAATTTTTTTTGAGCTCTCAAAAGCACTGAAGTATTTTCTAACCTTCTATTTTTTTAATTTACACAAAAGAAATCGTTTTTTTTTAATTTTTAAAAGAAATAAAAACATTTTTAATTAAAACCTTATTAATTAAAATGTTGCGACATTTGCACATATTTCTTTATCTTAACAGTTATAAATACGACAATAGGCAGAGGAATCATTTTTAATTAGAAAATTTTCAAAAAAAAAATACGAATTTAAAAATACAAAAATTACAGCAAAATATACCGGCGTTCTAAAATGTCTGAAAATACTGTCTAAAAATACTAATTACTGAATTCACTTTCATTTTGATTTTAATAAACAAATGTCCGTAATTTTTTCGGTCTTTTTTAATTTTGTAAATTTTGATATTTTTCCATTTCAATCAATGATTTCTTTTAATTTAATTTTCTAGTTATAACTAAAATTTTCCCGATTTATTATATTTTTTTTTTCTTTATAACATTTTTTATAATCGAAGTATTTGAAATTTCCATTTAAAAGAAGTTCATTAAATTCTCTCTCTCAGTTTGCCTTGCCTTTCCTTTTGTTTAACATTTTTCATAACTTAAAGCAATTTCTCTTTCTATCGTTGTGTAATTATCAAGAAGAAGAAGCAGAAAAGTTAGGTTTCTTTTCTAAATTCACTTAGATTTCACTTTAAATTGTTAACAAAAACACTCGCACTCACACACTCACTTATAGTACACAAAAGAAAAAAAATACAACCCTGCTTTGAGCTAATTAAGTGTATAAAGAGTAGATAAATGCCATTGTTGCCACTGTCTCAATTTGTAATAGTTCTCATTACCTAACCTCAAAAAAGGGTATACAAAATCCGTAATGACACTGTGACGCATTATCACTGCTTATTCTTTTTCTTTGGTATTTTTTTCCATTTTATCGCTTTATTTATTATTTGATCGATTGTACGCTATTTAACGAACATTAGGTGAAATTTTTCTTTTTAAATTTAGCTAATTTTCGCAAATAGATGTATATATCTATCATTGATTTATTTAATAATTTTGCTTTAAACTTGTTTATTCTTTTTGTGTGACTTAGTCCATTTTGAATGTCTGACGAAATATATAATAGATAATTTCATTAATATAAAAACAAAATTTTTTCATTGCCTTTAGTAACTTAACACATTTCTTTGCTTAATGACATTTGTTGGCGAGTTATGTATGGAATGGGACTTACCTTGGTAAATTGGCCAAATAACGTGATTGCTTTTCACGTCTCAGCTCATCTGTGAGCCGACAGTAGGTGTTGTTGATGCACACGCTGCGTCTTAGATTCGTTTCGGAATCCTTGATGCGTTCCAGCTTGTGAGCACATAGCTGTAAGATGCGTTTGCGTTCTTCGCGCTGACGCAGCTTAGGTGATATCATGGGTACACGCGATCGATGGTGATGGTAGCCAATGGGGGGAGAGGTACGTGGTGGGCCAAACATATCGGAATCGTCGTCGCATTGATTATTGGGTGTTATGCTGGGCAAGGTCATTGTGTTGAACAAAGAATATTATTTAAAAACACAAAGGTGTTGTTGGTGGTGGGATGGAGTCAGTATCGAAGGGGATTACAAAATTCCCTTTTGGTGTCTATTAAACTCCACAAAGAGTGAGAGTATTTGTTGTGATGGTCAGAGGAGGGGATAAGCGTGAGAAAATAAAAACCGTTAGATTTTAAACGAAAAAAACCATAAATTATGGTTATTTTATCACACTTTCTTTCTAGCTCTCCCTCTTCTTAGACTCTCTGTCTCTTGCTCTCTGTACTTGTAAGCGCAAAGCAACACTCTCACTTGTTTAATGTAAGTTTAGCCTTAAGTGTTCTCTCCCTATGTGTTTATTCTCTTATGCTCTGTATATGCTATTCTTCTTAATGATTGATAATTGTTGTAAAGTGTGTTGAGTTTGCGTTACGTTTCTTGCTTATTTTAGTTTCTTTATTTTTTTCGCCACCGTTCATTCGGTTGTGTTATAATTTAATGCCAACGTTAAAGTTGTTGATGTTGTTATTGCCGTTGTCGTCTTTGTGACGGTTGTGGTGCTGGCTTTGACGACGACGATGATGATGGTGATGATGATGACGACGGTGGTGGTGGTGTGGTGGTGATTTTTAATTGTTCACGTCACTTAAGCATTAATGGGGAATACCGTTGTTCTGTGATAGCCAAGAAGTATCTCTAAGATAATTTTTAGGGATTTTCAATGCTGGCGGCGGAGGAGTTGGGGATTCCGGCAGGATACGCTAATCAAAGCGGCTCTGCACTAAAGGATGATGCTAATATTATTAACTGGTTTTTCCACTTTAAGTTTGTTTGGTTTTTCTCTTTGAGATTTGTTGATTTTGCAAAGTCACAAACACAATTTATGCTTATGCTGTTGTTTTGTAGGTTGTTTTTTCACTAGCGTGTTTTTGTTGCCGTTGTTGATAAAAGTAATGTTTGTTGTTGTTGTTGTTCTTTCGGGGGGTTTTGATGAATTTATTGGCTTTGTGTTTTGTTTTGCTGGCGAGTTAAGTGATTGTTGTTAATGCAAGGTAAACCACAATTTTTCACAAAAACAAAATCTTTTGGTTTTTTTTCTGTGTTAAACAAAATTTATTAATTTTTTTTGCAGATGTGTTGTTGTGGTGTTCCACGTAAAGGAAAATAACAGTTTTCATAAAAAGTAACAGAAATTTTTCAAATTTGTTATTTATTATTAAGAATTTTTTTAAGTTAAGATATTGCCAAAAAAATAAAACAGTTGCACAATTTTCTTGGTCATCAACAAAAAAGACAAACTTTAAAAGTTTTGAAAATTAACCTTAATGAGATTTGCAACAAATATTTTTTTTTCTATTTTTGTTATATAGTAATTGAGTGTAAAGCAGAAAATTTCAAAATAATCCAGGACTTTTGAAATTTCTTAAAAAGTTGTTCGGTATTTTTTTTGTGATAACTTTTGTTCTTAGTTTTTGTATTTTTTTTTTTAAGTTGGCAATTTAAATTTTTTATTTTCTTGTTTATTTTAAAATTTTAATTAATTAATAATTGCACTCATTTGTTGTGTTGGTAGTACGAAAAAAAAAATTCAAAAATTAATTATTTTTTCCGTTCATCTTTTACGAGACTACTTCAGATGGTGTTTTCTGTTGTTGTTGCTGCATTTAATTAATTATCATATAAATGTTGTATTAATGATGTTGGGATTTTCTGGTCTTTACGATGTTCCGCGTAGTATTTTTGGCACGTCCACACCGTTCTCACGTTCGCATTGAACTGAACCAGAGTATCACCGTTTCAACAGAAATTGTTCGGTTCGTTTGATTGTGGCAAACCGACTGAATACACAACAGGCAGTCAACGGCACAGGCCTGCAGCCTGCCTGCTTGCTTGCTTGCTTGTTTCGCGTTCATCCATTGCGTTTGTAATTTCCCTTTTTTTCTTAAACGCAAAAGGCACACACACTCTCTCTTCTTTCTCTCTCTCTCATTGGCTCAAAGTTTTGTGGCGCTCTGTATGTGAGACAGTCTCTTGACATAATCGGCACTTTGTTGTTAGTTTACTGCTAAATGGCAACAGCTACAATAACAGCAACAACAACAACAGTATGAACAACACTATCATTACTGAGTGTAACAGTGCGAGTGGTAGAGGGGAATCACTTACACCGAAAGAATTGAAAGAGTGATATTTGGCCAAGGCGTTAGGCAGGCACGGAGGCACAGATAATATACTATTTACACGCGTTACAACAATGCTTAACCCCTGTCTCTGCCCCTCTTAAACATTTTACACATATACCCTTACAAATTTTCTTTTCAACTCTCTCTTTTCCTTACTCTTTTGTTATTTACTTCACCTTTTAAGAGTGGTTTAAGAGTAATTTTGTGTTTGTTATACTCTTTGGTGATGATTTATCTTTAAGAGCATTTAAATTCTGATTGCGTTAATCTCTTAATACTCTTTTGCATATCTACATACATTTCAGTAAATATTTCTTTGTTTTCATTGTTTTCTTGTGCTCCGTTGTGTTCCCCAGTGTTCATTCGCTTGCAGTGCGAGAGAGATGTTTATTGTTTTACATTTTTTTTTCGTTTCGTTTCTGGCTTCTCGCATTATTAATCAACACAAATATTTATAAATAATTTCACAAAAGGGGAGAAAAATAGCATTGAATGGTTTTTGTTTAAATGATTAGGGGGATTGAATAAATCGAGTATATGGGGTGTACTCTAATGTTGACCCATTAAGCAAGAAATGCACGGAAAAACAAGTGATAATTGGAAAATTGTTACAATTATTGGAAAGCAGACACCTTTATACTATATTTTAACTTAACTTAATAATAGCGGTAATGATCTACATAAGCTTTTTGAAAACAATTTTAATTTCAATTTTTTAGTGCACCTTTCTTACCTAAGCAAACAGTCTAGTAGAGTTATCTCGGCCAATAATGGCAAATTTTTAAAAAATCGTAATTAAGGAATGTCCAGATGTTTTCTGTCTTTACGCCATAAAGGAAAAATATTTTTAGGTCATCTGACAGTTTTGTCGCCTGTGGAGCAGACCTTATTTTATCTTGCTTACACTCATGCATACAAACACACTCATAAACTGTGTACAGACAAATGAATTTGGCAACAAAAAAAAAGTCGTTTCTAAAATGTTTAGCTGAAATTCACGATTTCTTATCGTTATTGGGCTTGAATATGACCGGAAATGTTTATAAGTATTGTGGTAGACGTACAATTTTAATAGTGAGTGACTAATGAGGAGGATTTAAAACTAATCCTCGTAATTGTGATTTATGGGAAAATCAAATTATATTGTAGTTAAGGTTTTAGTCAACTACAAAAAAAAATTGTGTCTGAAAGTAAATTACTTAAATGGCCTAATTAATTATTATTTGGAGTACAAATGAGTCACTGCCATTTTTGTCATAAATTGGCCATTTACTGTTTTACGTCAAATATTGTCCTATGCTAGCTCCTATTTCTCTCCCACCTTTCCGGTTGCAGACGAATAACGCGTCCTCTTTTGAGATTATTTAAAACACTATCCAATTTTTGGTTTCTTCATGTGATATGCAGCGCTGATCAGACAGGTCATGTGTCATTGATTGGTTGGATTATCCGTTATTCGGTTTCAAAAGTAACGTAAATGAAACGCATATAAAACTATGATTTCGATAAAAACCTATATTTCATTATAATGCTTGGACCTTGACATCATGTACGACATACAATGTCATTTAGATAACTGCCTCTGGATTAGTTGCAGCAGTGTATCCTTTTGAGCTAGCTTCCTACCACTTTTTCGCACATTTCGGGCGGCATCTCGGTGATAACTTGACGAGTGCTAGTTTTCAAATGCCCCATTGTTTGGGGATTATCCGCGTAAACATGATCTTTGGCGTACCCCACAAAAAAAAGTCTAACTTCGTCAAATTGCAAGATTTTGGTGGCCAATTGACGACGCCGAAAGGTGAAATTACGCTTTCTGAAAACTTTCCGCGTGTGGCTCGTGGCAGCGTCTTGTTGAAACCACATATCGTCTGCCTCATAACCTTCAATCGCAGGCCAAAAAAGTCGGCTATCAAACGGCCATTGCGCTCTGAATTGACAGTAACGGTTTCTCCAGCATCATTTTCGAAAAAATACGGCCCAATGACACCTCCAGACCATAATGCACATCAAACAGTCGCTTTTTCCGGATGCAATGGCTTTTCCACAATCACTTCTGGATTTTCCGAGCCCCATATGCGACAATTTTGCTTGTTGACGTAACCACAGAAATTCATCGCTGAAGAAAATTTTGTTCAAAAAATCTATCTGTATCTACGGCGTTACGAATGGACAACCGGCTTTAAATGTTGCGTGATTTGGATATGGATGATTTGGATTTGGATCTATTTGGATGGAGGTGCAAACCCAAAGGAAAATACGCTATAATGAGCCGTAATATAGGCCAAATTGCTGAGAACGCCGTGGAATTGACAAATTCGTATTATCCGCTGCCGCTGTACGGCAGTGCGTACATTGCGATGACGCATAGTCCTGACCACATCTGTAATGTTTACAGTCTCTTTAAATTTCTCTATAATCTTGCCAATTCCGTGCACAGTAAGTCGATTATGACGACCATAAACACCCCGTAATGCAAGGAAGTGTCCACGATTGAATGACCAATTTTGTAGTAAGTTTTAACTATTTGTATGCATTATTCGGTTGCTAAACGATCCAGATTCGTAAATGTCAAACCTTTTACTTAAAAAAATAACACTTCAGATGACAACTGTGCCAGCTTTGCTAGACCGGCGATTTTGAAACCACTGAATGGATAATCCGTTGCAAGGTTTTTCGCGGGAAATTTTTTTTTTAAGCAGCAACGCCGACATCTTTGTTTTTTGCTCATTTCCAACACTGAAGATGAAATAATGAAGTTGGAAATAAAATAGTAATAACAAAAGGCTCAACTTAACAATTTTACGAATATACAGGGTGGCGCAATAGAACGTGCATATTTAAAAAATAGATTAAAAAATAAATACAAAAGGTATGGTTAAAATAAATCTAAGGCATTGTAGAGTAATAAAGGGAGTTTATTTTTTAAAAATAACATCATCCAAATGGTCACCCTCTCTACGACGGCACTCCTCTAACCGCAAACGAAAATTTTGAAAACTTTCTTCAGTAATACTGGTGTAATGGCTGCCATTTCACCACGGATATTCTCCTTGAGCTGAACGATGTTTCTTGGATTATTACTGTACACTTTGTGTTTGAGATATCCCCACAAAAAAAAGTCAAGAGGCGTCAAGTCTGGACTACGTGGGGCCATGGGATATCACCTCTTTTCGAAATCAGTCTGCCAGGGAACATCTGCTTCACCACCGCCATGGAGTCATTTGATGTGTGACAGGTAGCTCCATCTTGCTGGAACCAAGTTCTGGAATTCACTATTCTTGAACTTTCAATTTCCGGAGCCAAAAATCCGTCCAATATCTCAACATAGCGTTCCGTATTAACCGTGACGTTTTGGCCCCGCGCATTTTCGAAGAAAAAAGGACCAATTATTCCTCTGCCAGAGATTGCTGCCCATACTGTCACTTTAGGACTATGCAATGGTTTCTGGTTTTGGGATTTTCACTGTTTCAGTAATGACAATTTTGACGGTCTACGAACCCATTCATAAGGAAATGAGCCTCGTCAGAGAAAAGGATATTGTCAAAATTGGAAAATCGGTTAAGCATTTCATTAGCAAATGCGAGCCTTGCTATGAAGTCAGACTCTTTCAATAACTCTCTCAACATTGTCTTCGGTCCTAGATGTTCTTGGGCGACCATTTGCTTGTGGTTTAAATGTTGAACCGGTCTCTTCAAAACGCTTTACCCATATTTTTGTTAAATTAGCACTCGGAGCTTCACTAATTCGCCGTAGTCCATATTCAGCACAATATAGTCGCCTAGTAGCAATATATGAACGAGAGTTCTCGTAAAATGCGCGCACGCAAAATGCGCGACGCTTCCCGTCGAAGTGATTCATAGCGACTAAAACTCCATGAGCCCGCCAACCCAACGATGTAGGCGCCCCCCCGCCCGCGCCTTTTCTACCCCGCAAAAAAAGATGATGCAATATGCACATTCTATTGCGCCACCCTGAATTATCAAATATATACAACGACATCAAAGCATCAGCCATTCCGATTTCGGTACTAGAAATCAATACTGCAAGAGCTGGTAATGCTGTTAATTTTTTTCACGAGCAAACAACGCATCGTAGAATTGTTTTCCTTGTGAAAAGAACACAGTCCCCGCCCCGTTGACCGTTTTTGGGATTCTGACGAAAAAATTGTCAGGATATGGAAATGGCTTATTTTCGAATTTTGTTATTTTTTTAGCAACAAACTGTCCTTACTTTACTTTGAAAATGCTATATGGACTACTATTTATCCAAATGTAAAACTCTTGGTCTGTCGGCCGTTGGAGCTCGTTAGTTATACTTTGCTACACATTTATTTTTCATTACACCTATTGGGAACCTATAGTTTCCACAAACAATCTTATATTACTTGGTGTGTTGCTGTTGTTTGCGTGTCTTCGCATATAAGATTGCACTGTCCTAGTTCTTGGAGTGTCGTGCGTGTCCAGGTTTTCTTTACTCGATCACGGCTTTTTAAGCCACGAATTCCACGTTAGCGTCATCCTGTAGCTTATGCGTAATAGTGTTCGGTACTTGATGTCTAGATATTTGTGAGCTTCTCCATACTGAATGTAGTCATTCGAATGCCGTTCTTTCTTTTTTGAGCCTGTTATTTACGTCTGTTGCCGTGCCGCTATTCGTTTTCACTGTACTGCCTAGATAGTACAAGCTATCTGTGTATTCGACTGGTTGGCCTTGAAACATGATGTTTACTATGGTAGCTTTGTTGATTCTCATAGCTTTGGTTTTCTTATTATTTATCTCAAGTCCAATACTGTGCACTAATTTTTTTCGGTCTTCTAATTTTGGTTGCATGTTGAAGAACTTGTGCGAGAGTGGACAAATATCTTCCGCATAATCTAAATCCTCGAGTTGGCGTGAGAGACTTCATGTAATTCCTCTACTCTTTAACCAGACTTTGCTCATGATATCATCCACCACGATGGTGAATCGTTAAGGTGATAGAGGGCGTAGGTGTGAAATGATTGACTGATGCTTCCGTTGTGAAGATGTGAGAGTTTTGCATCCTCGTACGTAGCCCTAATGATTCCAGTTATTTTCTAGGGTACTCTTTTTCTTCTCAATACTTTCCATATGGCGTTTCCGTCTGATGGTATCGAAGGCTTTCTTGAAATCTACGAACATTGTTCAAGGTGGTTTAACGTGAGTCTCGCCGTGAAAGCCTTAACCACAGTGAGCTTATCACACTGGGCATATTATAATGCGATTGCGAGCGCTCCCCTGGGATAGCCAAATTCACTTCAACTATCTAGGAGTAATGACTGACAATTTTGGAAGCAAGCTACCGCAATTGTTAACCCTTCCTCTAACCACAAGATACCAAATTGATTATGCTAGTTTGGGACGTAATCCCCATTGGCGGAGGTGAGGCCTATCTTACCACCTCTGCTAGTCTATGGGTCTGTAGCACCCGGTTGTATAATGCAACTTCACATTCGAGCACAAAGTCTCTACCAGCAATTTTGTTTTCAACCAGCAACCAGCTTGATGCTTCCACTAGGGCTCCAACTCCAAATGATCTGCCATGAACTCTGTCCTGGGACCTCCTGATCCCCACGCTACTGGTCAAACTCACCGGTGGGAGCTACGTAGGAAAGCTGCTTTCAAATTGTGATTTATGCACTATACTTCACGGGATGGGTCGCCCTGCAGCAAAAAGAGTACAGACTACAAATTTTCGCAGGTGCGGAGACCCCAGGTAGATGAAACGGTCGATACTATAGCAAGGATGCAGTATCCTTACCGGTGGGAGAAGGGGAAATTTTCAACTCCCTTCCGTTCGGCGATAGTGAACGGCAACCATGACATATAGACATAGAATAACGCATGCCTGTTCATACCCCCGGGTATCAAAAGGACACAGAAGACAGGGCACGGACTTGAAACCTGCCCGTGTGAATTCCCATTACCCTCGGTACAAGAGAAGGCCTCTGTTCAGACCCGAGAGATCAAAAAGACACAGATGACAGGTCACGAATTCGAGACCTGTCCGTGTGAATCCCTTTTACCCTCGATACTTGACAAGGGCTCTGCTCAGACCCTGTAGCTAATCTATTTCCAGTTTCAACCCCTTGCGGTCCAGCAACAGGCGCCTCTGCAACGAACAGCAGCTGCCGCCTATCAAGCTGAACGAAATGGTGTAATTAGCTCGATCCGAAAAGTCTTGCAGCCGCTTAAACCTTAGGTAAGACTGCCAGCAGATTTACGAACAGGAGATACAGGGGAGTATGTCATTCTAGGGATTGCTCTGTTATGATGCGTACAGTGTTGGCCTGATTTACGCAGCTTCTGTTTAGCCGGAAACCTGCCTGTTCATCCCATGGATTGTTCTCTATCATGTCTTGAAGCCTTCCCTGTATTATGAGTGCTAGCCTCTTGTATATTGTGTTAAGCAGAGTGAATCGTCTCCAGTCGTTGCAATCTATCAGGTCGGTACTTTTCGGTAACTTTACAATGATATCTTTCTCTGCTACACATAACTCATGATATTAGTCAGCGATTTGAGGATGAAATCTCATTCAGAGAGAAATTATAACTTTGTTTTCACGTTTATTTAAGCTCAAGGCCAATTTAGCTTTTTGCAATGCCTGATTTACGAAAAGAAACTTTAACAGGATGATGTTTTCATAATGCCAGGTTATCACGGATCCTCATAAGCCGACTTGATTCAACGAATAATCAGGAATTCTCTTTAAGTTGAGAGTTTCAGGTGGATATGAGTTAATAACCAGTACACAATCTTTATACCAAGCCTGCTGATGAAGTTGGATCCGAAATGGTTACACAGACAGCCTGGTATTATGGGAATAGCATTCAAAGCTAAACCTGTATGAGGTCTAGCTTCATCATGGTGGATAAACAAGCCTGTGCAATTTGCAAATTCTGATTATTTTTCTTTCAGAGCTTCATAAAGTTTAATCAATTGTTGATAATATACCTACGAATTTATGGTTAATTTGCGGGGAAGCGATTTTAAATTAAACCGCTACCTCAAAATCCCGCAATTAAGCGCTTAATGAAGCTTCTCTTTCTGTTAACGCTGTTGTAAAGAATGCATTTCTCACCACCAGGGACAATACGTTTCAAGAAGGAAGAAACAAAGAAACGACATTTGGTTTCAATTCTAATTCAGATTAAGAAACAAAACTGTATAAAAATATATTTTTGTTTTAGGTTCCCGAATCGAAATATTTGGTAAAAATATCAGGTCGAAATATCAGGTAAGAAACGAATTAATATCTCAACTGAGCTGTTGTTTCGAATATAAATTTAAAAACAAATTTTGATTGCTTTTAAACAATAAACCGCAAATATACTTACCCGCTTTCTTAAGTGGATTTCCACTAGCTTGAGTTTTTGTCGAATCCAAGCGGTTTTAAATGACTTTCAGTGCTCGTATTTCACATTGTTTTGCACCTTCTCGAACAGAACCTTTCGGGTCCGGCTTTAATTTCGTATCCATCAATCTCATTTGACCGCAAATGCTTATCCATTTTCTTAAAGGAATTTGCTTTAGCTTGAGCCAAAGCCAAATATTAACCTTTTCGACAAATCCAAAGAGTTTTGAATGACTTTCAATGTTCGTATTTTAGCTTCCCTGCAATTTCTCGAACAGAATCGTTTGACTCCGACATGATAATGGCTTTAATTTCATACTCATCAAGCTAATTGGACCGCAAGTGCTTATCCACTTTCTTAAGGGGGTTTCCTTCAGCTTGGGTCAAAGCTAAATATTAAGCTTTTTAATTAATCTAAACAGTTGTGAATGACTTTCAATGTTTTTATTTTAGCTTCCCTGCAACTTCTCCAACTGAAACATACGAGTCCGACTCGATAATGGCTTTAATTTTGTACCCATCAACCCCATTTGACGAACCGCTCCAGTTTCCACATTTGAAAGTGATATTTCCGGAACGAAATTTCGTGAAACAATTTTATCACGTGCTTTCATTTAAGGCATTCAAATCATACAAATATTTCGATGTGTTTTCTTGTTTTTTGTCTTGGCTTTTCTGAAGTAAAAGAGCAAAATATGGTAAAAATGCTTATTTAGTGCCTTCGTATTCATAACGCGTTTTAAAAGTAAGCTGAACGCCGAAGATGTTGAGACATAGCCATTGACGTAGTAATAAATTCTCTCTGGAGGGGAGGTCTAAATTCATTTATTCATTTATTATTCATTAATTCATTCATTCGGGGGATTTAAATTCATTCAATGCTTCGAATCTGAAAACATTGGGGTGCTAAAAAAGTTCTAGGGGGGGCTTAGTCCTTTCTTGCTACGCCTATGGACATAGCACAAACTGAAAGCTTGGAATGTCACGATTTGATCAAAGACCTCCACGAAAATTCAGTTTCGTTTCGGTTTTGATATTGTAAATATATTTGAAATACATTAGAAATTTGTTTCTAAATTCATATTCGAAACATCAGCTCAGTTGAGATATTGATTAATTTCTTACCTGATATTTCGACCTGATATTTTTACCAGATATTTCGATTCAGGAACCTAAAACAAAAATATATTTTTATGCAGTTTCGTTTCTTAATCTGAGAAAAAGTGTTGACTCTGAAATTAAAGGGTTCAAATAATTTTTTTTCCGAATTTATTATAATATACTCGTATCAGGCTTTTAGACATTTTAAGAGCTACTTAAAAATTTTATCAATTTTATGGAATTGAAAATTTTTAAATAAAATACAAACAACACTTTTCATTAACTGAATCAAAATCGAAATTGCTACTAACTTCGTTTCGGGTATAAGAATCAAACGCAAACTTAGTTGCGATTTCGTTTTGGATGTTTGAAACAGAAACAAAATGCAATACAATTTTGATTCGGTTTCCAAAATCTGCATACAAACTTTAGTTTTAAACATTAAATACCAGAAACTGAGGAGATAAATCAAAAATATTTTTGCTTTTGATTTTGTTTTGGTGATGGTCTCTGTTTATAGGATACAATTTAATCAGCTGAGCTAAAACATTTCAATAAAAAACTGTTGGCGAATCAATGTTAAACGCCGCACGGTCTTTCGGTCTTCTATGCTCCTTCCCCACATCGTCACACTAAGTTTTCAAAGAGTTTCAAAATGCCAAGCCTTCCAATGGAGGTTTGGTCACCCTTATCTGAGCTGTTTCCCACCCAGTCGGTTGTCCCAAGACTAATCGAGCTGGAGAGCTTTGTTTCATCTCCACAACCTAATCCTGCCATCGCGATCGCTGTTTTTTGGTGCGCTTAACTACGTCGATGTCGTTGCACAGCTCTTATTTCATATGACATCGATACTCTTTATCAGCGATGGCGGATACATATATTTTATGGAGTTTGTTTCTATCGAAGACTCAGACAGGATTTTGGGCCATACAGTAAGACAGGTAGGAATGGTATCTGGCCTAGCTGATACCTATACCTCATGGTTGCCGTTCGCCGTCGCCGAACGGGGTTTGGGGTTTTCCCCGCCTCTCAGTACGGTAGTATCGACCGTTCCATCTGACTGGGGTCTCCGTGCCTGCAGGTACGTAAAAATGTCCAGTCTGTACTCTTTTGCCACATGGCGATCAATCCAGTGAAGTATGGTGTATAAATCACGCCTTGGTAGCACCATTGCTATTGCTTTGCTACGCAGCTCCAACTGATAAGTTTGGCCGGTGGCGTGGGGATCAGGAGGCTCCGGGACCGAGTTCCCGCCTGATCATTTGGTGTTGGACCCCTAGTCGAAGCTTCAAGCGGGTTGCTGGTTGAGACAAAAATCGCTGGTAGAGACTTTGTGCTCGAATGTGGAGTTGCATTGCAACCGGGTGCTACAGACCCATAGAGTAGCAGAGGTGGTAAGATAGGCCTCACCTCCGCCAATGGGGTTTATGTTCCATACTGGCATAGTCCAAGTTTACTTGGCTGTCCCAGGGAGGCTTTGGCAATCGCATTGCAATATGCCCACTGTGTCGCACACCGTGGGTAAGGCCTTCACGGCGAGACTCACGTTAAACCCTCGTGGACTTCTGGCCTAGCTGGATTTTTATATGTGGTAAGAGGGTTTTGTCATTAAATTGCTTACAAAGCCTATAGCGGCATATGTTTGCAGACCATACTCTTATCCAAATTTTCATGTCAGTTTGGAAATTAGTTTTATTGACATCAGAATCCTGGTCTTACTAAAATTTTATTTTCAATACAAATTCACCAATTGCATCCCATAGACTGTCTTCCGAACCACTGTGTTTTGTGTTTTATTGCTTATAAAATGTAGTCGACTACATTAAAACTACATTAAGATATTCATAGTTTATATGAATTTGTTTGTATTCATTTATATCTGCAAATATATGTATGTAGTTGTTTCAACATCTTAATTACTTTAAGTTATTAGTTATTTTGATAAACCAACCACTACACTTGATTGACTTTTAGAATTCGTTTTAAAATTAAAATTCTATAAATATTAAATAATATGCAGAGTGTTTTCTTCTTACTTACGCACACACATACACACACACGCCCATCTGTCTGTTGTGATACCTACACAGAGTTCAATTAGAAAAAAAAAAAACACTGAAAGAATTTATAAAACTTATTCAAACATCTGATGATTATTTAAGAATTTTTGACACTCCAGACACAGACACACAGAGAAAAGCAGAAATTCATACCCAAAAACAATACAAGTGGAAAGACAAATCAAAGTAGCAACAGCAGCAGCAAAAGGAACAAAAATCGAACAAACACAAGACGTTTGAGTGCAAACACAAATGCAAAAACACCAGAGGAGAAAAAGATTCGAAAGAAAATCAAATAAATAAATTAAATGTATCACTGCAAATTTGTTAACAAAATGTCACAGTTTATGAAAATGAAACACCCAAAAAAACACACAATACGGTCAGGCGGACGGACGGCCGCACGGACAACTACACCGATAAACAGATGTAGCCATGCACACAGAAATGTGCCAACAAAACAATGGAAGTAGGTATGCATGTATGAATATATATTGTATAGGTATATACGTTACATATAAATGTATGCACATACGAGTATATACATACATACGGATACTAAAAACTCATATAGAAATGTATGTACATACAGACGCATGTTTATACCCACATTCATATCCATAAAGAGATAACACATCTTTACACACTACAAGTCGGACAGGGTGTTTCGCTCACTAAATGAATTAGTAAGCAGGAATGATAAAGTTGGCAAAGTGGTTGTTAAGTATATCTTCACCCGACGCCTGTGGGGAATTGGGATTGAGGTGAAAAGGGTCTTTTTGGGCATTTTTCTCCATGAAAATGTCATGTTAAGATAGTTTTCCATATGGAAAGTGCGCTTGCAGATAATTTAGTATATTTTAATGTAATTGAAATTCATTGGTCTTCTAAGGCAACAATGAGAAAATATTTTCAGTTACCTCTCAATACGAAAAGCACTGTACTGGTGCTTGGTTTTTATACAAGAGAAATTTTCTATTTAATAAATGCAAGTGTTGAATTTAAAAACATCGTCCAAAAAGCTCCGTAAGTTTAAATTATGATTGCACTAAGTCTGCAAATTTACAACATACTCAAAAAAAAAAAATAAATAAATAAATAAATAAATAAATAATTTAAGTAAGTTAAAACGAACTCAAATTGATCTCCAGATAGCGCCAAGTACCCTCTACCTCAAAATAAGTAAGAACATTATTCGAAAAATTTCCCATACTTTTCTTAAGTACGAGGGCGGTCACAAAACTAGACGACTTAACAAAGAAGACAAGTCAAATTTGGCAATTTTAATCTCCTTTTAGCTCGATACACTTTTTCCAGCGATATTTAATAGCTTCTATACTCTGTTTATAGTAAGAATTGTCAAACTCCTTAAAATAGCCATCAACCGCAGACTCCGAGCATTCATTGTTGGCATATCTTTTACCACTGAGCCATTTTTTCAAGTTTGGAAATAGATAATAGTCCACGGGAAGCTAAGTTTGCGGTGCGTCATGGAGCAATTTGAACTTTAATGCATTGATGTTGGCCAAAGCAATAGTAAATATGTGAACTAGAGCATTGCCTTGATGAAACAACATTTCTATTTCGCTAAATGCGGCAATAAAGCTGCAATAAATTAATATAATATTCGCTATTGATAGTTTTTCCTTTCTGAAAATGATCAATAAAAATAATCCCATGCGCATCCCAGATGCCATGACCTTGTCTGCAGATAGAACCGTCTTCGCTTTCTTTGGGTACGATTCTCCTACTCCAGTCCATTGCTTCGTCTATTCCTTTGTCTCAGATTCGAAGTGGTGGACCCATGTCTCATCCATGGTTACAAATCGACGTTGAAATTCAGCTTTATTGCGGTAAAACATCGCTAAACACTCTACTGGAACATCTACGCGACAATGATTTTGCTCTATTGAAAGTAAGCGCGGCACCCATCTTGAGCGTAGCTTTTTCCTCTTCAAATCTTCGGTCAATATACGACGTATAGAATTTTCTGAAATTCCTATTATTTCAACTAGTTCACGCACCTTCGGCCGACGGTCATCCAATATAATTTTTTGGATTTCTTTAAGTTAAATCATGGTGAAATCATCTCTGGTATTTCAATGGAATATCTATGACTATGAAATATTATGATTCCTCCCCGTATCTATCAATTTCCATGGTTAATATTTTCTTGGACTAAAAAATACCACGATTTTTTATCGATGATACAATCAGTTCAAAAGTATCAGCATTTTTATTCCCTGCCTCACATTGCAGTTAAGGATATATCAAGTTTGTGCTCATGTTTATAACAACCAGAAATATCGGACTTAAATCATGCAGAACATATACCGATTGTACCAGTGTCCTTCTCTTTGTCTGTTTGTCTGTATATGTTTATGTGAGCCAAGAGAGAATCTTATTGCAAATGTTCGATATGGGCTCATATTTTGATACGGCCCCCTTATAAAATAGTAGTGTGGTATAGCCCTTTTAAAAACCAGAGTTATAATAGGAATTCGATCATCTGTGATAGTGTTCTAACTATCATGTCACGCCTGATCTCTTACAATTTAAAGATTAGAGGTGTTAAATTAAATTTCGATAAATTAAATAAATTTTTTAATTCATTTTATTTTTAAAATTTTTTAAAATTTCAATTTGAATCAAAAATCAATTTCAACCTCAGGCTACGATTAGGCAAAATATTAGGCTGTAACAAAATTTAAGAAGTTACATAACGATTTGTCGCAGTTATTGGGTCTACCAGCCGGATGGACAGACAGACATTGCACAATCGCCTTAAAACTGTTCAAAGAGGCAGAGAGCGGGTGGAAGACGAAGAGGAGCTCCCCGGGTGAAAATCAACCGCTACCTTCAATTTGCATCCAACAAATCCAAGATTGGGGCCCCAAAACCTTCGATTAATAACCTTGTTGATGATATGGTAATTTCATAGGAATCACGTAATTGGATTTTAAACGATATTTTGGGTTTTAAACCCTGATTCAATATCAAAAAACACTCAAGTTTTTGAAAAACTAGATGATATGAATTCAACTTCCCCTAATAAATTTAAAATTGGAGAAGCTGCTATATTAGCAGAACCTGAGCATATAATTTTTATTGCTTTTTTTTTGACTATTTATCAAACGATTGAACATTCAGTGGGACGGACAGGCAAATATGTATGTTTAATAACTCTTTAGTTTTTCTGATATTCGGAAAATCCAATTTGTTATCCCTCCATCACTCCCCGTTGGGAGAAAGCACTTCTTGTAACGAAATCCATTTTCTACCAACTACTCTACGGATTAGTGCAAGCTTGTCCATCCATCTGTGTATGTAATGCATGAATTTTTATGAGAATCTCATACTCAAACAAACCAACCAACCAACAAAATTGTACATACACAACATACATAAACACAGATGTGTACTACATTTTACTACATTTAACAACATCCATTCATTGCAGTGTTGCCAATTTAGCTTTTTTCCCCCCACTCAATTTTGCTTTTTTCCGACCAGTTTAGCGGGCAAAATTTGGATTGGCTTTATTTTTTTCGTTCATAAACAGCATATTTGTTGTTTTTGTTTTTCACTAAGTATGTTGTTGCAGCTTATTTTAGCATGAGGAAATCCTAAAATATTCGTATTTTCTACTAAAAATAAATAAAATAAATTTAAAATAACTACAGCGGCAATTAACGTAATGGAAAACGATGTGATGATAGCAAGTTATTCTGGCGATGAACCTATCGGGTGGTTCGGAAAGTTCGTTCGGTTTTTTAAAGAAATTTATTTACAAATTTATATACAAGAAAACAATTCTTTTAATCTATTAAATAATCTCCCCCTTTTTTAATAAATTCTTCTTAGCTCCCTGCGAGCCTTTTAATTGCTCTTTCATAAAACTCGCTTGGTTTTTCTGAAAAAAGCGTTCAATTCGATTTTTCACTTCCCCGTTGTTATGTAAATTCAAATCCTTCAAATGATTGCTCAGACAGTGAAATAGCTGATAATCGGACGGGGCGAGGTCTTAGGAGTACTGGGGGTGAAGTAAAACTTCCCTCTAAAGCTCTGATAGTTTGTGACCGGTCTACAAAGCAGTGTGAGGCAGTGTAAGGTACCCACACATCAAGGTTGCTCAAAAAATCTGAGCTCTTTTATGATCCCGTGAACCGTTGAGACTGATTTTTTGATTATTTCAGCTATTTCCCTAACTGTTGCACGGGGATTAATAATAAGTAAATCTCTCACCTCCTCGAGAACAATTTCTTTTGGTTGTTCTAATCTGGGAGCGCTCGTTACTGTGAAGTCGCCCTTAGAAAAATCTTTTAACCCATTTCTGGCAAGTTATTTCATTTGGTCCACTTTATAAACAGACAGGCTGGCTTCAGCAGCCGTTTCTCCTTTTCGGAAATAATACAGCATAATATGCCTAAAATACTCTTTTTCGCTAATATTTTCCACTTTGTAATACTTTTTTTAACGCTAGAGAGAACACGAGAACACAAGTGAAATAGTAAACAGTTTAGAGAAGGGGTGGGAGGAAGTTATGATAGTGTTTGAAGGATCTCTACGTTATTAGAAATGACGTACGGTGAATTAACGAATTAATCGAACGAACTTCCTAAACAACCCAGTATTTTTCTAGGAATGGATTAAAGAATCTCGAAATTCTAGAAAAGCATACAAATATTCAGACGCAGAGTTTTAGTTTTAAAGTTCGGGCCACACTTTAGAAGCGGAAATAGTATGTTAAAACTTCACCCAATGTTATGGCCTTTTTGATAAGTATTTTGAGCAAAGTTGAATTTTGAATTCAGGTTGGGTTAGCATTGGATGAAATTTTAAGCCCATACATAATAGAATGTTATATAAAATTTGACAAACCATATTTATATGGAAAATATTAGTTTTTTACTTGACGTTTTCATTTCTTGTCCTAAGTAAAATAGTCTGATTTTCCTTTACTAGTTTTAATATTCTCTTTATTCCCATGTGTACGACTTACACTTACAGATCGTTTTTATGGAGAAAAAATTTTGCAAAAAATCTAATTTATTGATATGTCGAAAATGTTCGATCTGAAATGAATTAGAGCATAATTCTTGATACTTTTATGGCTTTAAAATTAAAATTGTTTCACAAATTTTAGAATATTTTCGGATCTTTATATATATTAATCGAAATAAATAACCTGTTAATCCAAAATTTTTAGTTTTAGATGCGCTAATAATAGTAAATTTTAAAATTGTATTCTAAAGCAATTAGATATAATAGCAAACAAAAATGGTGTTGACTTGATAAAAAGAATATATTTTTTATAATTCTTATTAATTAGTGAATCAAATTATATTTATGTGGAATATATATCTTCTTCAGCTAGAACTTTAAACTAGATGAAGATTACACTTTTTATGATTCTTATGAATTCGCGAATTAAATTGATTCGTGAATATAATTAGGGCGATGTCAAAACTAGAAGACACAAAAAAGTTGGTAAAAATGTTCCTTATTTTTTAACCTAATCTCCTTTTATCCCGATACACTTTTTACAGCGATATTCTGTAGCTTCTATACCCTGTTTATGGTAAGAACTGTCGAACTCCTTAAAATAGCAAACTCCACCTCTTTATTGTTGGCAAATCTTGTACCAACGAGCCATTTTTTTTTTGATATGATTTTTCCCATTCCAATCTACTGCTTTGACTGTTCCTTTGTTATTGGTGTGAAGTGGTGGACCCAATTCTATTCCATGGTTATATATCGACGTAAAAATGTGGCTTCATTACGGTGAAACATTGCCAAACACTTTACGGAAACATCTTTACAATGCTATTTTTGTTCTATTGAAAGTAAGCGCGGCACCCATCTTGAGCACAATTTCCTTATCCTCAAATCATCGGTCAATATACAATATAGAGCACTTTTTGAAATGACAATCCAAATGCCATTTTGTGGATTTTCTTAATCCGGTCTGGCGTGGACACCTCATTCGGTCGACCACTACGGTGTTTTTGTGTCTTAGCAGCTCGTACGACCTCGTTTAAACTCTGCTACCCAATATTTTACAGTCGTAAAGAGTAGAATCTAGCTCGGCTTTAATATTGGATTTACTGAAACCTTTCAAATGGAAATATTGAATTACATAGCGGTGACCAATTTTTCCCATATTTACAAATTCACGGAAAATGTTTTCTTTAGAAGGTTCACATTAAAATACTAAGCAACGTGGCGCCTGGAAATTTAAAACATATGTTTTATAATGTTGCCAGTTTTCTCCAAAGTAATTTTCTTCAAACTACCGGCACCATCTATATGTAAGTTCGGCTAGTTTTGGGACCTCATATATCTTTAAAATATATGTCTTCTCCAGCTAAAACTTTAAATGTGAATAAAGCTCTCACTGTTTAAGTGTCAAACTATAAAATAAGGCCATGTGTTTCAACAAGACGGCGCCACATGTCATACAGCCAGAGAAACAATTCAATTGCTGCATCAGTCATTTCCCGGTCGTGTTATTTCGCGTTTTGGAGACCAGAATTGGCCGCCTAGATCGTGCCATTTAACACCATTAGACTTTTTTCTTTGGGGTTTTTTGAAGCCGATGGTTTACACGAATAAGCTGACGACGACTCAAGTCTTAAAAGAGGAACTTGGACGCTGCAATAATGAAATACCGCAGCATTTATGCAAAACTGTGATTGAAAATTTCATTAAAAGATCGCGTGAGTGCCAGCAAAGCCGTGACGGCCATCTGCCCGATGTGTTGTTCCATACATAACCTCATTCTGTCTACTTTACGATATAATAAAGTTTCACGATTTTTTTTAAATGTCTGTGTTTTATTTAAAATTTAAATCTTGCGTTCTTGTTGGGACACCCGTTACAATAATTATAATTGTACCTCAGAATAATTTTCTTACAAAAGTTAGCTTTCTTCTGGAGTTGTTTTTTTAGTTCATTTTAGCTTTTTTCGGCAAAATTTTAGCTTTTTTTTGTTATCAAGTTCTGGCAACACTGATTCACTGTGATACTGTGTAAGCGCTCATGCTGATACCCTCATCATCATACTTCGGTTAAGGGCAATGAAATTGATAATAAGAAGAAATTCATAACACATAGAAATATTTTTGTTAAACATGAGAAAGTTGATTTTATTTCGTTGTTTCACATCGTCGTTCTTTAGAATTGTGTTTAAATTTTTGTTTTTTTTTTTATTAAGTTTTCACAAAGCGTTTAAGAACAAAAGCCCTTCAATAAATGTATAAATTTTCACAAAGATTGTAGTGCATTTTTTGTTAGAGGGAAGAGGTCTATGTTTCCTGTGAATGCTTGTTTTAGTAATGACAAAATAATGTCAAATTTTTTCCGAATAAATGTAATTTATTAAACGAATTAATTGGTTTGTTATTGAACAGGCCTTTCTAAGTATTCTGGTCTTTCTAAGTATAAGGACACGCGTTATAAAACACACATCTGGTCTTTGAAAATAGTATTATATTTATTACAGAACATTCAATGACCATTTTTTTTTTTGCAAATTTGTGGAAATGCGGAGGCTGAAATTCATCACAATTTTTAGACCAAAGTGGTGAAAATTTCCGTAATCATATAGGCTTATCGTTTATCTCTGTGGTTTTTTTTTTCATTTTGAAGAAATTTTTCATTTGACCAAAAAAATTTTGTTTTTCGATCCGAGTTTTCAGACCGAAATTAGACCGTAAAACAGAGTCTCTATTGAATGTGATTATGTGACAGTCGAATCTAAAGAAATTAATAGTATTTAAATGTAATTCAATTTAATTAGAACTTCCCAGTTTGTTTAGATTTGGAAGCGGTATACAAATGACTCTTTGGAAATGATAAATATGCATATTGCGCTATTGAAAGTGATGAAAATGCTATTTTTTCTGGATATTAGTTATTAATAAATCACTGTTTTATTATTTGAAGTATCCTACTATCTTTGGACAAATATACACATATAAGCCAGTACAGAAATTTTGGTTAGGTGAACAAACTTACGAGTTATCTTCAAAGTTATGTATATGCCTTCTTCTTCTTCTTAGGTGGCAACTGGAATATACACCCTTTTCTATTATATGCCGTCCATAGAAAATCCAATTATATGTAATCCCAATTAAAACACTATAAAAGGGGCAAATATTTAACTTCCTGAAGTCCTCAGGCTTAGAAATTGTAGACCGATCACTGTTTTGTTGCCAAATAAGTTTGTAAGTTGGTTACCCTAAGGAGCGTGGCACTGCAGTCGATTTTCATTTACAAAACTAAGTTTACAACTCGCATGATGTTTGTGAAGTTGTATTGAATTTAAATCTTTCATTTGAAAGGTAATGTTTCTCAAAAAATATTTATTTATTCATCAATTTCTATTTTATATCCTTCAAAGTAGTCCCCCTCAGATGTAATACATTTGTACCAGCATTTTTTCTAATCCTTGAAGCAGTTCTGATACGGACTTTTTGATATGTCCTTGAGCTCTTTAAAAAATACTTTTATATCATCCGCATAAAGCAAAAATTGTAACTTATAAAAACAAGCTGATATGTCATTAACAAAAGTAGTGTGAATAAGAATGGTCCAAGTATACTTCCTTGTGGCATACCTGAAGTTTGATTATACAGGGTGTCCGTCGGGAAGGTATACTACTTCATTTGTTTATAATTTTTGATTAAATGAAAGAGAATGGATCTTATATTGATAAATGTTTTATTTAATGTTGGCAATTATGTATGAAATACAATATCAGATAAATGTCCACCTCTGTTAGCCTCACAAATGCGAGCCATTTTGAGCACATTTTTCATTACATTCTCACGCAGTATTTCATTTCATTTCACGCGGTATTTCATTAATTTCATCACGAATGTTTTGTTTGAGTTGCTCAAGCGTTTCTCGTTTGTTTGCATAAACCTTGCTTTTCACATATCCCCACAAAAACAAGTCCGAGTCAAATCAGGCGACCGTGGAGGCCAATCAATATCATCATTTTTTGAAATAACTTGTTGTGGACAGAGGTGTCGCAGTAATCCCATTGTAATCCTGACTGTATGCGATGTGGCACCGTCTTGTTGATACCACATGTTAATCAAGACCAAAGCATACAATTGTGGCGTTAAAAAGTTTTCAATTATATCACGATATCCCTCCCCATTGACAGTTACCGTTACGACGTTTTCAGTTTCAAAGCGGTAAGGTTCAATGATCATTCCTCCTGTCCCAATTGCACACCAGACTGTCACTTTTAATGGATGCAAAGGTGACTGGTGAATAATAATTTGAGGGGTTTCCATTGCCCAGAACCGACTATTCTGTTTTTTCACTTATCCATTCAAATGAAAATGTGTCTCATCACTCATTATGATTTTTTCATGAAAATCGGGGTTGTCATGGGCGAGCTGCAACATCCTATTGGCATATGTATGGCGGCGTAAATGATCTTGTGGCAGAAGCTGTTGTGTCAACTGAATCTTAAATGGAAACAAATGCAAATCCTTGTGCAAAATTGTGGCCCAAATTGTTCTTTGAAGACTAAGCTTCGTCGAATTGAGATTGATGGATTGTTTTGAACACTTTCTTGAACTGCAGTAATGTTTTCAGCCAATCTTGCAAGTACGTTGTGATCCATGCTTGGCCCTATCAGCTACAGACCCTCTTTCTTCGAAATCATTCACTACACAATAATTAGTTCGTCGTTGTTTCTCATAAAAATTCCACGTAACTTTCTCATCGTCGTAGTAATCGATGATTGATTTTGATAAAATGTTTTAACGATTAAAACACGTTGGTTTATCGAATATTTTTCCATAATAAATTTGCGACGACTACTTCACGACTGCCAAATGTGAACTGTCAAGACTAATGTTTACCAAAATGGCGGCAAAACAAAGTAGTATACCTTCCCGACGGACACCCGATATGAAAAGGATTCAATCCGGAATCAGAATTTCAGATGTATGTAAGTAGGCAGTATTGACCTTCTTTCAGTTATGAAATCCATTCTTTATTTATAACACAGGGGTTTTGATTACAAACTTTATTCTTCACATAATTTTTTATAAAATTTCTTCGCCGTCCCTTTAAGAGTAAGCAAGTTAATCATTGCCATTTATTATCATTCATTTGAACTGATGACAAAACATTGCAGAAATTCCATGATTTGAGGAAGACAGTTTCTGTAGTTATAAAATCCCTGGGAAACCCTTTTATGTGGCACTGTCCCAACTACAATTTTTAGAATGCTTTCTAGTGTCCTCGAAACTTGTGCCAGTTTAGCTTTTGCAATTGCATTAACTTATGCTCCCTCCGAAATTAATTGTAAACAAAATTACGCTTTTGTCCCTAAATTAGCTCACCTTTAGCTCTTATTTTCTTATTTAGTAATAACAAATCCTATAATTTCTGTAGGGCAGGGCTCCATGTGAGTCTCGGGCATAAATACTTATATCCGTGTTAGTATTCCCAGAATACTAACAAACACGAGTGCGACCGTTGTTGTCGGTCTATCTACTTGTGTCTGTCTCTAAAAATGCTCTCAAATAAACACTCAAATACTCGTATGTTTATAAGGCTTCAACCGATTGTGAACTCGTGTATGTGTTTGGCTGAATGCGTGTTTGTCTGTAAATGCTCCCACTATATATGGGTAATGTGCCTGTATTTGTATTTTAGTATGTAGAAAAATTTCATTACGTGCCCTTTGTAATGTATTCATACGTTTTGCATTCCTCCAAGGAGTACAACCCTCAATGGAGGCCTCCATGCACTGAAAACACGAAAGTGTTTTGTCGCTTATGTTGTTTCCCTTTCAGTGCTGAAAGCATCGTTAAACAGCGGGGGAGAAACGAAAAATAATAATGTTGAAAACTCTCATATTAGGGTGAAGGTAAATGGGTTGATTTTTGTTGTTTTTTTT
>JAHXMU010026660.1:0-29687 GCA_019455685.1 Philornis downsi
CATAGCATACAATGCAATGGAAGACACTTTTCATATAGAAAAATGCAATGGAAGGCACTAGAACATGTTCTAGAAAACCCTTTCTATGAAGAAAAATGTCATGGGAATATTTGTCAAGAAGACCTAACCCCTGTCTTCCCTTTCCATGAAGAAAAGTTTCGCGAGCAAAAGCGCATGGATGACAATGCCATTGAAGGCACTTTACCTATAAAACTGCTTATTATGAAACTTCTTCGTTTGAAAAGTATATTTCAAAGCACTTTTTCATATGAAGTGTTGCTCTTCGCCATACGAAAAATGTGTTCCAAGATTCTTCTCCATATGGAAAATGTCTTCCAAGATACTTTCTCTTGGTATTAAATTTTGCTTAAACTATTAAATTTACCTCACCGTACCTCACCTTACAAAATAAGTAATGTATAGGTAGATAGAGAACATTTTTCTTTTATATTTTAATTAGGTTTTGAAATTATTTGGTGATTATTATTTTCATGACAATTTCGAAACAACAAAAAAGTTTATTTACAATTCCACCAATAAAGTAGATGCCAATAATTATAACAGTTAATTGAATTTATTGAAAATCAACTACGAAATTTTTTTCGATTTAGGGTAGAAATTCCGGTCAATTGAAATGTTTTATACACTTTTTCACTATATCATTTTGCCGAAATTTACTAGTTTGTGTTGTAATTTAAGACCATATTTGTAACAATTTGTTAATAGTGCATGAATTAATTTTCCATAACAAACACGATTAATTTAGTAATTTTGTTTTCATCAATATTCTGTCATAAACGAACAATTGGAATGATATTTCCATATTTAAAGCTTCAATAGAGTTGTTCAGATGCTTAAAAATTTTTTGAGTATAAAGATATTAAAAGATGTAAGAAAAATTGCCCAGAATCACAAGTTACATTATGCTCAGCGAATTGTTAACTCTGACCTACTTTTATGTTAGTGGAAATTATTAATTCTAAATTGTAGCCAAAAAAAGTGATTTCCCTAAAATCAGCCACACGCGCGTGAGATATCGAAAAGAGGATGCTGGTGCTAGATTTTGAGAAATTGCCTATTCCAAGGTTTTATTAAATTTATACAGATATTTCTAAATTTTAATAAATATTACGCATCGGTTATTAAACCCATTTGTTTAATGGACGTCTGAAGGACGTCATTAGTTGTAATAATCAAATCTAACATTACACGGCAAATTTAAGAATAACTAGACATACAAAAAAAAATATGGCGAACAAGCGATTTTTGTCAAATTCGCTGTTTAACGTAACAGAGTCACCCTTAAAATGTCTATATGCTACTGTGTCCAAAAAGTACGACTAGTTTTTATTTTCTTCCAAAAATTTTGATTTTTTCGCCAAAATCCATTTCATTGCTTTCAAACAAATGTAAAGAGAAAAATCGATATTTCTTTACAAACATTGGAGACTTTTCCCATTATTTCTAAACGGAATCAATTTTCTGATAATTGTCTGAAATAGTAATTCCAACAGTTGGTGCTTTACGCGCCAAATTTAATAAAACAGAGGCTCTAAAATAATAAGAGATTAAATAAAAATCGGGTTAAAATGAGTTTCTAATAGTAACAGCTCTTCTCTGCTTTTAATTGCAATTCCATTTTTCTAAGCTATTCTAAACTGGCATTTGTGTCAGTATTGACTAAAAAGATTCCTTGCCATTATTTAGCATGCAGGTATGTTCCAAAAAAGTAGTGGAATTAAAGTAAAATACGATTTGAAAAGGTAACGTTTCGTTTTGGATGTTCTGCAAATGAAGTGGTTTGTTGTTTCATTTTCTCATATGAAATGAAGTTCGAAAATAGAAGTTGAAAACAGCTGATATTGACTTGAAAATAAAACTTAGTTATTAAAACTACTATTTGTGATTTTTTGTGCATAAAATTAAAGGATAAATAAATAATAAAGACAAATAAATAAATAAAGGATAAATAAATAATGAATGCGGTGTTAGTGTCTGTATACCAAACCAATGAATACGCAAGAGCAAAATTACAAAGGCGGATTTTGCGGGATCACTCAAATCCTCTGGATATGGGCGACACTACATAAGTACACACATGTATGTATTTAAGTACATTCAATATACTTTTAATAAAAACTATTAGGTTTTTACAAAATTATCGCATCAACAAAAATGCATTTCGTAACATTTTACATTGCATACAATTGAGACTGCCCAAGTCATCCATTCCGGCAGAACTACAGCTTGCTGCTACATTAAGATTTTTAGCAGAAGGAGGATTTCAACGAGTGGTCGGAAAGGACACTAATGTGGCCTTAGCACGGAGCACCACCTGCAAAATTTTAAATCGAGTGCTTATTGTTCTAGAAAAATATATTTGTCCTAGGTGGATTAAATTGGAAATGGCAGTTGATGAACAAAATTTGTCTAAGCGCCACTTCATGCAAAAATTTGGTATTACCGGTGTAGTAGGATGCATTGATGGAACTCACGTGGAAATTACTAAGCCGCAAAAAGATTCCACAATTCTTCCAATTTTACATGGTCCCCTTTTTCCAGGTCTGGATTGTTTTGCATAAAACGTAGCATTATTGCATCCTGCGTTGTATTTTTGCGTTTTCCCCTTCAAACAAGGAAAATTTTTATTCAACCAAAGGAATCTGACCACTTTTATTTATTATACTTACATGTTTCCTTGCAAAAATTTTTGTTTCACAATAAAATTTCAAAGTATTTTTAAACCACTTCTTTTTGCCTAAAAGTAGTTTCTGGAACAATGAAATTCACTACGATTTGATGTTCGAAAACAAAACAGAAATGAAAAAGTAAAATTCAGAACACCCAAGTGTCAAATTGAAGTGATTTCAAACTACTTTTACTTCAAAGTAGAATCTGGAACATACCTGATGGCTTTGATTTCAAACAGACTTCCGTTTTGTCAAATTTGCCTTTATCTCTACATGGAAAAATTTTAGTGTAGAGCAGCGGCGTTGAAAGAGAGGATTTAAACTAAACAAAAATTAAAAATAATTTTTAATCAAACCCTTGTTGATATGACAATATGACTAAATGTTTCAAGCGACAACCAAAGCGTTTTCGGTCATAAAATTGTCACCATAATTAAGTGGACAATTTTACAGTATACGTATATATATTTACATGATTTAATAACCTTCGTACTTCAAATTCCGTTTCAGTTTACAATTCTCTTTTTTTTATTATTACTACCTATATTGTTATTGTTATTATTTCCTATTTCTATTTGTGAAAATATTTTTCCTTCAAATTTTTGACAAAACAAAAAACATAATATTGCCAAAAATGTGCAATTTTTATATACAATTTTATGCAATATTTGTATATGTATAATTTATTGATACCATTCCGGAGAAACGGAGAAAATGTCTATTGGTACTCAAGAAAAACATTTTTTGGAGGCCTATGTTTCAAACTCTCCAATTCTCGAAACTATAAACTTTTCTATACACTACAATTATTGCAACATTAGTATTCGTAAGAATACAAACATGAACATTCCTGTAGTAGTTGCGCATTACTCAAATGAAAGCTAGCCAAAAATTTCAGTTGGGGAAAATTTCGGCAATAACATAAATATGCATTCCTAATGGTAACGAAAATTTCGTTTGAAGTGCGTGCTAGGCCACCCTTCTGAAATTTTGAGGGAGCGCATTTTATGCGAAAGAAGAAATACTAGAAGTAATAAACATTTCACGCGAAATTATAGATCTAACGAAATTTCACACATTTTTCGTTTGGATGAGCAGCAGCTCTTCATGAAAATAACGTTTGGAATGCTATTAATGAAAATGTTCTTCATGAAAACATCGTTTGAAATTCTATTAAGAAGATGTTAGCGCCAAAGAAAATATGCCTATTTCTTTGCGTTTCCAATAAAATTTGATATTTAATAGCAGTTGCGAACAAAAATGTAAGTAATTTTAAGAGTAAAATGTTTTCAAACGTTAAAAACATAAAAAAAAATTCTTCCCAAGTCTCCAAAGAGATATACAGTGACTCCATCGCATAATCGAACAAGTATTAGTCTGATATGTATGTATGTGTATAAAACTTAAAAGAAAATATTAAATATATGTTTTTTTTTTTTGCTTTTATTTACACTCTACATTATAGTCTTTCAGATTAATAAAAAAAAACCTTTTTCATGATAACGGTAATTTTATAAAGAAAAAGAAAATTAACTCAATTTTTTGTGCTCAACGCATAATCGGACAAAGAAGACGAAATGACGATAGAGAACAATTAATACTTTGTGGCATATCCTTTGTTCTCAAGAACGGCCTGTAAATGTTTTGGAATTGATCTCACCAAATTTTGGCATAACTCAGGCTCTATGGAGTTTCACGCTTCCAGAAAAGCCGCCTTAAGCTGATTCAAAGTGTTAAATTGTTATTGGTACACTTTTCTAGCTAATTCTTCCCAAAGATGTTCAATTATATTAAGATCTGGGTTCTGTGCCGGGGTTTCTATAAGTTTGGGGCAATTATGGGTCAACCAAAGCTTTGCCACACCCGAAGTGTGCTTGGGATCATTGTCCTGGTAAAAAGAAAAATCATTCGGAATGTCTAATTTCTCGGCACTTTGCTTTACATTTTCCTTAAAAACGTTGAGGTAGCCAAATTTGTCCATTTTAGCATCAATAAAGTACGAATTGCCCACGCCAGCACTCGACATGCAGCCCGAAACCATAACAGAGCCTCCTACGTGATTTTGTATTTTGAGGATTAAATTCTGCATTTAGTTTACACCACTTAAATATCTTTCCATCTGAACCATGCAAAAATTTGCTCTCGTCAGTGAACAGAACCTTGTAACGAATAAAAATTATCAGCAAAAATTTATTTTAAGATGTCTTTAAACCAGACATGTTAAATTGCAATTAGCATTAGCAATTGATGCAATTGGTTTATATTGTCTAATTCATGAAACAATTAGAAATAGTTCAACTAATTCCCATTAGATAATTGAAATTTTTATTCTAATTGTAAAACTAATTGCAATTAGTTGCCACTACCAAAAAAAAATTGGTTTACTTTTACAATTAGAAATCTAATTGACTTCTACTAATGCAATTACATATTCAATTAGCTCGAATTAGAATCAATTATTTTGATATTTTTAAAAACAAAAAAAAAACAAAATATTCATAATATGAATTTCACACACATACATATATAATATACATTGTATATATATAACTTATGAACATAATATGTACTACATATATTACATACTAACTGTTTAATAGCTAGAATAATCGGGTATATTCGCTTTCAGCAATACAATCTTTTCAAAAGAAAAGTCCGTCAAGCGACCCCGCCTTGGACTATTAATAATGCCCGCAAAGGAAAATAGTCGCTCCACATTACTCATTCACTTCAATAATTCTTTGGAAAAAATGTATTTTTATCAAAATAATTGATTCTAATTCGAGCTAATTGAATATGTAATTGCATTAGTAGAAGTCAATTAGATTTCTAATTGTAAAAGTAAACCAATTTTTTTGGTAATGGCAACTAATTGCAATTAGTTTTACAATTATCTTCAATTATCTAATGGGAATTAGCTGAACTAATTCTAATTGTTTAATGAATTAGAGAATTTCACAAAAGAAGGTTAATTAGCAATCATTAGCATTATCTAATCATTATTTAACATGTATGCTTTAAACCAAATTACCTTATTCCAAAAATCGTTGTTTGTTTTTTTGTTAAAATTTTATTCCATTGTTTTTATTCTTAGGGCTAACAAATGGCTAAAAGAATCTTGTTTAATTTCCTTCAACAAAGAATGCTCTTCTCGCTCAGTTAATATTTTGCCTTGACCTTCTCTACTTTTATTAGCTAACCTAAACTCATCACGGAATCTCTTAATAACGTCGTGGACAGTGGACTTGCTTCTTCCAACTAATTCAGCAATTTCTCTCACTGTTTTATCCTCAAGATTCAATTTCACTATTAATTGTCTTATTTTTCCCTTCGGGGCCATTTCTAGTAAATTTTTACTTATTGTTAGAACTAGAAATGTCTGCAAATAAATGGCTAAAAGTGGCAAAAAACAAAGCATATTTGTAAACTAACGGCGTTTTTATTGTTGATGTTTTACTTTGTCCGATTATGTGTTGAGTACAAAAAATTCGCAAGTTTACAAATGTATTATAATAAAACCAAGAGGGAACGAATCTCCCATTGCGTGTTGTTAAAAAGATAGCGAATAGATAGTAAACAAGAGAAGAGAAGGAACTGTTTGGCAGTATTGCCATAAAACATAAATGTGTCAATGTTTATAAATGTTTTCTAACATTAAAACGCAAATGATTTTATATAATGTCGTTGATATTGAAAAAATACATTAAGGTAAACACAAAAAGCTTACATTTCGTCCGTACTCATAATTATACGAAGAAAAAAACTAAAATTCTGCTCTGGCAATGTTGAATGTTTGGATTTCCTATCTACTCACCGGAATGGAAAGAAATTTTGCAGCAACATGAGAAAATGTTTTTCTATTGTTTTTAAATATAAGCTTGTATTATCCCTTAAAAGTGTGAATGGTTGCGATTTTATTATTGGAGTAGCCACATCGTGAGAAACTTAGTACTATTTGGTGGAAAAATTTAACTTAAAATTACGAGATAATTATGTTTTTATATGGAGTTTCTGCACGAGAAATTAGCATAGTACTAGCGTTAAAAGAAAATTTCGGCAAAACTAGCACTAGTCTTTTATGAATTGCATTTAAGGCCAACGCCAATCAGTCATCATTACAGCGGGTGCCGAAGTTTTAAGAATTCGTTATAATTTTTATAGAGGTTATCATACATATTTATTATTTTCAAAAGAAAAGCTTCCATGTTAAAAATGAAACAAATGAAATGTTTATTTTTCATCTGGCAACTCTCAAAATGTCTTCTTAGTAAAGCCACCACCCTTGACAATAATTCTTTCTTTTCTATTAACAGAGCCGCATTCAACATATCTACGCTTTTGAATAACTCTGCAGTATTTTTTTCTCTACTACTCCATTAAGCAACACTGCCCCGTTACTTCTCTGTCAGTCAAACGAACGAGTGATTTCTTCATCGCCGCCGTGTGTGGAAATTACGAAATTTTAGTTGTATTAAATATCTTTTTGGAAAAATCCGCAAGCCCAAACCAAACAAATAGAAATGGCTTCGATTTGTGGACGCATGGCTTTGCGTGCCGCTGCACGCCAAAATGTTACATACACTCCAGTTCGATTCTGCAAGAGTAAGTATTTCCTATACAATTCCCAGTAATAATAAAAAAGAAAAAGGTTAAATTCTCAGACATCTACCAGAGCCATGGAAAAACGAGGCCCCCCTCTTTTTGACAGTTGAATTTTTTTTCCCCAACTCGATGTGGCTAAGGGTTGATAACTCTCAATGCATGTTACGTAATTTTATTGGTGGAGTACGGAAAACTTGCATATTTTTTCCCAAAATTTACCATCGAAAACCTAAATGAAAAGTGAAAAAGTCTGCCAAGAAGCCGATGAAATCTTATTGGTTTTATGTAACACTTTTCAATGCCAAACACATTCGCACACAGCTGAGTCGATCATTCATGACTACCAGAAATGTCAAAAGCTTCTATAAAATTGTAAAGAATCAACCAAATCTCTAATGGCATAATATTTATTTTTGATTTCCCTGCAAATTCTGAATCGAAAGTGTGTTTGTTTCATGTTAACTGCAGTTTAATGTTTATGTAACCTTTGTGTCTTCTTTGTTTTTATCGCCAAAAAGCGTCACTGCCTTTTGTCTTCCTCATATGATTGGTCTTTGTTGGTTTCCTATAACAACAACTTGTAGTGGTCTAACATTTGTACTACACGATACTATGTAAACTGCAGGTGCAATTGGTTATGGGGCTTTAACGATCGGCCGTTTGATGCCACAGTGATATAGTTATTAATGGCGAACTGTAATGGAGTAACATCATAGTTCTCCATTGCAAAGAGTGAGTAGCAGAGGAAGCACTTCCTCGTACTTCGGATGTTCTCATTTTAAATGTTTCAATTTCGCCCTGCTACATATGTTGCGGTTGGACTGTTTTAACTGGGATCAATATAAGCAAGAAACAAATGCCATTGTCCAGAACCATGAATTATTGTGAATTCACAATCGCAGATTGACATTGTTTTTACCAATATTTGCTCTTTAATAGCAGCAGTTTATTTGTTTTGTCCGGTAAAACACAACTCATCATTATGAAGAATTTCCTGTAGTCGATGGTGTCAGGTCAGCACTTGATAATCGTGCCTAGATATGAACCTGCAACGATATTGGTCGTATTTGTTGGGTGTCCATGGTATTACGTTGCAAATATTAAAAAGCTCCAAACGTTTAATGGAATGCGTTTATTTTAAAACCATAACTCGGCTTTTTTTTAGTCAATGTGCAATACAAATAATAATCATTTCCAGACTCTAGGGCACCGACATCGATGTCAAGGGAAAGCTTGTCGGCACTCTTATTAAATGATACACACGTCAGTCATACCATTAACCCATTCCCAACCAATTGTTTTAACGTTACTCATAAATATTATTAGAGGGAAATGCAGATGTTAAATATGTAGCCGATATAATTGATGTTTTATATGGCCCATGGACTTCAAGCAATGTGATATTATGGCTCAAGTTCCAAACTAGTGTTTTGTAAAACATTCATAGTAAAGACCACCGTCAGCCATCGTATGGAAAAAGTGTAAAGGAGGCAAGATGATATTTGTTTCGGGGCCTTATAATAAGTCATTAAAATTGCTCAAATCGTGCTCTATAGTTGAATATGACAATTTTAATCAAAATCTATTGCACAACTAATTCTGTATTTGTATATTATATTTTGGGATAGTTTGGCAAAGCGCCACATATTGTGCGATATATTGCAAATTTTAATCTTAAAACTTTGCAAACTAAAATTAAATTTTCCATTCTGAACAAGGTCACAACAACCGTGTTTGAAACTTCCTACAAGTGGATCAATTAATTTGAAATTAGTGGTTATGATATTCGTGAAATTTATGACATTTGCGCAAAAAAATAACTTGTAAAATTTGGCAAAAAGTAAATATGATGCCGACATTTGTACATAAGTGAACGTACTTGAAATGTGTTTACTGATATAAGTAAGTCTACCATTCTGAAGCGGAAGATGTAAAGCGCCACAAAACCTCGAAAAGGACAATTCATGAAATTTCAAATTTTACGCGCAAAATCCCGCTTTCAAAAGGTCAATGGTACAAGAGGGGAGCGATTTTTTGTTGTCAATACATCCTCTATGTGTTATTTAAAGATGGTACGCGAGATTTATAAAGAATAGGCTGACTTAACAACAAAGCAATAAAACCACAAATTGGTTTTACAAAAATAAATTTTTGAAGGCAGTTTTCAGGATCACTTACGGTATTAATTTTGAGCAAAAAATATTTCTTACCCACTTTTTCTTATCTTTATTATGACTTCAATTTTACAACAAAAATTTAATGCCTTATGAATAAATAGAATTGGCCTGCTTGTTTGCAAATGTGATCCAAAAGTAATATATACCATATACATTTTGAGAAAAGTGGGCAGACAAAATGTTGGCAAACGGGGCGGGGCTTGCATGTGTGACATCTCTCGTGGATTGCTGTTTACGCCTTTGCGGCCGGTGCTCCGACTCATGGTCAAATATTTTATCTATTTTTAAAACTGCTAAAAGAAAAATACTAACACGGGACATTTTTCTATAAGGTGGTCTTTGTATGGACAGTTTTTTTTATACTGGGTCAATTTTAGCAACCTGTGACTGCTCTCTTGTGCATAACTGGGCGCGTCAAAATTAGTACTAGTATACCATATTTTAACAACAATTTATAAGGCACTTCTTTAAGATTACCAAGTGTGTTTTGATGATGGGTGCATGCAGCTATAGTCCGCATGTTCGCGGGTCCAATCCCTGATACAGCCACCTATCGGTATTCGTCAAATATAGTACTATAAATGCTTCTCAAACGGTATAGTGAGTCTAATAGTAAAATATTTCATATATGAGGTACAGGGGAATTTGCTTGTTAATTAATGTGAATTATGGTTGTTCTTTCTCGTTCCAATCAGTCGCCTCTATACATTGTGCGTAGTTAATGTGTAAATGTTAAAGTCCTTTTAAAGATGTATTACAAATTGGCTATATTCATAGAGGTACGTGTTCAGTCATTATATAGACGAGCTATTTTTCCTGTCGCACTAATTTCAGTCAACTGTGACACGACCTCCTCTCATACAAAATATAGAAATTGGTGATTTTCCTGTGAAATTTTTGAACAATCCAAAGTCACAATTAGGACCATCACTTCACAAAAGTGCATGAGTTGGAATGATTCTTTTCCGCTACGATCGGCCGCCATGGGTTTTTGGTAAAACGTTGAAACTGTTGTAAACAATATGAAAATAATTTTTTTTCTACAGTTGAATTCAGTCCTTATATTGACCAATTCTACGACTATGAAGCGTTTTTGTACATAATTTCTAACACCTTCTTCAGGCGACTCATCAGCGGACATGTATGGATAGACAAAGCGACTTTAATCAATATTGATTTTTACTATGAGTATATCTGTATGTAATATTTCTGATTGTTACAAACATATGCTGCCCATGTCAAGGTGTAGGATCCACGTTTAAACAATATATCGGAAATTTCGTTCGGTTAAAAAAAAAATATGTTTACAAATTTATATACAATCTATTATATAATCTCCCCCTTTTTAATATCTTTTTCCCACCTCTCTGGGGGCTTTTTAATTTCTGTCTCATAAAACTCGCTTGTTTTTTTTTTTTTTTTTTTTTTTGAAAAAAAAATTTGAGATTTTTCACTTTCTCGTTATGGAAATTCGAATTCTTCAAGTGTTTGCTCAGACTGCGAAATAGGTGACAGTCGGACGGGGCGGGGTCTGGGGAGTATGGTGGTGGATGAAGTGCAACTTCCCATCCAAGCTCTGACCGTTTCTGACGGGTCCGCAAGGCAGTGTGAGGCCTCGGTGAGAGAGTGAGGTACCCGCACATCGTTGTTGCTCACAAATCCGATCTCTTTTATACCCCGTGAACGGTTCAGGCAGATTTTGTTCATTATTTTAACTATTTCCTTAACTGTTGCTTGGGAATTAACAATAATTAAATCTCTCACCTCCTCGGAAACAATTTCGGCCGTAGAAAATCTTTTCAACCATTTCTAGCAAGTTCTTGCATTTGGTCCGTTTTCTTCATAAACAGATTTAATTTTTCGGCCATTTTTCATCTTCGAAAATGATACAGTATACTATGCCTAAAATGCTCTTTTTTGCTAATTTTTTCCACTTTTTAAAACTTTTTTTTTTTTTTTTTTTTTTTTTTTTTTTTTTTGAAACGTTATAACCACCCACGATCTCTCCGTCATAAGAAGTGACTAACTGGTGAGCTAACGAATTAACCGAACGAACATCCGAACAACCCAATATTTTCTATCTTCACAGACGAGTTTCTGATGCTATATTTCAGTCAACTTATTTCTATTTCGAGACTCACTGAAACATAAAATATTTTTGACATCATCATCAACAATCTATGTTAATATATTCTATTTTTGCTAGGAAACAGATGTAATAGGCCAATATGGCCGATCATTGATTATATTCTTTGATAGAGTTAGTACACTTTAAACTGGCTGTGTTGTTTTCCTAACAGATACTAATTACTATTAGTAATTATTGTATTAAACATGTACAGAATACTGCCGAACGAATTACGTGTACGAATGATTGGCTAAATTAGGAAGAGGGAATAGTATTAACTACTTTGTGAAATCATAGATTTATTTAATTTAGTTTAATTTATTGGTATTCAAGATTGCAATTTTAAGCCTTTAGGTTGATTTGATCAAAATACAGTATTACAACATATCTCCTCTATAATTCGATAACTAATGCATTAGAAGACTTTACTATAATAATGTTATAAAAATCTTGTGTATCTTCCAATTCTATCTTATCTACCCAGTCTAATTCTCTTATTTGAATTTATTTTCATTTTGTATATTTTTCGTCCTAATATACGGAATTAGAACTTTAATTGAAATTTACAACTACTCTATAATATAACGAAAAATTTAATAACAGATTAAATGGCAAAAGTTAATAACTACCAGTACTTTTTTAAAGGTTTAATTAACTAAGTAATTTTGATACTGTACTAGTAATGGCAAACAAAAATAATAATTTTGGTAATAACCTTTTTCCCGTTCAGAATGAAAAAATTCACAGACAGCATGCTATCCGACGGCAGTATAAAAAAAAATAGTTCATACGTGGATAATTATCGATGAGAAACATCACATTGAGAGGATTATTGAGTGTAAAAATGCGTCAGAACATGATTATGCAATACGGGTAAATAGAAACGTATTATCACTTTGCAATAGCACCTATAATTCTGCCGATGGAAAATATACAGGTTGTAACCACTGCAAACTACTTAAATCGGGAAGGAATGTCAGCAATATAAGGTTCCCCCTGTGGAAATAAAAAATGTGTATAACTAAAGTAGAATGTAAAGAAATAACATTGATAAACAAAACCTCACATACATTGGCTTCTGCGGCTTTAGTCGAGATTCAGAGGTATCAGCAATACGAAGAATTATTGAAGAGATACTTGAATTTCGAAGCTATTTGTGGTGTCCGTCCTACTTTTATTGGCTACAGAATTTCTCTCAAAAAATAGCTAATTGCTGTCATCTATTTACACATCTTTCTTAACAAAATCTACAAGCTACCAAAATTCAGAGAATGTTCCGAAAATATCAATAACAACTCCCAAAACTTAATTCACTTCCCTTCACTTACAACCGGGCAAAGAATGCAAAATTTGTAGAAAATCTTATAAAATTCAGCATTCTTTTGTATCAAAAAAACGCGATTGTATAATAGGGTTTCTTCTTTTGTAAAGAGATCAGAAAATTAGCATTATTCCAAAGTTATTGGTGAAGTCGATGATTGAATAAAGTAATTTATATTCTTAATTAGTATGTATTATAAAATACTGAAACATGAAAAAAATATTCGTCCATCATACATTTTAAGCAACCAATTTTTAACGTACAATTTTAGTGATGAACGATCCCATGGAACACGCTACCGGTATTGAAAAGCGTGAATTGTTGGCCAAAGCTGCCGGCAACGACAACCCCTTCGACATGAAAGTGTTCAAACGTGGTGCTGGTACCAAGGAAAATCCCAATCTGATACCTTCTGCCTTTGAAGCCCGCATCGTGGGTTGCATCTGTAAGTGAAAACATACATACATACACCTGTATAATAATATAAAATATAATATTCTTAATGTTATTCATCATTCCTCTCTTTCTAGGCGAAGAAGATCAAACCTATGTCCAATGGATGTGGCTGCAAAAGGGACTTCCCAAGCGCTGTGAATGCGGCCACTGGTTCAAATTGGTTGAAAAGGCACCTGTCTAAATTCTGCAAAATGTCACCATCTTAAACACATAAAAACCTAAAGTTTCGTTCTGTTTTTCAAAAAGAAATATAAGTAAAAAGTAACCTTATACAATAAAAACATAACATCTAAAATTTAATTATTTGAAAACATTAACCAAAGTTGGCCACAAGCGTCAGCTACACTGGCATTTTTAACTTTACCACAACAAATATCAAACAAACGGAGGTTACTTTTTCCTTCTCCACAAGAAATGGAAGAGAAACTACCTGAAAAGGAAATGAAGAAGGCCATAAGGTTAAGAACACGCTTGTTAAGTTTAAGCCCTAAATAAAGTTAAAGATACTACGTCAAAACTCATCACATTTTGCCGTAAACTCGCCAGTTCAAAACAAAAGGTTTTAAACAAATTCAAATGTGTGTGTGTGTTAAATAAATTAAGTTAATAAGCTGCTAAGAGTCTATTTTAACAAAAATAGCTTAATAAAATAGTATTAAAAACACTGAAGCGATGAGTGAAATCCTCCTACGTCACCATTTGAGTTCCTGACTCTTATTTTTTTGAATTGGTTTTATTTTTTTCACTGGTAAACATTGAAAAAGTCATCAAAATATCAATTAAAAACTATATAAAAAAAATTACTTTTAAATAATCAGAAAATTTTTCTGCGAAAATGGCTTCTATTTTTCGTCGCCTTTTGAAAAAAACTGTCCTGGCCAAAAAATATTTTTCTACAACTCAATCGAAGGCACAAAAAGGTACAGATTTTATAATACCTGTAAAATTATCTCATACTTATTAAAGTTCCCATGAAAGAAATCCCCGACTCTTTGGAACTTTGCACGGGTTTGCAAAAGAAGGAAATTTTATCTTATATCGAAGGAAAATGTGACCCTTTTAACATATCCGTATTGAAGAGGGGCAGTGGTACGAAGGAAAATCCCACCTTGATACCTTCAGCTTTTAACGGTCGGATTGTGGGATGCATATGTAAGTTAAATGGATTCTTGGGCCACTATGCTAATTTACCTTTATTCAAGGTAACGAAAATCGTTTTGTAAATTATATGTGGCTTGAGAAAGGGTGCCCAAAACGTTGCGAATGTGGCCATTGGTACAAGCTGAAAGAAGTTCCTGCATTTTCTTAAGAAATTAGCTAAGAAAAAACTGATATAAAGGAGGATATTTTATCAGTTTTAAAATTCACATTTTGTCAGAATTTTATAATATAACAATCGTATAATATTAAACGTCATATATGAGGAATACTTATTGGAAACTCTGGTATTATTTTGTGCAATGGAGAGGCAAATCTTGTTCGCCCGCATTCCCTGTCAGGTAACATTAGTAATAATGAATCTTCTCTGTTTAGGGATTCTATAAATCAAATTTCATTGACTGCAGAGTGAAGCAGAAAATGTAAAATCGAATTTCCTGTTGCAAAAATGTCGATAAATCGACTTTTAGATGCTTTTTTTTGTTACCAGATCTGTAAAATCTGTTTTTTTTTCAGAAAAATGGAAAAGATTTTGCAATAATGAAATACTATCGATAAGCGTAAAAATATAAGGCTTTGATTTTTAAAACTGCGCCGAAAAGTGTTGTGTGTTCGAAGAAATTCTTAGTTGATTTCCAGTAAATTAATAAATACCGGGTAATCCGTTTTTCGATTTCAAAAGTAAAATTAAATAAAATACACATAAAGCTACAATTTCGATTAAACTTCTATGCGCATCAAACAATCGCTTTTCCGGATGTAATGGTTTTTCTACAATCGTTACGGGTTCTCCGAGTCTCATACGCGACAATTTTACTTGTTGATGTAACCACCGAGTTACTCGAGAACTGAGCTTCATCGCTGAAGGAAATTTTGTTCGGTTGAAAGTCCACGTTTGAATCATCACTTTTGTAGTAAGTTTTAACTATTTTTACGTATTGTTCAGGTTTAAGCGATCAATATTCGTAAATTACAAACCTTTCACTAAATAAATAACATTTCAGATGCAGGTATCTAACATCTGGCAACCGGCGGCTTTGAAACCAATGCATGGATACCCTCTATAATTACTGGCAACTTCTTTGTTATAGCAACTAACAAAGTAATTGCCAAGCTCTTTATTTGTGGAATTGGAACTTTCAAACGCAGACCAAGTCCAATTTTTTAGACTGAAAGACAATATACAAAAATGACCACCAAATTTGAAGCAGAATTTTTTCAACAGGCACTACAACGCCAACCTTTCTTACTTGGTTTCCAACACTGAAATTAGAATTAATTTCATTGTACATTTCTATCCAACTATTGAAAAAGTAGACCACTGTTGCTTAATATCAGAGCAAATCGACCGTGAGAATTAATTTAAAGTAAGTTTAACAGCTTACGAAAAAAATCGAGGGGAAGTATTTCGGAAGATACTTTGCACACGAGGACGAGACTTGGAGACAAATTTTCACATGAAGAAAAGCTTTAAAAACATCTTTTTATATGAAGAAACGCCCTAATACACATTTCTATATAAAAAGTGAATTCAATGTCTTTCCGTGTCAACTTTCTTCTTGACAAGTGGTCTCCATGACATTTTTCTGAATTAAGTGTGTCTTTCATGATATTCTTTTTATACGAAAAATGTTTTTTTTTTATGTGGAAAGGGTTTTCCATGAAACTTTATATGTGAAAAATGCCTTCCATGGCACTTTTCTATGTCAAAAGTGTCCATGACAAAATGTGTCTTAGAAGACACATTCCATATAAAAATCTCTTAGAAGACTTTTTTCTTTTCATTGGCGAAATTGTTTTCCGAAATTGGAAAAAATTTTCGAGTTAAAAAAGAGAAAAAGTGAGAGAGAGAATAGTTTTATTTTCATGTATAGAAAATTGTCTTTATACACCACCGCTGGCTTGCGATTATGCCATAATATTCCTAAAAGCGAAAATTATTGTATTTATTTATTTAAAAAGAATATATAGAACAGTTCTTATATGCAATAACAAACATAAATATAGGATATATTCAAAACGGGTGCTTATGATACAGTTGAAATTTCAGTTAAGATCAACTATGCAATTTTTTTGGTATGGACACCAATTGGATTGCATCCAATTCAGCCAATTCAACACCTAGAACTTATGTACTTATCTGTTATTTATATCTATTATAGGTTGCACGCAGAAAACCTGTGCTTAATAGACTTAAACTCATCGAATTAAAGCACAATAATAAAACAAAATTATAAGAGAAGCGGTGTGGTAATGGGTGATGTTCACATATCACATATCGATCCCTTTTACGAGTCCAGGCCAATTGAGATGGTTTTCTATGGCCGTGTGAGACGCTTTCAGCTTCTCTCGCTTTCAGCGACTCGATAAATTCTTCGATTTCATATTCTCAGGCTAATTTGACTGGCCAAATCGGTGGCCATTTTCGAGTGCAAAATTTTAATGGAATATCGTGAACCACTGCTTTTGTGTCACTTCTGAAATAAAAGAGCAAAACATGGTGAAATTGTTTCTTTTGTGCCTCCATATTCGCAATGCAAATTAAGAATAAACTATTCATTGAAAATATTGTTTCACACGCACATAGAATTTAACAAACAGTTGCAAATATACAAAAGGGCCATCTAAATGGAGAATTTTGAAATTAATTTCTACTAAGGGTTAGTAATAGTTGCTAGTGGAGTATGTGTTTTATATTCGAAAATTGTAAATTGTCGAATTGCGAATTGTGGCTAGATAGGCCACAAATGCTGTTATATTAGTGAAAATGTGTGCAGTTATATTAAATTTTTCGAAGGGTTAGCCATAACTCAATAATATAAATGAGTTATTTTAGGGCCCAGCAATATAACTGAGCACGAAAAATTCTTCATAATGCGATTTCGTTCAAGGTAAGAGCAAACATTACAACTACAATAACTGTATTGTCGAAATGTACATTTTCAGAAGAACTCAGTACTAGGCTATATAAAACCGAGTGTCACAAAAATACCTTGGAAAATCGTAGTAAACTAAAATTGCAAGCTGGTAATTCTTGCAATTATCGGAAAAGAAAAGCCGGTTTACTTTAGCCTGGCACTGCCATTATTGCACACGTGTGGTATTGCTTGCGGTTTTGTTTACAAAAGTAAATTTTAGCACAAAATCGTGTTGTCCACACTTTTTTTTAGAAAATATTTATATTTTAACAAATATTTCCTAACAATGACGACGTTGGAAGACCAACCAAAAATCAAACTTGGAGACTACATCGTAATACAAAGGCAAAAGTACACGAAACTGCAAAAGTTCAGCAATTTAGATACCACTGCCATGTTGGGCAAAGAGCAACTGGAGCTAAAGGCTTTGCTTGATCAACCCTATGGAGCCACCTTTAAGATGTGCCCTAAGGAGGAACTCGGGAAGAGCCATAGAGGACGGCAACGTCTCCACGCTTTAGAGTTATGTAGCGAGATGGAAATGCGAAATATTCGTGAGGTCTTGGGTATCTCTGAGAGTGGTGAGGACAATCGCAACATCAAAGACGACGGAGGTTCCCAAGCATTGAAGTCGGAAGACATTGAGCAGTTGAGGGATGAATGCAATGAAAGTACAAAAATTATCGAAAAAATTGTTGAAAACTCTAAAACTTTTCATACAAAGACTGAATATTCACAAGAAAAATATCTGAAGAAAAAGGAGAAGAAATATTTTGAATTTGTCCAAATAAGACAACCAACTATTCGTTTAATAACCGAGATCTATTACAGACAAGACGCTGAAAAGGTTATGGGCATTAGAGTAGATACACTGTCACAGATAATATCTTATTCCGGAGTATCGGCGTTTGGCAATTATCTGCTGTACGAAAGTGGATCGAACGGGTTGCTGCCAGCTGCATTTCTTAATTCGATGGGAGCCGATACTGAAGCTACAATGGTGCACATGCATCCAGGAAATGTGCCACAAAAACAGGCGATTTTGGCTTTGAATTTGCCAGAGGAACAGTTAAATAGATGTATATCAGTGAATATATATTCAGTTCTCAGAGAATTCTATCAGGGCAGCGAACAAAACACTCAAGAAGCGGAAATATGCGAACCAAGTAGTAAAAAACAGAAGCTGGACGAAAAAGATAATGGTATTTTATACTTTTGTGTTACTCTTAAAGATATGCCGATTAATTAAGTCTGTTTTCTAGATGTGGAAGAGCGTTTAGAGGAGGCCTCTGTCTCCGAACCTGCGCCTAAACAAACGCCACAAAAGTGGCAGCTGGAAAATCGTAAAGCATGCACCTTGATGCATGAGAAGTTTGATTCACTAGTAATTGCTTCCAAGGAACACCCGGCGAATTTGTTGAAGGAGCTTTTACCGTTAGTTAAGCCGTCGCGGCCCGTTGTGATATTTAGTTTATGCAAGGAAGTTTTGTTAGAATTGTACGTCGATCTTAAAACAAGTTCCAAAGTTACAAACCTGCATTTGACTTCCAATTGGCTGAGGATGTATCAGATTTTACCAAATCGAACACATCCCGAAGTAAACATGCAAGCGAACAGCGGATATTTGCTTACAGGGTATACATTAGGCTAAAAGAATATACATGAGTATGTTTTAGAGAAGCTTATATGGTTACAACCTACGACTCTTAATCATGTAACATCAAGTTGAATTAACTCCCATCGTTGTGTACACGAAAGGTTTGCAATAAGAAAAATACAACAATAATTAACAAAAATCACACAACGCAACTATTTTAAATAATAAACGATAGTGCCTTCTATCGTCATTGAAATGTGCTGAACATGTTATCAGCGACAATTTTTAGGCGAAGTCAAGACCATACAAAACGATTAAAAATCGTATCCAGTTTATTTCTGATACTTTGGTGTACTGTGAATCAGCTATAACGCCAGCGATGGTACACAAAAGAACAACACTACATATTCACTTTTACCATAACCGCCGATGAACACTATGTGTGCTTTTATAGCAAACGATTCGACCATACAAACGTCAACCGTCATTTTACTTTGAACGGTGTGAAATAAAAAACATGCTTGCGAGAACAAGAAAGATGGTTGCCGTCGCTCTAACATTAATTGTGAAAAGAAGAAAGGATGAAAACGAAAGAAAAGAGAAAGAAGTGATTATGGATGAAAAATGGGTCAATTCTAAATCGAAAGCGTCGCCAAATCAATATGGCATCTTCAGACAGAAAAAGGACTGACAGTTTTGACAGCTTTCTATCAAAATTGTCAACTCCTATCCTAGATAGTCTTGGCTATTATAGGGGAGTGCTGGCAATATTATATGCCAAGTGTGCTTAACACACCGTGGACTGTGTGTGTGAGAGATACTTAATGGAATTACGCTCAAAATGGCAACAAGTTATTGAGGTAAATGGTGCATTTTTGGCCTAAATCAGACCAATATAAATATGCTAAATAAAGCCTTCAATGCCATATAAAAATAATGAATATCTTTTTATAAAGCTTACTATTTCAAGTCGATTTGTATCCCAGAACAGGAGTAATAGAAAATATTAGAGATATTGAAAACAAATAATACTTTCAAAGAAAACTTTGGTATGTTTCCGCTTATACTAATCAATTTGAATATAAATCAATTTAAATTTTATTGAAAATATTAGTTACTATGAAACCAAAGGAAACTGCAATTATTTTTATTGAAAAAAATTACGATCATGTTTTTTTATCATGATTCGAATTTGAATCGTAGTCAGTTACCGCGTTTCGAACAAAACATGGTCCACTGTTAATGATATTTGATGTAGATGGATGTTCTATGATTTGTATACTATGGCGATGCAGATTACATAATTGGCCTTCTAACAAAATTTCGTTAATAAATTTCTCTGCCCAAAGCTGTTGGGTACTCTCCATTTGTCGCATTTTCGACGCCCAAATTTCACCAAGGCGATCAAAATCATCTGTGGGCTTACTTAATTCATTTTTCGCCACAACTAGAGGTTCATTCTCTATAACATCGTTCGCCCTTTTTCGCTTTAACGGCGAACGGCGCTTTATGTCTCTTATTTCGGCCATAATTTCATTTTGTTTATAAAGATCTTCCTCTATTTTTTTAATTCTATTTATTAGTTCCGTTTGGGCAGCGGTTTGTTCCTCAAGTATTTCCAGTTTTTTATCCTCCGTCGGCATTCTTTTTTTTGGTGTAGGCACTTCTTTGGTTTTATCTGATTTTTCTATATACTGGATATCTTTTTCTACCTCTTCCACATCCACTGTTTTGGCAACCCCAAAAAGGTTACCTTCGGGATTAACCACCAAATCAATACTTATTATATCCGCTGCTGCTTGTTCTAGTGGTGACAAGGACACATGCTGCGATGGCCCACCACCTGTGGCGTACAGGTTACGCTTGTTTGCTGCCATTTTCTTCTTTAATTTGGCTTTAAAGTGGATCCACACTCTCTGCCATTCATCGGGAGTACGGGTTGGTGGGCCATTGCTGTTGAGTTGCTCTGCGATGCCCTTCCATAATTCTTCGGTGGTGCTTTTAGTTTCCCCAAACAGCCGGATTCCTCGTGCTAAATTTGGGTTAGCTTCCATTTGAGCAATTAACATTTCAAATTGTTGTTTGCTTGTAATTTTAACCATCATGGAAGCCTACAATTACACAAAAACACACATTTATGTTGATATTATCACTAATTTATTTAAAAAATGTATTTACCTTTTTTATATACCAAATTTGTTCTCTACACCACACAGCAGCAACCACAACTAACTAGTTGCCGCAAAACACATGTTAAGGCAACTGAGGTTGCCATCAGTTGCCAACCGTAATGCAAATTTGGCAACTGGCAACGCAACTGAAGTTTGGTTGCCTTCCGTAATAGACTCATTATATTTGCCCTGAAAAGAACAAAAAGTATTTTCATTTTATCATTGGTTTCGACTCTTGACAGCCTTGCTAATAGTGAACATTGAGAGAAATCGCAGAAGTTTTCGAAGAAAGATGGAAGATTTTTCCGAATTGTGTAGGAGTGGTCGGTGGCAAGCATATACATAGCTATTAAAAGTCCTCCAGCCAATTATGAGTTTATTGTTGCTGACCTGTTATGGACAGACAAGTGTCAGATGGTGAGGTTTTCGGCAATTCTCACTTCGGGAAATCCTTCAAACAAGGCACATTGAAACTGCCGAAGCCATCAAAGTTAACGTTTAGTACGAAGGAGCTTCCCTTTATATTCGTACACGGTAACACGTTTCAGCTAACGAAAATCTTCATGAAGCCTTATCAGCACAATCCATTGACTCCTTAAGAGAGTATTTTTGAATACTGTCTGTGCAGAGTAGCAAAGATTGTGGAGAATGTTTTTGGTATTATTGTTGCAAGATTCGGAGTCATTCAGGGTACAATTGGTAAGTATATAAAACTTCAGAACTTTCAAAAATAATTTGTTAATCTAAATCTAGGCTTGAAGACAACGAACGAGATGGGAGATATTGAAAACCCCCAACGTGGTACTGTAAAGGCCGACTCATGGAGGGATACGATACAATTGACAAACTTACAACTTCCCCCAGCTGGAAATACAGCTACAAATGCTCAATTAACCAGGGGTTCTCTCGCAGCGTACTTTTGTCTTGAGCAAGGTACCTTTGCAAGCTAAATGTGTGTAAACTCACAGAAATTGGCGACTTGTTATTAGACTCCACGATGCTTTTTGACCTCTTCGGCGTCCCGCAGTAGTGAAGGAAATGTAATGCCTTATAATAATATAGATTGGAATCGTTGATTCCTTCTGCTACAGTTCCACTTCTGTTGAGGTCTGCCAAGCGCTTTACTTCCCGTCTGTAGTTCGTCCTCAAAGTGTTTATTTTCTTCTTCATATCTTCCATCGTTGCCATAGGATCCCATTGATTGTATTTTTCCAGCAGTATTCCATACTGCTTGTGCTTCAATCTCTTATCTGCATACTCCTTGGCAAATGTGTCCCACAATGCTGGGAAAGACTGGTACAGTTTAATAAATTCTAGAAAAAAATCCCCTCTCTTGGGATTTTTCCATCTTCTGTGGTTTTTAGTAACCATACACTCGCACTGCTACTGCCGATGTGTCCCCACGTACTTGAATGAATGATGATTTGACAATGCATTCGTAAATCAGTAGTTGGCTTTGGGACCTGTAGGTTGCCGAAAATGACCAAAAAATACACAACATTTAAATCAAGAGCGATAGATTTCCAAAACAGCAACAAAAAACGCGTAGAAATTATTCGCATGATTGAAGTTGAAGGAAAATCAAAACAGTTCCGCCGTTCTTATAGTGCGTCCTCTAAGCAACTAGCCAACACTATTCGGCTTAATGAACGTAATTTCATTCAACGCCAATTTCACCAATACTTAGCCCAGCGTCGGAAATGAGGCAGAAGAAAGCCTTCTATCATGCCTTCTTGAGACGATAAATATACTTTACCTGTTCCATTCTATACTTTTCTTAGAAACGAAAACACATTGAAATACAAACCTGACAGATTTAACTCTATTTGTGGATATTTGCCGATGTGAGAGACGCCTAGGGAGCATGAGCTTCAGGACTTTAATCCATTTAGAATTATGTATGTAAACACCAAAAATTAAGTTTTTCTTTTTTTACTATACCAAAAAATTACGTAGTTGATATGAACTAAAATTTTAACTATACTTTAGGTGATAAACTAAAATTTCAACTATACCGTAAGTGTTACAATACTAACGCCTAGTTTATGTTAACTAAGTTTTAGCATAATACACAAAACGGGTTTCTTTTAGAAAAGTGTCATAAAAGACATTTTTTAATAGAAATATATCATGAAAGACGCTTTTCTTATAAAAATGTGCATAGAATACGCTTTTCTTGTAGAAAAGTTGCATAGAAGACGCTTTTCTTATAGAAAGTGCCATGGAAGACGTTTTTTTTTTATAGAAGTGTCATAGAAGATTCTTTGTTTATAGAAGTGTCATAGAAGGCGTTTTCGGTGATTTTGTTGAAGGAGCTGTTACCATTAGTTAAGCCGTCGCCGCCCGTTGTAATACTTAGTTTGTTTAAGGAAGTTTTGTTAGAATTGTATGTTGATCTTAAAACAAGTTCCAAAGTTACGAACCTACATTTGACTTTCAATTGGCTGAGAATGTATCAGATTTACCAAATCGAAAACATCCCGAAGTAAACATGCAACCAAACAGCGGATATGTTTTAAAGAAGTTTATACGTTTACGTTTTTAAGCTAAGCCAAGACCATACGAAACGATTAAAAATTATATCCAGTTTAATTCTGATCTTTGGTGTACTGTGAATGTGCTACAATGCCAGCGATGGTGCATGAACGAACGCCTTACCTATTCACTTTTACCGTAACCGCCGATGAAGGCTATGTGTGCTTTTATAGCAGACGATTCGACCATACAAATATCAATCGTCATTTTACTTTAAACATGATAGCCAGAACAAGAAATATGAGTGCTGTCGCTGTAGTATTAATTGTGAAAAGAAGAAATAGGATAAAAACGAAAGAAAATAGAAAGAAGCGATTATGGATGAAAGAATAGCAAAAAAAGGGAGAAATTATCAATCGAAACCGAGATGGAGGATATGCAGGAAGTATCGTCAAATGATGTCCGCATAATTATGCGAAAGAACAGGACGCGTCACGACGAATTACTGACGTCAGTGAGATCTTTGAATAACAAGCAGGACACGCTTCTTAGAAAGGCTAGCATTGAATTACTTGACAACTGGAATAAAGTTTGAAAATTTAATGCTCAGCACGGCAATATCGGCACAAGCCATAAGCAAAATAGTGATGGAGACCTGCGGAGCTGTAATTGAAACGCTACAGGATTACATTAAGGTATTTTATACTCACTACTCGCATATAGAAGTGGTTTAAGATACACAATTCTGTATTGCACTCCTGTAAGATAGAATACCAGGAGACGCATTATATTTCCAACAGACGGCTGTAGTAATCTATATGCAGATTTTTATACGAGCGATCAGGTTACGGTAGTTGGCGTACGGTAGGTGGCGTTAAAGAGATAAGATTTTGTAAACGTTCAGATAGCTCTGTGGTTGCTTGACTTACTATTGTCTCAATGCGCGGCAAACATAGACAACAACAAAGAGAAAATGTGTCGTATTTTACAGGTTTTCTTCGGTAAATGCATAAACGCTGGGCAACATGAATCGTGTTTTTGATACTGTAATAGAGAATAACGCGCAGTATTGGTTTCTTCGATTCTGTTCCGATAGTTTTAATGTCAAAAATGAACCACGGTCTGGAGGGCCAATTGTCAAAAATGGTAATACAGGGTGGCGCAATAGAACGTGCATATTGTATAATCTTTTCTTGCGGGGTAGAAAAGGCGCGGGCGGGGGGGCGCCTACATCGTTGGGTTGGCGGGCTCATGGAATTTTAGTCGCTATGAATCACTTCGACGGGAAGCGTCGCGCATTTTGCGTGTGCGCATTTTACGAGAACTCTCGTTCATATACATATTGCTACTAGGCGACTACATTGTGCTGAATATGCTCCGAGTGCTAATTTAATTAAAATATGGGGAAAGCGTTTTGAAGAGACCGGTTCAACATTTAAACCACAAACAAATGGTCGCCCAAGAACATCTAGGACCGAAGACAATGTTGAGAGAGTTATGGAGTCAGTACGAGGAAATCCACAAATATCGACTCGCAAGAGATCGTCTGTCTTACAATTATCGCGACGAAGTTTGCAACGAATTTTAACATTGGATCTTAAACTGCATCCATATAAGCTGCAATTAATTAAGAGTCTGACTTCATAGCAAGGCTCGCATTTGCTAATGAAATGCTTAATCGATTTTCCAATTTTGACGATATCCTTTTCTCTGACGAGGCTAATTTCCTTATGAATGGGTTCGTAAACCCTCAAAATTGTCGTTACTGGAACAGTGAAAATCAAACACCAGAAACCATTGCACAGTCCTAAAGTGACAGTATGGGCAGCAATCTCTGGCAGAGGAATAATTGGTCCTTTTTTCTTCGAAAATGCGCGGGGTCAAAAAGTCACGGTTAATACAGAACGCTATGTTGAGATGTTGGACGGATTTTTGGCTCCAGAAATTGAAAGTTCAAGAATAGTGAATTCCAGAACTTGGTTCCAACAAGATGGAGCTACCTGTCACACATCAAATGACTCCATGGCGGCGGTGAAGCAGATGTTCCCTGGCAGACTGATTTCGAAAAGAGGTGATATCCCATGGCCCCCACGTAGTCCAAACTTGACGCCTCTTGACTTTTTTTTCAGCTCAAGGAGAATATCCGTGGTGAAATGGCAGCCATTACACCAGTATTACTGAAGAAAGTTTTCAATAATTTTCGTTTGCGGTTAGAGGAGTGCCGTCGTAGAGAGGGTCTCCATTTAGATGATGTTATTTTTAAAAAATAAACTCCATTTACTACTCTACAATGCCTTAGATTTATTTTAACCATACCTTTTGTATTTATTTTTTAATCTACTTTTTAAATATGCACGTTCTATTGCGCCACTATTTCGATTGTCCAGGAACTAAACTCTTTGAAACCACTTGGATTAAGCTCGACTGAAGTTAATGAAAAAGACCTAAAAAAGAATTTACTTCAAGCGAAAATGGTCGTGATCGAATCGCAGTAAGCCGGTGCAAACAGTAAGCAAACCAGGATTGACGCTCAGGAAGATTGTGCGTTTGGTGGGATTTGCAGAATATCATCAGAACGATTTTGTTCATCAGAAATATCGGCACCTCAATATAAGCTTTTGGAAATCGACTGTCCTGTGAAGTACGATGTACAAATCAATGATGAGTTTGACCGGTTAGCGTGATGATCAGGAAACCATGAAATCGACATCGGTGGTAGAGTTTTCGCGATCGGTTGTGGAGTTGCATTGCTGGCAATATTATATTAAAAACATAAATAATACTTTCAAGCATGGTATGTTTCCGCTTATACTAATCAATTTAAATTTTGTTGAAAATACCAGTTACGATGAAGCAAAAGAAACGACAAATTAATTGTATTGAAAAAAATTACGATCATTTTTTTATCATCATTCGAATTTGAGTCATAGTCAACTACCGCGTTTCAAACAAATTATGGTCCATTGTTGATGATATTTGATGTAGATGGATGTTCTATGATTTGTATACTATGGCGATGCAGATTACAAAATTGATCTTTGCCCAGAATTGTTGGGCACTCTCCGTTTGTCTCATTTTCGAAATCCAAATTTGTATAACATCATTCGCTTTTTTTTCGCTTTAATAGAGACTCATAATTGCCCTGAAAAGAAAAAAAGTATCTTCATTTTATTATTGGTTTCGACTCTTTCAGGTGCCTTCACTTGAAAGCAAATTTAAAGAAATTGCAGAGATTTTGGAAGAAAGATGGAATTTACCGAATTGCGTAGGAGTGGTTGGTGGCAAACATATAGCTATTAAAAACCCTCATATTTCATAATCGTGGCCATTTTTAAAGCCTAGTGCTTGTGGCTGTGGTCAGTGCAAATTGAGTTTATTGTTGCTGACGTTGTTACGAACAAATGGTGATGTCTTCGGCAGCTCTTATTTTGGAAAATGCTTAAAGCAAGTCACATTGAAGCTGCCGAAGCGATCAAAGCCAGCGTTTAGTACTAAGGAGCTAACCTTAGTAGGCACGTGACAAGTTTCAGTTAACGGAAAGCTTCATGAAGTCTTATCAACACAATTCGTTGTCTCCTCAAGAGAGAACCGTTAACTACCGTCTAGGCAGAGTAGCAGGGATTGTGGAGAATGTTTTTGGTATTCTTGTTGAGGATTCGAAATCATTCGAAGCACAATTGGTAAGTTGTAGAACTTCAGGGCCTTCAAATATAATTTGTTCATCTGAATTTACGTTTAGCCCTTGAGAAGGTGGAAACAATAGTATTGGCATGCTGCTATTTGCACAATTTTTTGCAAAATTAATTTGGGTAAGACTACGTTCCTTACGAGTTGATGCATATTGAAAACCCCCAATGTACTGTAAGGTCCGGGTCATGGAGGGATACAATATAATTGACAAACTTGCAACTTCCTCTAGCCAGAAATAGAACTACAAATGATCAGTTAACCAGGGATTCATTCGCAGCGTACTTTTGTCATGAGGGCAAAGTACATTGGCAAGTTAAATGTGTATAAATAAATGTGTGTAAACTCACAGAAATTGGCGGTTTCTTATTAGACTTCACGATGCCTTTTGACCTCTTCGGCATCCCGCAGAAGTAAAGGATATGTAATGCCTTATAATAATATAGATTGGAATCGTTGATTCCTTCGGCCACAGTTCCACTTCTGTTGACGTCTGCCAAGCGCTTCACTTCTCGTCTGTAGTTCGTCCTCAAAGTTTTTATCTTCTTCATATCTTCAATCGTTGCCTGTATTCTATACTGCTTGTGTTTCAAGCTCCTATCCGCATACTCCTTGGCAAATGTGTCTCACAATGTAGGCAAGGACTCGTACAATTTAATAAATTCTAGAAAAAATCTCTATTCGCTTTTTTTCATCTTCTGTGTTTTTAGTGACCATACACTCGTACTGCCGATGTATCCCCACGTACGTGAATGGATGAAGATTCGATCATACGTTCGTAAATCATCAGCAGTTGGCTTTGGAACGTGTAGGAAAATGGCCAAGCAACAAATAACAATTAAATCAAGAACCATAACCGACCAAAACAGCAGCAATAACCGAGTATAATTCAATCGCATGATTGAAGTTGAAAGAAAATCAAAACCGCTTCGTTGTTTCCATACTGCGTCCTCTGAACGACTGACGAACACTCTTCGGCTTCTGTTGAATTCACCCTCTCATACTCAATCCGGCAGCAATAAGATTGGTTAGGACGCTTCAAATTTCGTTGTTTAAAAACGTGACGAAACGAATCAAAACTACAAAAACAAAATGTACAAGTTCATCTGAATGTTACGATTTTTCATACTGCATCGTCTGTGTGATAAACGTAAATTCATTCAACGTCAATTTCACCAATACTTAACCCAGCGTCGGAAATGAGGAACAAGAAAGCCTTCTACCAGGCCTTCTTGTTGAGGCAATAAATCTTCTTTACCTGTTTCATCCTATACTTTTTTTCTTGGAGGGAAATCGCACTAGGGAGCTTGAGCTTCAGGAATTTAATCCATTTAGAATTATTTAAACACCAAAATTAAGTTTTTCTGCCAAGTGTTGCTTTTATTGCTATACCAAAAAATTACGTAGTTGATATGAACTAAAATTTTAATTATACTTTTGGTGATAAACCAAAATTGCAACTATACCGTAAGTGTTAGAACTCTAACGCCTTGTTTATGTTAGCTAGGTTGACGCATAATACACAACACGATTTCCTTATAGAAAAGTGTCATGAAAGACATTAAAAAAAAAGTGTCATGAAAGACGTCTTTCTTACAGAAAAGTGTTATGAAAGACATTTTTTATAAAAAAGTATCATGAAAGACGCTTTCCTTATGAAAAGGTGTCATGAAAGACGCTCTTGTAAAAAAGTTGCATAGAACACACTTCTCTTATAGAAAAGTTGCATAGTTTTCTTGTATAAAGTGTCATGGAAGTCGCTTACAGAAAGCGTCATGGAATAAGCTTTTATTATAGAAAAATAGTATGGAAAACATTTTTTATAGAAAAGTATCGTGAAAGGCCTTTTTTTGTTATAAATGGTGTCGTGAAAGACGTTTTTCTTGTAGAAAAGTTGCATAGGAGGCGCATTTCTTGTAGAAAAGTTGCATAGAAGACACTTTTCTTGTAGAAAGTGTCATGGAAGGCTTTTTTTATAGAAAGTGTCATGGAAGACGCTTTTCTTATAGAAAGTATCATGGAAGACTTTTCTTATAGAAAGTGTCATGAAAGATGCTTTCTTTCATAACAGAGTGTCATGGATGACACTTTTCATATAGAAAAGTATCATGGATGAGTGACGGAGTACATTATTCATGTGAAAAAATGTCGTGGAAGCAAGAGTTAAACACAATTCTTATTTTTTACATAAAACCATAACATTTAGCAAATGAAAATGACTGGGAACACGCTTATTATGTAGAAGTTAACTTGCAAGATATTGTTACTGTAGGAAAGTGTCTATTTGTATCTGCCCGTTTATATGCT
>JAHXMU010026662.1:0-17950 GCA_019455685.1 Philornis downsi
CCCCCCGAGAGATCAAAAAGACACAGATGACAGGGCACAAACCCGAGACCTACTCGTTTGTAACCCCTATCATCCTCGTTAACAGACAAGGCCTCTGGTCAGACCCTGTAGCTAACCTACTCCCAGTTTCAACCTCTTGGGGTCCAGCGACTAGTGCCCCTGCACACGAGCAGCAGCTGCCGCCTATCAAGCTGAACGAGATTGTAGGATCAGCATGATGTGAACAGTATCGAAGCCGTTAAATCCTCAGGTCAGACTGCCTTGAAAATGTCAGCAGACCCTCTTCCTACAATCACGTCATAGTAGCCCTACGCCGAGCAAACGCTCTGTAAGCAAACACCGTTGCTTTGGCCAAAACAATTTCGCTCACTTGTCGCTACCATCCATGTTGAAGCGGACATTATACTCGTATATGTTGCCACTTTTCACTAAAATTGTTTTTTTTTTTCAAACTACTGTCACCATCTATACGTCAAGTCGGCTAGTTTTAAAACCGCCCACATATAAACCACCAAATTGTATCAAATAAATCTTCTGGCATAAATTAAAGAGTGAATGCTTAAAATAAGGATTCCATATGCTTTTCTACATACTTGTTTTTACGCCTTCTTTTGTAGGATGTGAGCAGAGAAGCGAGTCTAGACAACTTAACCCCCCCATTGTGTTTCTAAATGCCTGTCAATGTAGGCCTGTTAGCAGGCCTTTCAAGCTATGTATTTTGCCGCAGGAGCTTGTGACTATGTACGTGTATACGTAAGCTTGCATGTTCATTTGATATGAGTCTCCTTCACCTTAAATTACACAACCACAAGCCAGCCATGACATGGAGAGAAAAACATGGCATCAGAATCAAAAACAATAATTTTATTAGTCTATGGAGTGGGCGAGAGAGGGTCTCGGAAAAGTAAAAGCTCAACTTCCAATGGCGGTTATACGAACAGAACATGCCAGGCAGTTGTATGAAATTGATCCCCAAACTCTCAGCAATATTAATGGAATTACCTTCGCTTTTCCACATACGGGTAGATGTGAAATTACCATAAAAAATCACGTAACGAATAATTGGCGCAATGTCAGAAAAAGTCATTCTAAAAATATGCAGGTTTCGTGCGGTGTTTTGTAGTTTATTTCGCTTTGTTTTTCGCTGACATAATACAGTCATTTGAAGCAATCATAAAATTATTATTAAATATTTATACCTGGAATTTGTTGAATGTTTAAACAACATCAATAGTTAAAATTACATTTTAAGGGTGTTATCAAGGTTCTACAGAAAAAACATGATTTTAAGTCAAAAAAAACTGTAATTTTAAACACAAAAGGCGAAAACCTAATGCCTTTGAATAGTTGCGAATATTATGGGGCTCACAAATCAATCAAATTTTTTGTATTTGAATGAAATTTCATACAGGCGTACTCAATGATTTGCCTTTTAGGTGTTCGAAGTTAATGGCAGCAACTCAATGGGGATCAAGTTAGCGCTGTTGGTTATAATTAGTTTTCTTTTTTTTTAACTCGAAACAATTAATTTGGTATTTTCCATTCGAAGTGAAAGTCGTGCACCCGTAGTCTACCATGAAGCGTAATGAAACATGATGAAGCGTATTTATTACTCTTCACTGTTATGAAAACATTGGGTTGGCATGAAAGTAATTTGTATTTTTTTGCTCAAAGTTAATTTAAATTTTTTTGTGGTTATTAATTTTAATCTATAATGTAAAAGTCTATTTGTTCAATGATCTTTTGCCATAATCTTTTTGAATTCAGGTTGGAAGAACGACATAAAACTTTAACAACTCGATTTTTAGATTCTCAACAATACTCGTATTGAAAAATTTTCCATTCAGAAATTTTCGCAAACTCTGATATAAATGAAAATCAGAAGGTGCTACATCAAGATTACAAGATGGATGTACCATCGTCTCCCATTCAAGCTCTAATATTTTTTGTTGTGTCTGCAAAGATGTGCGAAGATCAGCGTTGACGTGTTGGAAAATCACGCCTTTGCGATTTATCAATTAAGACCCGTCTTCTATCAGTGCTTCATCAAGTATCATCAATTATTGGCAGCAGATCTCAGAATTTATTTGATGAAGTTTGATCTCGTTCAATTCTCTCTGATCCGGATCTTTTTCGGTTGACATTATTATAAAAAAAATCTATTTTTTACCGACAGTGACAATGTGTTTCAAAAGGCATAACTTTAAGAAATAAATTGGTTTCGTTTAGCATGAGCGGAACCCAAATGTCAGCCAAATATATAGGAAAATATAGTATGCTTTCTTGCGAACTCAATGTCTTTTATTTTATATACTTGTACATTGAAATGCGATTTTGTGAATTAATAGCCAAATATAGGAAAATGTGGTATAAAATAGAACTATTTATAAGACAACAATCCTACTGGTCAAATGCAAGAATTTGGGCAATGTCTTCATTGAGTAAAAAATGTGACGTTTAAGTAGTAAAATGAAATAGTTGTAACTAATTGAGTTGAATGCAGATAATCCTAATCTCCCCATATACATTAAATTGTTTCAATTACTTTTTTGGGGTGATCTCAATCTAAATAGTAATTATCCATCCTTATTTTTGAGATTTGTTGCCCCGTTTTGGGAAGTACATCGTTGGGTTGGCGGGCTCATGGAGTTTTAGTCGCTATGAATCACTTCGACGGGAAGCGTCGCGCATTTTGCGTGCGCGCATTTTACGAGAACTCTCGTTCATATATTGCTACTACGCGACTATGTTGTGCTGAATTAGTAAAGCTCCGAGTGCTAATTTAATTAAAATATGGGTAAAGCGTTTTGAAAAGACCGGTTGAACATTTAAACCACAAGCAAATGGTCGCCCAAGAACATCTAGGACTGAAGACAATGTTGAGAGAGTTATGGAGTCAGTACGAGGAAATCCACAAATGTCGACTCGCAAGAGATCGTCTGTCTTACAATTATCGCGACGAAGTTTGCAACGAATTTTAACATTGGATCTTAAACTGCATCCATATAAGAGTCTGACTTCATAGCAAGGCTCGCATTTGCTAATGAAATGCTTAGTCGATTTTCCAATTTTGACAATATCCTTTTCTCTGACGAGGCTCATTTCCTTATGAATGGGTTCGTAAACCGTCAAAATTGTCGTTACTGGAACAGTGAAAATCCCAAAATCAAACACCAGAAACCATTGCATAGTCCTAAAGTGACAGTATGGGCAGCAATCTCTGGCAGAGGAATAATTGGTCCTCTTTTCTTCGAAAATGCGCGGGGCCAAAACGTCACGGTTAATACGGAACGCTATGTTAAGATGTTGGACGGATTTTTGGCTCCAGAAATTGGAAGTTCAAGAATAGTAAATTCCAGAACTTGGTTCCAACAAGATGGAGCTACCTGTCACACATCAAATGACTCCATGGCGGTGGTGAAGCAGATGTTCCCTGGCAAGACTGATTTCGAAAAGAGGTAATATCCCATGGCCCCACGTAGTCCAGACTTGACGCCTCTTGACTTTTTTTGTGGGGATACCTCAAACACAAAGTCTACAGTAATAATCCAAGAAACATCGTTCAGCTCAAGGAGAATATCCGTGGTGAAATGGCAGCCATTACACCAGTATTACTGAAGAAAGTTTTCAATAATTTTCGTTTGCGGTTAGAGGAGTGCCGTCGTAGAGAGGGTCACCATTAAGATGATGTTATTTTTAAAAAATAAACTCCATTTATTACTCTACAATGCCTTAGATTTATTTTAACCATACCTTTTGTATTTATTTTTTAATCTATTTTTTAAATATGCACGTTCTATTGCGCCACCCTGTATATAGGTAGGTTTCTATGGGCAAGATTTTTCATGCCTGGCCAATATTGCCACCTGTGAAAATAAGCTCATGGACGACGGACCAATTCATGGTGAAATAGTTGGGCGTAACTTCTTCTGATATATATTACATATATATTGACTTATATTATTTTTCCAGTGGAAGAAAGACTAAAAATATTAGAAAAACTCTGGAAATGGATAATTTATCAAATTCTGGATTACTTAGGACAGACAGATATATGGAGATAGTAAAAATGCTGCACGTTCTGTCAGAAAAAAGCACCATAACTGCTCCTTGGGGGCAAAAGATATTAATACTGTTGTGAAGGTATAAACGGAGAAGGTAGAAAAATAGTCTATCAAGTGTTTACCTCACAATCCTTTGTTCATATTAAAGATCTTTAAATTTTGAAGGAAGTCTAACATTCGAACTTTTTTAATAATGGCACCCACTATTTCTGTGTTAAATGGATAAATATTGCAAATTGGATAAATGTTATGTATTTTATTTGTGTTTTTTTAGTACAAACCGGTGTCAATGATGGTTTTTTTCATTCATATTAATGTTACTGAATGGAAAAAATACAAATTTTAAGGCGTTTGGACCAAATATAGCAATATTTTCAACCTTTGCTTCCCCTTTGGGTATGGAAGAGCTTCTCCCATTCGGTGTGCTTAAATGCATCCTCACTTTTAGAGACTCAGTGAATGGGACCTACTGTTTAACGACGATTCTATTCTGAGTTAACTTTTACTAGACTTGTCAATCACTCATCTGTCTATTCGATGTTTTCTTTAGACCTATCGAGGCGACCGGCACTCAAAGATAGATAAAATGGTTGCATCGGGGCTCGAACTCATGGTCATATACACGATAGTCGCAAATACTAACCACCATCGCACGTTAATGGATGTAACTAATTAAATATGATTTCGCAAACTTGATGTCCTCCGAATATCAAACCGTGCATAAAAATATCGAACAAAGAATTTATCTCAAATATTGTATTGCAAAATGGTTACGGCGAATTGACTTTATGATAAGCACATACACATGAATGGTACAGCAATTTCAAAAGCGCCCAAGATGTGGTGGAAGAGTTGTCTCACTCTGGACGACAGTTAATGAATTAACATTGATAAAGTGAAGAAAATGGTTACAGAAATGACGCCTTACAACTGAACCGAAATCGAACAAAGCACGCTAAAGTCGATCATTTATTTATTCAAAATAATGTTGACTGTTGTCTTTGATTATCGCAGTGTTGTGCACTGGGCTTTCTTGCCGGAAGGTTAGGTGATATATACAAAATATTATCTGAGCTTTAAGCGGCTTTTGAGACAATAAATTCTTCAAAAATAAAGTAAGATTTGTGGAACACTCACGGAAGAAACCTTATGGATTTTGCACCAGAATAATGCACCATCTCCCAAGTCTGTGATCATAAATATCACCGATCAGACACCGTATTCACTTAAATGCGTTTGTTCACTAGGAAATGCGTTTGTACAGAAAATGTGTTGTAAAAAATTTAAAATGCGCCAGTTGAACGTAAAAAATAGAATGTAAAAAATTAAATCCGCAATTAAACAAAAAGAATTCCTTGCATCTCCTGCATGAGACTAGGTGAGCTTCTCACATTCACTGAGATTACGCGCATTCTATTTTTAGGCTCACTCAACGTGACCTACAGTTTAACGACGATTAAACATCACAGTTTGAGAAGCACTTACTAGGTTTGTCGATTACTCAACTACGCCTCCCAAATATTAATGATATGTCCGTGGTTGCCTGAAATATGTTTTGTTAAATGTCTTAACGCTCTATTTTTTTAGACTTTTTGATGCCAAATAAACCTAAAATCAACTTTTTTTGCATTTTATAGTTAACACGAAAACTTAATTTATCGCAGATTTATATATATGTATACCATTCCCAATAAAATTTTATTGCCATTAAAGCATTTCAACTTGACTTTCTGTGACGTAATGACCAGTTTTTTTAACTACGTTTTCATAATTTTCGAACACAATTCCTTCAAATCCATTCACAGAATAACACTACACTAATATCCCAAAAAAACCTTTTAAATGAAATAACTTACCTTAAATTCAAAGCTTTGGTTCTGCAGAATACCTCGATTTTCCTTATTGCTAACGTCGTCCAACGGAATATGTTAGGATATCTGAAACAAAAGAAAATTAATCCCTCAAATCCATTCACAGAACCTAATTCCTCAAAAAAGAAAAACTTTTTAAAAATATATTTTCTCAAGTAAGAAATAGTTTACCTTAAATTCAAAGCTTTGGTTCTGCAGAATATCTCGATTTTCCTTATCGCTAACGTCGTCCAACAGAATATATTACGATATCTGAATCTGAAACAAAAGAAAATTAATCCTTCAAATCCATTCACGAACCTAATTCCCCAAAAAAAACTTTTTAAAAATATATTTTCTCAAGTAAGAAATAGTTTACCTTAAATTCAAAGCTTTGGTTCTGCAGAATATCTCGATTTTCCTTGTTTGTAACGTCGTCCAACGGATTATGTTACGATATCTGAAACAAAAGAAAATTAATCCTTCAAATCCATTCACAGAATCTAATTTCTCAAAAAAAAAACTTTTTAAAAGTATATTTTCTCGAGTAAGAAATACTTTACCTTAAATTCAAATCTTTGTTTTCCTGCAAAATATCTCGATTTTCCTTATTGCTAACTTCGTCCAACGGAATATGTTACGATATCTGAAACAAAAGAAAATTAAAATTAAAATATAGCATTTCTAAACAGTTAAGCCAATGAAGAGTTAAGCTAAACCAGGAACCGTGTAACGCTTATGGGTAATATTTGTATAAATCATTTTAGTAACTATTTGGTTATCTTTATTATTATTATCAGTTTTGTTGATCTTTATTTTTTTTTTTTGTCTTTAGTTTTGTTATGAAAATTAGTTATAATAATTGAGTGATTTTTATTTTCGTTTTAAAAATCAGGAATAAAAAGTAGATTGATATTTAAAAATCATAATTAAAAATCACAAAAATAAAAATCTCAAATTGATTACAATTGGATATACGAGACGTGATCAAAAAACAACCGTTATTTTCAATTTTTCCCAAAAAGTATTTATTTATTCATCAATTTCTATTTTATTTCCTTTAAAGTAGTCCCCCTCAGATATAATACACTTGTGCCAGGGTTTCTTCTAATCCTCGAAACACTTCCAAAACGCGCTTTTTGGTATAGCCAAGAGCTCATGTTTCGATTTTTCTTTTATTTCCTCAATCGTAGCAAAACGCTTTCCTTTCATCGATGTCTTCAGTTTTGGAAAAAGGAAAAAGTCAGCGGGGGCCAAGTCCGGTGAATACAGTGGTTGAGGCATACTTGCGGTTTTGTTTTTGGCCAAAAACTCACGCACAAGTATCGATGTGTGAGCTGGTGCGTTATCATGGTGCAAAATCCATGATTGGTTTTTCCACAATTCTGTGCGTTTCTGACGAATTGCTTCGCGCAAACGGCGCATAACTTCAAGGTACGAGCTTGTGGCTGTATTGACTGTACGAGCTTGTGGCAAGAATTCATGCCATTGCAATCGAAGAAAACAGTGAGCAAAACCTTCACATTTGATCGAACTTGACGTGCTCGGACGACAAAGACGAACATCGTCATTGACATCTTCTCGGCCTTCCTTAAACCGTTTAAACCACAATTGAACTTGTGTTCTGCTCATAGTAGACTCGCCAAACACCACAGTCAACATTTCAAATGTCCTTGCACATTTAATTTCACTTAATACAGTTTCATGGGTCGAAAATTTTGTCGATTAGTAAAAAAATCGAAATCGACTAACCATCGTCATTGACATCCTCTCGACCTTCCTTAAACCAGTTATACCATAATTGAACTTGTGTTCTGCTCATAGTACACTCCCCAAACGCCACAGTCAACATTTCAAATGTCCTTGCACATTTAATTTCACTTAATACAGTTTCTTTGGTCGAACATTTTGTCGATTAGTAAAAAAATCGAAATCGACTAACCTTTTTATCTGTCAAAAACAAACTGACAATCCAAAATATGTAACAAAAAAAAAAAATCTAAAAATCTATCTTAATTTTTATTTTTGATTTTTAAAGATAGAAATCAGTCATAATTTTTATTTTTGACGTTGAAAAACAAGAATCATTTTTAGTTATTATTTTTAACATTTATTATGAAATATAAAAATTGTTACTATAATACAATTATGTTCATAAAAACAAAACTAATTATTATAATTGATTTATACCAATAATAATCAAAAATATAACTTTGTGACATATTTATGAAGTGGAATGAAATGTAAACATTTTCATATAATTCATATGCACATACGACATTTTCGTCTCAGTGATTTTTTTGTTGTTTAAAAATCGACCCAATAGCCCATATTCGAGGTCTCAGATCAAAAACAATTAAATCAAAAACTTTAGAGGCTTCACTTGGCTAGAATACAAAATAATGTTAAAGCTAATTTAATCATCATTGCAAATTTATATTCAGATTAAGATTCCAATTATCTACTTAATACCATATTTCATGCTTGAAGTTATGAAGCCCAAAAGTTTTAAACTGCACTCAAATTGAAGTATTATCTATCACAAAATTTGTAAAAAGTTTCTCACAAACCATGACATCATATCTGTCCTTCCTATTGTTGCACAATTGATATATGTAATGGATTTGATCATTCCTCAATTTCTCTTTAGACATTTATTATTACATATTTCATTTAGGTTTTATTCTCTTCTAGTTAGAAAAAGTTTTATTTCTTTGTATTTTTTTTTTTCTATGGAGTGTTAAATGCTCTTTCAATATCGGTCATTATTGATAATTTATTGTAGAAGATATGATTTATTATCCATTTTTATGATTATTGTATTGTATAATATAAAAAAAAAAAACAAGAACAACAATATCGAGAACAACAATAACAAAAAATAGTAATCTTGTAATTTTTATGAAGTCCCAAAGGAAATTCATTTCAAAATTGACCTTCATTTCAGTTTTTTTTTTTTGTTTTTTATTTATTTTTATTGTGTCCTTTCACTGGCACGAAAAGGTTGTAGTAAGCTTATAACATCAAGGGGTGGCACAGTGGTTTGTACCGGAGAAAGTTAGGAAACAATTGAATATCCTAGAGGTATGGGTTATCCATTTAATGGATTCAAACGTGATTTAACACGACCGACTTTAGCTTTATTGCGTAAGAAGTTTCCAGAAAGTGTAATTTCACATTTTGGCGATGTCATTTGTCCAACAAAGATCACGCGATTTGACGTCGTTAGACTTTTGCGGATAATCCCCAAACGTACTGTCCGAAATGTGCAAAATAGTGGTCGAAACTAGCTTAAAAGGATCCACTACTGCAACCAATGAGTTGCAAGTTTTGCAATGCTTTTTATATACCGGGTTATCCATTTTTCGGTTTCAAAAGTAAAGTTAAATAAAACACACATAAATCTATGATTTCGATGAAACTTTTAGTTCATTATAACGCTTAGGCTTTGCTCTTATGTACGAAATACAATGTCGTTTAAATTACCGCTTCTGGATTGATTGCAGCAGCGGATCCTTTTAAGGTGCTTTCGACCACTTTTTCGCATATTTCGGGCGGTATCTCGGCGATAACTTGATGAATGTTGGTGTTCAAATGCTCCAGCGTTTGGAAATTATCCGCGTAAGCATGGTCTTTGAAGTAGTCCCGTTAGAGTCAAAGTGCATGATCTTGAGGACCAATTGATGTCGGCAAAACGTGAAATTACTTTTTCTGGAAATTACTTTTTCTCATCCAATAAAGCTAAAATCGATCGTGTTGTGTGGCTTGTGGCACCGTCTTGTTGAAACCACATATTGTCCAGTTCGTAATCTTCAATTGCAGGCCAAAATAGTCGGTTATTGTAAGGCCATAACGCTCTGAATTGAGATTCGGATTATTCTCCACACTTTCACTAACAGAAGCGATTTTTCGACAATGCGTACATGTGCGATGATGCCCAGGCCTGACTGCATTTGTTATGATTCCAGTCTCTTCAGATTTCTTTTTAATCCTGCCGATCGACCACAGTAGGTCGATTATGACAATTATAATCACTGCGTAATGCACGAAAAGTGCCCACGTTTGCATCACCACTTTTGTAGTTTTTAACTACTTTTACGCGTTTTTCATTTGTCAAACAATTCATACACTCGTAAATGGCAAACGTTTCACTACATAAATAACACCTCAGATGGCAGGATTTAACAGCTGACAGTATCGCCAGACTGCCGATTTAGAAACCACTAAATGGATAACCCTATATAAGAATGATCTGTAAGTAGTTGTACGCATAAAAATATAGCATGGCAATTTAGTAAAAAAAAGGAAAGGATTACTTAGCACAGCAAAGGAAAAAGTTCTAGTAAGAAATACATTTTTTCCAAATGAAAATATAGTTGTTCGTATTTTATATTATATTTATATTTTATATTAATTATGTATGAATTTTAATTTGTATCAAAAATACAGCCTACTAAAATGCTGATATGACCTAATCTCAAAATCTAACTTTAGCTCAAAATATCTATTAAAAAAGTAAAGACATTATGTAAAATTTCCTCAATTATAAAAGTAATGTTCTAAATCAATATGGCTGTATGTTTTGTAATAATTTTTCTTTTCTTTTATCCAATCGCGGAACCATACTTCCATTATCAGTAATTTTCAGTAGAAAATACGAATTAGACTTTCTTTAAATTTAGACTCAAATAAGTTTCAATAATGTACATTTGAAAAAATGCCACAAACTATATAAAAAATTGAAAAATGAAAAAAAAAACCGAGAAGGAATGCCTAAATATAAATTCAAAAATTGTCCTCTAAGCAGGTTGGGAAAAAAACTATAAAAAAGGTATTTTTACAATTTAATCTGTTATTAAGTTGTACGTTATATTGTGGTTTAGCTGTAAATTCCAATTAAAGTTATAATTCCGTATTTTAGGACGAAAAACATGCAAAGTGAAAAACTCTAATAAGTGAACAGGACTGTCATATTGTAAATCATATTTTTCTGCTATTAACATACGTAACATTATTATAACATTAGTATTGTAAAGTTGTTGAATGCATTTAATATTGAATTATGAATTATGAAGATATGTTGTAATATTGTAATTTAATCAAATCGACTTAAGGCTTAAAATTACAATCCTGAATAAATAAATAACATTAAATATAGTGGGAGGAAATAATTGTCGAATTGACAACATTGGTTGCAAGTCACCAATCCGAACTTTGTTGACGGGTTTGCTTGCTTTTTAATTACTTTAATTTTTAATTAAATTGCTGAATAAATAAATTGTATTAAATATAGTGGGAGAAAATAGTTGCCGAATTGACAACATTGGTTGCAAGTCACCAATCCGAACCTTGTTGACGGGTTTGCTTGCTTTTTAATTCGTAATCCCCTGTCTTATTCCTAGTTATAAAGCGTTATATGAATTGTATGGTCGGAATTGACTCGTCTTTTAAAACTAGTCTGCAACGGGTTTCATACTCAAACAATCGTATAAAATAGTACGAAATTTGTAGATGTTACCTTTAATTGAAAACGTTGATAACTGGACAGAGCGAGGCAAATCTTCCTTCACATATCGACCGTTTTTGAATACACTGTACCGCTTATATGCACGGTGTTTCTAATTACATTTTCTGCAGAATTTTCAGCAATTTGGCATACGAAATTTGCAGTACTAAATGTGAGACAAACTCTTTGTTCTATATTTTTATCCATTGTATAAATTTCAAAACACACTTGAGGTGAACTGACAAATTTCGCCAAATAAAATAACGAATTACTCTAAAATTCCCCGCTAGTATAAACGACAGTCGTATCAACTTAGTGGCAAATATAATTTTGACAATTTCTTTTAAGGAAGCTTTCTAAGTTATCAATTAATTACGGGTACTTTTCCATTGATTTTTTTAAGCTAAAATTCGTCAATATTTACGAACTTTGTTGGCACTTAAAATAGTTCTCCATCCAAAAGGGTGAACTCTAACGCCCTGTGAATTTGCCTATATTACAGGGTGGGCCATATGAGTGTTGGCGATTTAATTCTTCAATTTCTCGGTAACGCGCTGCGCGGGGTGGCGGGGGGATATGTTGTTCGCTGCGACGCTTCCTGGAAATTTAGTCGCCATGGAGCCGCACACGGGAGTGCAGCGTGCATTTTGTGTCCGAGCGTATTACGAAAACAATAAATCAGTGATTACTGCACGACGTTTGTATCGGCATGAACACGGTTTACACGATTTAAGTGAAGTTCCAAGCGCCAATGTGATACGAAAATGGATCAGAATGTTCGAAACAACCGGCTTAACAGTACCAAGATCAGCCGACATTGTGGAGCGTGTTCGTGTTTCAGTTCACGACGGTTAGACCGAACAATTATTGCAACATGCTAGCAGACTTTTTGGTGCCAGCTTTGCAAGAACTTCAAGGCAATACCTCGAGGATGTGGTTTCAACAGGATGGGGCCACATGTCATACGGCTAGGGTATACATAGAGCTGCTGAAAAATGTTTTTCCTAGAAAACTCATTTCGAAAAGGGGGGATATTGAGTGGCCCCCACGTAGCCCCGATCTCTCTTCATGCGATTATTTTCTATGGGGCTACCTCAAATCGGTAGTCTACGAGAATAATCCGACCAATTTAGAGCAGTTGAAGAGGAACATTATTCAATTCAGGAAAGTAACAAAATACCGAGAACCACTTTTCAACGAGTTTTCCAAAATTTGCGACTTCGGTTCCAAGAGTGTCAAGCAGCCGAGGGAAGTCATTTGGACAACATTATTTTTAAGTCTTAAAAATTCCCATGCTTCTACTTTTTAAAAACACAAATATATTTTTTTTTATGTTTCGTAGTTTTTTTTAATTGAATATTTAAACCGCCAACAGCCTTATGGCCCACCCTGTATAACAGGATGGTTCACAATTAAATCTCTTAATATAATAGCTCCTCGTTTACAAATTTCCGATACATGTCACGCCTCTACTTACTACGCATAAATAGTTTCGATAATACATAATCGTTTTCCTTCCACAGTTGTTGTGTTTCAAACCACAGTGCCTGAGGGTCGATGGTGTTGTGGGGGATTTTTGAAAAAAAAAAAAAAAAACTATGAATGTTGTTATTTGTTTTTGTTAAAGCAATTTAACAATACATGCCATTTTTGCCGTTATTATTTTTGTTGTCGTTGATATAGCTGTCCTGCATTGTCTGTTTTTGGCTTCGGAAATATTGAAAATTGTTCTGTTTTCAACTTGTCATGGTGCAATTTTTTTCTTTTCTTTCTTTTTTGCTTTATGTCATTGCTGCCATACTGTTACGTTACTGTTGTCGTCGCCACTACCAGTATGTATATACAATTGCTGTGAAAAATGGTTGCCCTTTCTTTCGAGTCCCAAGCGTTTTTGCCCGAGGTTTATACATAGTTTTACCCGCAGCGCTTTATGTTAGCATTTTTGTCATTTTTGCTCTGTTAACTTTGCTGATATTGATGGTTGACCGTACAAGAAAACTCAATAATAACAAGTGATGGGCGGCGTTGGTTTGGAGCGTCCTCACAATCATTCGTACTATTTGTACTATTTCTCACACAATCCCCGTCGTTGCCAGTGATTACTTTCCTCCCTCCCTCCCTCTTCCCCTCGTTTCTTATTTTAAATATCGCAATTGCTGACCTCGTTAGGACAAAAAGATGCATTAAATAAACTTAGCTCATTTGTTGTTCGAATAAGATTATAGCTTCAAAAACAATACCAATAACGACAAAAATAAGAACAATTTTGAAATAATGATAATAATGGTTTTATTACTAAACCAAATTTCTATTATATTTTCTTATTGCTTTCGCGTCAAAATGTTCAGTAGATGTTTATTCTACACAAAACTATTATATGTGCATTCGTATGTATACTCAGACATACAATATGTCGTTGCGTCATACCCTGTAGTATCACAAAAAGGATTTATCTGTTTTCTATCTTGTCGTCTAATCACACACATTAGTTTAAATTTTTAGGCCAAAAAACAATGCCCGCAAACTTGGATTGGCTCCAAAGTGTTATGTTTGCATAGAGATGCTACCAGCGAAAGGCTAAGTGAATACATTAGGGAACGAGGCAGTGACACAATAAGAGAGAGAGATGGGACTTGAGGGAATTTGTCATTGAATCCATTTTCTTAACAGTGACAATGATGAAGTGTTTAAATCTCTTTATAGGGGGAAAAATGATACAGAACAACTTTAAATTGTGCAGAACTTTTATTTGTTAGCGTACCATAAACGAATTGAAATGCTATGCAGCAATATATATCACTATTATATATTATATATCATTATTACGACACATATTACAGTTATAATATGAGATTTTCTAGGGATTTAGGTGGAAATTTGGCTCAATAATTAAACATTAATAATACGTAAAGTTTCTTTCTTTGCCAAATTGTCAAAATTTGTAGAATTTGCTGTATTTTTAGTAACACTACGAAACAAAATTTAGATTTTCATTTGGAGGAGAAAACGATTTCCTCATCAAACAAATGAATACACTAGCCGGGAAGTGGTACCCTCTCAAATAGCAGGCCGCTATATAACTAAGCTATTTTTCTACAAGCCAATTTTAATAATCCTGTCCGATGTCATCGGCCTCGTTTAAAAACAAAATTGTATTTTTCCTTTATCACACATGGTGATAAAGGACTACCAAAGATACTCCCACATCGATTACAAAATCCGAAATTAAATTAAAAATATATCAATAAGCTATTTTTGGTAATCACTAATCGTCTGGGAAATTAAACTGGTATTTTTCCATACAACATTCAGATGGTCCACATCAAATGTAGAATTACTAAGAAGTGTTTTAAAATGAAAGTTACTGGAGATCAGAATATTGTGAAAATATTGTGGAAGAGCAACCACTGGAGATTATCATCGATTTGAATTCATTGCCTTTATTTAAATGATTTAATTAATTTGAAGTTGAATGGCCGGTTGCAAACGGTGTCCCAACAAGAACGCATGATTTAAATTTGGCGCCATTCGAAATGTCATTGTTTGACATTTGAACAATTGTTATTGTTTGCTAGTAGAAGGTACGAGGTTAGTAAAAATGGAGCGCCACACGAATGAACAACGCATTCTCATTGTTAAATTGTTTTACTAAAATGGTGAAAGTTTTGCGGCTACAGTTCGCAAATTGCGATCAATTTGGGATCACAATAATGCTCCAAAAGAGTCAACTGTAAAGAGATTAATGGATAAATTTACCAAAACTGGGTCTGTTAGTGATGTACAGACAACAACGCGCCTTCGATCAGGTCGATCGACCGAAAATGTCGCAGCTGTACGTACGCTCAAACTCCATCCACCTCAATTCGACACCGAGCTCAGCAAATTGGTGTCTCCAAATCCACTATGAAACATGAAAATGCTGATTTTGCCGATAAAATCATCTTCAGTGACGAGGTCCATTTCCATCTTGATGGCTTCGTTAATAGGCATATTTGGGTTGGGTCGAATTTGGGTTGAGGAAAATCCTCGAGTGATTCACGAGAAGCAAATGCATCCTTAAAGTGTCACTGTGTGGTGTGGATTTTGGGCTGGAGGAATCATTGGACCTTTTTTTTATGAAAATGAGGCATGTCAAACGCAAACAGTCAATGGTGTTCGGTATCGTGAAATGATAACCAGTTTTTTCGTGCCTAGAATTGAAGAAATGAATGTGGAGGGCATGTGCCACAGAAACAATTCAATTGCTGCATCAGTCATTTAAATCTTGCGTTCTTGTTGGGACACCCTTTATATGTTTGCAGATGATATGTGTTTATTTTATCCATATAAATATGACCTGGCTTTAAAAGCCATGATGGAGAAAGACATATCATTAATTTTTGAGTTTGTGAGAATAAACAAATTAAGTACTACCAAATTAAACTAGTTCGATTTGGACCACGCTCGCATGGAATGGAAATAATTTCAGTATTTTTGTCGATTCTATTGCAATCACAGAAGTTTCTGAAGTGAAGTACCTGGTGTGACATTACAAACAATTTATCTTGGGAAAGTCATATCACTAATGTTAAGAATGAAATTGCTCCTGCTATTGGCATTTTATATAAATTAAAATACATTTCGAATAGAAAAACTAAGCTAATTGTTTTCAACTCACTCTTTAAAAGTCATTTAAATTATTTGGCAATATATGGTCACCAAAATAGTGTTGCTTTATAAAGTTTACAGCGCATGCAGAATAAGGCACTTAAAAATATTTTTGATTTACCCATCGCATACCCAAGCTTATCGCTCTATAGGATATAAACGTTCCTATATTGCCTCCTATCAGTGGAATACATCTGCATCAGCTTGTTATATATGTATATAAATCTTTACATAAAATCGGATGCAGAATAATTGAATTTAAACAAAATCAAACTAATTTTCGCACAAGTTTGAAAGTTGTGAGGTGCAGATTAGAGACCACTAAACAGCGTATAGAATATTCGAGTAGTTTTGAATACAATAATTTACCAATTACCATTAAAAATGTAAATAATATATCCACATTTAACAAGAATGTGAAGGATTACCTAAAACAAAATTTGCAGATGCTTCTTATGTAAAAAAAGCCAGCAAGTTCTACAAATCTTTTTTTTTTCAAACAATTTTTTTTACATCGTCACCGGAAGTAGAGAAAATACGAAGGCGATCACGACTCTAGTCAACCTGAAGTGTAGATGGTGCCAGCAGTGTTTACGTGCACAGTTTTATTTACCTTGATAGTTGTAAGTTTTTAATTTTTAAGTACCCGCCCACCACGGCTAAGAAAAGATCTTTCACTCGACCGTTCTAGCAGCGTAATAAAGCGGTATTCTAACTCTCAGCTAGCGATCGCCCAAGTATCAGTACTCATTTTACATCCGATATATAAACTACGTATTTCAGTGTTTAAAGTCCCTGTTTTGGAAAAATAATCTCCATTTTGTAAACCCCAGAAATAAAAGGTAAAACCTTGCCAATAAATAAAAGCCATTGGATTATAAATTCTTTAACCCCCGTGTTTCTCATTCTCTTTCATATGAAATAAAAACACCGTACGTATTTACAAATAGTTAAAACAAAAAAAAAAAAAAAATGGTTTTGGAGAAAAATTTCAGCCGTATAAAACATATGTTCTAAGTTTTAAGGCGCCACGTTGTTTAGCATTTTTATTTGAGCCATCAAAACTAAACGATCTCAGTGAATTTGTAAACAATAAAAAAATTGGTCACCTTTATGTAATTCAAAATTTCTATTTGAAAAGTCCCAGTCCACCCAATATTATTAAAGAGTTAGATTCTACTCTGAGGGAGTCTGCTCCTTCGTTTACGACTGTAACATATTGGGCAGCAGAATTTAAACGAGACCGTACGGGCTGCCAGGACCAACACCATTATGGTCGACCAATTGAAGTTCCCACGGCAGATACGGTTAAAAAATCCACAAAATGGTATTGGATGATCGCCGGCTGAAGATATGTGAGGTAGCTGAAATGATAGGCTTTTCAAAAAGTGCTATACATCGTATATTGGCCGAAGATTTGAAGATGAGAAAAGACCAAAAACATCGTCGAGAAAATGTTTCAGTAAAGTGTTTTTCGATGTTTCACCGTAGTAAATCTGAATGTTTGCGTAAATTTATAACCATGGAGGAGACATAGGAATCAAAGGAACAGTCAAAGCAGTGGACTGGAATGGGAGAATCGTGTAAAACGATAGCGAAAATGTTTTTTTTTTTCAATACCTTTGGGATTTTTTTTATTGATTATCTTCAGAAAGGAAAAACCATCAACGGCGAATATTATGCTAATTTATTGCACCACTTAGGTGATGATGTTAAGGGAAAAATGCCGAATTTGGAAAAAGAAAGTGTTATTTCATTAAGCCAATTACTCCAGTTCACACGCCCACTAATGCGATGGCCAAAATGAATGAATTAAAGTTCGAATTGCTTCACCGTGCAACTTATTCGCCAGATTTAGCTCCTTCGGATTATTCTCTAATACC
>JAHXMU010026663.1:0-62984 GCA_019455685.1 Philornis downsi
CTCTCTGTGGATGTGTCCTTAAACTTGCCACAGACTGTGTGGCATGCAACTTTTACACCAGACAGACGCACAGACAGACTAATAAACAAACAGACACTGTCTGTCTAGTCGCACAAAATTATTTATATTATAACGTTATTCATCCCTTCCTGACTTTGACGCTACCCCGGCTGATGTCTCTGTGCGGTCATATTGAAGAGCGTGGAGTTCTTTATTGCAAACTCAAAGTCAAACTATGGCAAAAATTGTGTGCAATATAATGACAAAGAGGCGTAAATAAAAAAGAGGACATTGCCAAAGAGGTCCGGGGCGAAAAGTGAAATGTTTCAAAACTTTTTTTTTTTTTTCATTTCGCTTGATTGGAAGTAACTTTTATCTAACCAAAGTTGTGGCATCGTGATTGACAAACGTTTGATATTTTCAGGATAATGGAACTTAACGTGATTTGTGGTATTGCTTTTATGATGCAATATTACTGAGTGGAAAAAAAGTTATCAGAAAATTAAATAGTGATATTTAAGCTACACCAAATATTCTACATACTGAAAGCCTTAAGTTAAACAGACGGAATAATATTAGCAACATAACTAAAATAAAAATTATAATTATTTGTCAAATTATATGAAGGAAGTGTTTAAAGTTTATTTCTCAATAAACCTGCTTTATACCAGTTGTATACCAAATCTGCAATATAAAAGACAAGACTGCAAGGAAATGGTTTGTCGAAATGGTTTGCTATGAACCGAACCATAAATCAAACAATTGTCTAAAAAGTGACGAACGGAAACAAAAAATATATCAAATTTGACAACGAATACTTGGGTTCACGAGAATTTATGTTTTGAATGAATGTTATCGATCACAGCTTTCATATTGCCATCGAAATTTCGACATTTTTTCATATTAGAAAACTGAATTTGAAATGTAAAAGGAATTAAACTTGAAAACAAGTTTTACACCAATACAAAATGGAAATTATTTGCAGTTTGATGATACGAAATTTAAACTCTCTTGCATTCTATGAGTCAAATATGGAAGCTTTCAATTTTTAGTTTCTCTGAAAGTTACCTACCGCTTAATGACGATTCCGAATATCTGTTGGCGAAAATTTTTCCTAGACTTGTCGATTGCTCGACAGATCAAAGTGTTCGTCAGCACATCGAGGTGATCGCTGCTCAAAAAAAGGTGGTTGTAACGGGTATAGAACCCACGATCATATGCACAATGGTCACGAGTACTAACCATCATGCGACGGTCGCCATCAGTTTAATAATACAAATCAATAATATTGCTTTATAAGTGATTTGAGATCGGATTTTGAATAACTCTGTTATGATGTTCTATAAACTTAAAAGGGTTTTAAAAAGTTGCTTCTAACCTGTTTTTTATACCATTTATTACTAAGTCAAAAAAATAAAAAAAAAAAAAATTCTAAAAGAAAAGTTTTTAATTTTTTTTTTTCAAAAAGATTTTATTTGTTCGTCATAATCAAATGTACATTCAAAGTATTCCCTGTCATAAAAAACACAGTATTTTTTCCAAACTTTCAGTTATGCCAAATAGTCATCTTCGCGCTGCGATTCAAGTTGAATCTCTTCAATCAGCTCAAACCTGTATGCCCGAAGAGGTCTTTTGAGTTTATGAAATAACCAGAATTCACACGGAGCCAAATCGGCCAACTACACATATGGTCAAAATAACAAGTACACACTATATTTTATATATATATTTATATATATTATATTTTTTTTTAAAGGCTTGTAGACGAAACTTAATTTAAATTAAAAGGAAAAACCAATACTAACTGCTTTTGTTATAACATTTGAAATAAAATAAATACTAAAAATTTAATAAAAAACAAAAATCAAATTCAGTATTTTTCAAAAATTAAGAAATTAATCAAAAAACATTGGACAAAATAATAAGTACATTTAGTTAAAATAAGCAAAAAAGTAAAAATAATCAATTTATTTCTGCTAAATTGGCTGAGTTTCGTTAAAATCCAGTACATCCGCTGTTTTTTATTCAATTATTTGGTTGACTCTTTTTGGCATGCTGGCAATGAGCTTCCTGCAGGTTTCTACTGGTATTTCATGCCAAGTTTTTTGAATAAAATTCCATAAATGATCCTTATTGTAAGAACCTCCTTTCCAATTCTTTGTTTTAACTCTCCCCGAAGATTTTCGATTGGATTTAAGTCCGGAGATTGACTTGGCCAGTCAAGAAGGGTAACATTATTATCTTGAAACCAATCCTTTACCAACTTAGAAGTATGCTTCGGATCGTTATCCTGCTGAAGAGGCATACTTTCCACATCATAGTTCAACATCGTATTTTCCAAGATATCTTTGTAGTGTAATCTGGTCATAGTGTCGGTAATTCGATGTATCGGATCGACACCATACCACGAGAAACAACCTCAGGCCATAATATTGCCGCCTCCCGTGCTTAACCGTCTTCTTTGTAAAGCGAACATGGAATTCCTTACCCTTAGGGCATTCAACATTCCGGGCACAGTCGTTTCCAACTGCATTAAGTTTTGTTTCATCGCTCCACAAAATGTTTCGCCATGTTTTTTCACCGTCTCTTCCGGACCAATTGGAATGACTTCTTGCAAACGTCAATCTAGCCTTTACATTTTTTTTTTTTTTGTCTAAGCAAAGCAACTCTTCTGGCTACCCGTCCCGTTAAATGTGCTTCTTGTCTATTGCTGTCTCCTCAGTTTTCAGACGTAGTACAACTTTATTTACGTTGCTGTCATTTGGGTGAGTGTAGCTCAGGGTTAGTTCGTGAGCGTTGGCGAATCGGTTTGCAAGTGCTTCCGCTTTTTCTTCGTCTGTAATCAGCTTATTGTGATCATCCATTAAAATGGGAATTTTTCTATTACTCTTACATCTCAAAGAACGGCTTATCGTCCAAAATTGTTTATCTCCTGGTTTTAGATATTCTAGAAGCGTCCACCATTTCTTTTTTCGGTCAGTATTTATTTTTTTTTTATCAATAAAGTTGCTTAAAAACGTTACACACTGACCACAGAAATTATTTTGCTGGAAGTTAAAGGTGCGCTCCTGTTTCCTTTTATATTTCTTAAGGAGTCCAATAAATCGAATAACATTGCGAGGTAAATTATAATGATTTGTCAAGTTATGTTGGGGTGTAGCAATATTTCTAGCAGTAAGAAGAAGCCCAGTAAAATTTTCAATCTCCTTGTCAATGGCCTGACGGGAAGTACAGGGTGGGCCATAAGGGTGTTGGCGGTTTAAATATTCAATTAAAAAAAAAACTACGAAGCATAAAAAAATATATTTGTATTTTTAAAAAGTAAAAGCATGGGAATTTTTAAGACTTAAAAATAATGTTGTCCAAATGGCTTCCCTCGGCTGCTTGACAATCTTGGAACCGAAGTCGCAAATTTTGGAAAACTCGTTGAAAATTTGTTCTCGGTATTTTGTTACTTTTCTGAATAATTTTCCTCTTCAACTGCTCTAAATTGGTCGGATTATTCTCGTAGACTACCGATTTTAGGTAGCCCCATAGAAAATAATCGCATGGAGAAAGATCGGGGCTACGTGGGGGCCATTCAATATCCCCCCTTTTCGAAATGAGTTTTCCAGGAAGAACATTTTTCAGCAGCTCTATGGATACCCTAGCCGTATGACATGTGGCCCCATCCTGTTGAAGCCACATCCTCGAGATATAGCCTTGAAGTTCTTGCAAAGCTGGCACCAAAAAGTCTGCTAGCATGTTGCAATAATTGTTCGCTCCAACCGTCATCGCATGCCCTCTTTCGTCCTCAAAAAAGTACGGTCCAATAATACCGGTTGACGTTATCCCAGCTCACACGACAAGCTTAGGGCTGTGAAGTGGACGTTCATGCAAGCGTCGGGCATTAGTCTCGGACCAGAACCGACAATTTTGCTTGTTCGCATGGCCATTAAGGTGAAAATTGGCCTCATCACTAAAAATCACGTTGTTGAAATTGTTGAACCGCTCTAGCATTAAATTGACAAAGTTGAGTCAGTTATTGGCATCATTGGGTTTTAATTCTTGGACTATCTGAATCTTATAAGCCTTCAAATGCAAATCACGTTTCAAACTTCGTCGTAAAGTTGTTCTTTTGACATCCAAAGACTGACTTCTCTTACGTGTTGACTGTTGCGGATTTCGCTGAACTGAAACACGAACACGCTCCACAATGTCGGCTGATCTTGCAGAAACTGGGCGACCACGAACCGTAATTGATACTGTTGAGCCGGTTGTTTCGAACATTCTGATCCATTTTCGTATCACATTGGCGCTTGGAACTTCACTTAAATCGTGTAAACCGTGTTCATGCCGATACAAACGTCGTGCAGTAATCACCGATTTATTGTTTTCGTAATACGCTAGGACACAAAATGCACGCTGCACTCCCGTGTACGGCTTCATGGCGACTAAATTTCCAGGAAGCGGCGCAGCGAACAACATATCCCTCCGCCACCCCGCGCCGCGCGTTACCGAGAAATTGATGAATTAAATCGCCAACACTCACATGGCCCACCCTGTATATCCATTTACTTATAAAACAATACTTTAGTTCACAACATCTTGAAATATTCTCCAATTGCAGTGTTTATACGGAAAGCTTTTCGTTTCTGACTTTTTGAAGGAATCACATTCCACGGAGTAAATTTAATCGCAATTTTAATTTCCTCATTAATCTCTTTTCCCATTTTAAAATCTCGTTTATTCCCTTGTGACGGTTTAAACCATCACAAATTTCAATTAGAATTTTATGTATTATTTACACTTCTGATATGCAACCGGTATTTAGCAACAGCAGCAGCCGATTTCTTTTTATTTTGTTATATTTATTTGATTTCGAATCCGTTGTTTTATTGCCTTCTCCCTCCAACACATAATTAGCAACATTTGTGTCTGGGCCATTGAATATTTTTTTGTTTGTTTCTAAATTCCGTTTGTGACAAACAGGCAAACTTTGCCAATTTGTCCGTGTTTTGTTTTATACAGCAGTTATAAAAGTTTGGCGATGCCAACTCTGGCATATAAATGAATTATACACAAATACGCTTAATGTGAATATTGTTTTCAAACATATGGTTTTCCAGCCTGCTGGCAGACAACTGATAACTTGTTTTAACTGATTCAGTGTATTTGTAAGCAAAATATTAATAATTATATTTCTTGTATTGTTTTGTCATTACAGGTAAGGCCCCCTTCTGTTCCATCCAATAATGCAGATGAAAGGTAACTGAATTTTGATTTCATTCTTACACATTTGATTGATCGTGAGATGATTGCTCGCATTGGAGTGCAGGTCATAAATTGCATTTTGAAATTAGATTTAGAAAACTTGAAAATCGACAAATTGTATAAGTAAGAAGGCGGTTCCAAAACTTGCCGATCTGACTTATAGATGGCACCATCTAGCTTGAAAGAAATTATTTTGGTGTAAGGTGGCAACCTTGTAAAACATATGTTTTTAAGTTTCAAAGCATGACGCTGTTTAGTATTTTTCAGTGAGCCATTAAAATTAAACGATCTCAGTGAATTTGTAAACATGGAAAAAATTAGTCACCGTTATGTAATTCATTATTTCCATTTCAAAAGTCTCAGTTCCACCAATATTAAATTCTACTCTGGGGGAGTCTACTCCTTTGTTTACAACCGAAAAATATTAGGTAACAGAGTTTAAACGGGGCCGTACGAGCTGCCAAGGCGAACACCGTAGTGATCGACCAATTGAGGTGCCCATGCCAGACATGTTTACGAAAATCCGCAAAATGGTATTGGATAATCGTCAGCTGAAGGTACGTGAGCTAACTGAAATAGGCAATATAAAAAGTGCTATACATTGTATATTGACTGAAGAATTAAAGATGATAAAGCTATGCACAAGATGAGTGCCGCGCTTGCTATCAATAGAGCAAAAACAGTGTCGTGAAAATGTTTCGGTAGAATGTTGGGTGATGTTCCTTCACAATAAAATCGAATTTTTGTATCGATTTATATGCATGAATGAGACATCGGTCTACCACTTTACACCGGAGACAAAGGAACAGTTGAAGCAGTGGATTGAAATGGGAGAATTGTGTTCAACGGTTCAATCTGCGGGCAAGGTCATGGCGTTTTTTTGAGAAGCGCATGGGATTATTTTTATTGATTGCCTGCACGAAAGGAAAAACGAATATCCAATGGCCAATATTATGCTAATTTGTTGCTGCGTTTAGGTGAAATTATAGAAAAAAACCCGCATTTGGCGAAAAAGGAAGTGTTGTTTCATCAAGACAATGCCCCAGTTCATACAGCCACTATTGCGATGGCCAAAATTAATGAATTAAAGTTCGAGTTGCTTCATCACACAAGATGATTCGCCAGATTTAGCCCCCCCTCGGACTATTTCCTATTTCCAAACTTGGAAAAATGGCTTGGTGGTAAAAAAATTTTGCCAACAGTGAAGATGTAGAGTCTGCGGTTGAAGGCTATTTTAAGGACTTTGATAGTGCTTACTCTATAAACAGGGTATAGAAGCTATTGAAGTTATTGGGGTTATGTTGAGAAATAAAGAAAATTTTTTCCCAATTTTTTTTTTTTGTCTTCTTTGTTAAGTTGGCTAGTTCTGGGACCCCCCCTTGTACGAGTATATCGTAATTATGTGTAAGCTGATTACAGATTATTCATTCCCGCATATTTTCGTACCTATTCTATCTGAGCAGCAGAGTGAATAACTATCTAAAGGGTGGGACATAAGTAACGTTAACGGTGACGATATTGAATGCATTTTTGTGCATCATTTGGTTTTAACTCATAAACCAATTGCATCTTATATGGGGAAAAGATGTAACATATGTAAAATTCTATATGCAAAGACCGCCTAGACATCTCTAACTGCCGAGAACATTGCCTGGTGTAAGTTTCGGGGTTTTCCTCAATACCTGCTTGCCCTCGAGCAATGGTCACTTCATTTTGAACTGCACAAAACGCTAAACCAATCGGTAAATTGTTGGAGCGCTAGGACTATTTCGAACATGAAAGAAATTTCGATATGTTCTGAATAATCGAATGCTGACTTTCAAAGTAAAATTGAATAACTTTCGTTCTTTTTTCTGTGCTGAGCCTTTCCATCATAAATTTCCCAAGTATTATTTAGTTAATTCTGTAAAGAGACAAAAAAAAAAGGCTTAAAAAAATGTATTCACTGATCAAATCTTAACATTACTTATGTGCCATCCTATATGTATATATTGAAAATTGATGTAAAAAAGATAAATCTTATAGTCTTATAGTTAAAGTCCCCTGCTTCAGAATTATTTCCTGCCAAATGGAAATGCATACATGCTGTCAAAATATTATCGGGAAGATGCAATATATTTTGGCATAATATTTTTTGTTCATTTAAATTTGTTATATCCCTCTTATATAATACACTTATAAAGAAAACAGATAAAAAAAAACTAATTGCTTTGCATCCCACGAATGAATTTTTCACATGTTTAGGCGGCTGTATGTGGATTGAACCCGGGATTACATGAACGACATTCGCATGTACTAACCATCGCGCCACGGTCGGTCACAATAATACGAGTATATAGTTCAATCATCTAAATATTTTTCAAACGCATTTTCCGGAAAAGACCTCAACTCTAACCCCGTATTCTCTTATATATAGGTGTCTTGAATTGGGGTAAAGTGACAAAGTTCCAGCCGGAATCATATAAGTTGAATACGGTGGTAGTTCGATGATATTTGTTGAGTTTTTGAGCGGATATTCGTTCATAACGATAGCCTTGCGAGATGATACATTATCATGGTGCAAAATTCGAGAATTTTCTTTCGACAAATGTGGCGCTTTTTGACGTTCTTGTCCCTTCAAATGCCTTATAATGCTCAAGTAATATTCTTTTTTTACCGCCTAGCCATCTGCCATGTATTTCGAGTGCACAACCTTGCGATAATCAATAATATTACTTTGAGTTGTGGTCGACTATAACGTGCTTTTTTCTATTTCGGTTCAGATGAAAGGTGTCATATCGAAATTTGTTGACTGCTGTGTACACCTATCTCGTAAATAAAGCTCATTTTATGAATATGGGATTGGATTGGCTCGTTTTAGCATGTCTTCAGCAACCTTTACGTGATTAAGTTTTTGAAGACTTCTGACTTTCGAAACTGGTTAACCAGCGACGTTGCATACCAAAAAAAAAAAAAATGGTACGAATTGGTTGGTGAGACACAAAAAGTCCATTGGCAATTTCTCTTAATCCTCAATGATGATTTTTAGTCACCGTTTTCTTCACTTTGTCGATTTCTACTTCAGTTGAAGACGTTAACGGCCAACAAAAGTGAAGCAAATCTTCCATTACCACCACATCTTGACCGTTTTTTAATGCACTGTACCACTTATTTTCATGTGTTTTTGATAGCGTCGATTTACCGTAATATTTTCAGCGATTTGGGGCTCACGAAATTTAAAGATGAGGTTTAAGACAAAAAAAAAATATAAAGCACCCTTGAGGTGAATTAACAAAATCAAGCACTATAAACAAACTAAATGGCAGATCGCCCTCAAACTCCTCGTCGGTATAAAAACAGTTGTTTCAACTGGGCAAAGAATTTAGACAAAAAAAAAATTGGCAATCCCTTTAAGCGGGCTTTTTAAACAATCAATTGCCGATCCTTTTTTGTTTTGGCAGAATGTATATTTCATATTATAAGAAAAAGAATCGAGTGTAGGCTTAAATACAAGAAATGTTTTCTTTACATACAAAATGTTTAAATGCCAAACGCTTCTAAGCTCATATCCTTCCATCAATAGTAACCCCCTATGCAATGGATTTATGAAATCTCCTAACAACTCTGTTGACATGTCGTGCAAATAGGGAAGGCTTTAAGAATTTCTTCTAATGCCGCACGCGATAATGAAACAAACAAAGCCTGCGACGGAGCAGATCATTAAACAAAATCAACAAAGTCAGGAGGAGTCAAGTGAGCATTTTCAACAACATTTGAACTCATAGGAAACTTGAATGGGAAAACAGTAAACGGAAACCTACACAATTTAACAGTGCTAAATTTCCCTATGTCTCCTTTAACACACCACCACAATCAGAGAAAACGTGTACGAGTATGTAAATGAAACGGAACAAATGAACCCACAGTGGGACACATATCCGTCCATGACAATAAAGCCGCTTTGTGTTGATGCACGTGAGCCGGGGTGTTGTGAATGATAATGGGACATTGCGTTAGAGAACGATTTACATCGTGTTTGGCGACACTTCAAATGTAACGCACTCTGGGCGTAGATACTACGTCCGCCCGAGTGTCATCGCCGCCGCCACAGCCGTATATTGAACAAATAGACTTTACAACTCCGCCATCATATTTTCCACATTGTTAACACGAGCGCTAAAAAGTCCACAGCAAAAATATGCAAAGTTGAATATGGAAAAATAAAAATGTTAAGAAGGAAACCGGAAAAATAATTCCAAAATGCCATTATTTTGCTGCATGAAGTGCATATACATATGTGCCAACATATGTACGTACGTATGTACATACGTATTTGCATACATACTCGTATTGTATGCCGCCTCATATAGCATGCAATTCTCATGTTACAACGCTAAGTGTAAAGTGCTCAGTTTACTGAGCTCAGTGAATGCATCATTGCTGGCTGGCTGGCTGGCTTGGCAGAGAGAATACGATGATGACGATGATGAGCAAAATCCGTACTTTTTTTAATCAAAAATATTCCGCAAAAAAACAACGACTTTTGTTGAAATGATAATACACTGTGTAAGTGCAGTGAATGAAGTCACAGGGCACCCATGAATGCCTGTTATGTGGAGTAGTGCAACCTTAACCCTTTGCATCGAAATCTCATAGAGGAGATATGCGCAGAGTTTTCGCAGTTTAGTCTGCTAACAAAAAGGTTACAGTGTTTGCTTTAACGGCAGATAAACAGAACTTTAATGGTTGTTTTGTGTTTTGGTCGATTTTAAATTTGTAAATTTTCTGAACTGGAAAAATATGCTTATTTAAAATATATCCATAGACTACCTATAGTTATTCATGACTGCGATTACGGCCGATAGTTTTGATTGTGAGTCTTAAAATCAACTTTGAAATTACAATAGCATTAATTTCCATCAGTTTTTCTTTTTATGAAGAATGGCCACAATACAAGGATGAAATCGCAATGATATCCAGTAATGATGTTCATGTCTCACATAAATAAAAGAAGTTATACACAATCTTGCTGGGTTATATTTAAGAAATATGTAGACCCACTCAAACATTTTGGTTCTTCCCCCAGACGAACGTTTCCCATTGGCTTTTATCCGTGGGGAAGAAGGTTGTGTTTTTGAATTGTTCTGCCATCTCTGTCTCTCTACGATTTCTGACAAGGCGAGAATATCAAGGATCTTAATGGGCATTGAACTCGTCAATAATATGGCTGTTATCCGTGGAGAAGAAGATTAAGTTTTAAAATTCTTCCGCCATTTCTGTCTCTCTATGATATTTGACAAGACGGGAATACCAATGATCTTAATGGGCATTGAACTCGTCTCCACAAAATGGTTATCCTTTTGCTATTTGCAACGGTATAACTGATTATAGGCGATATAATATAAATATTATACATTTCTATCTCTGCAACCCCGGGGTTGGCTTCTATTTTCATACATGCAAAGTCAAGCTCGAAATAGGCCTATATATTCGGTTTAGAGGAAGGCAAATTGTATCACTGAACGCATCTTAAATGGTGTTGCTGTCAATTATTTTCATCACTTGGACTGCTGCGGTACTGATAATATATCGATTCATAAAATTGGTTAGCACAATGGTTTCATGCTGGACCCCACTGAAGTTAAATGATAAAGAGTGCAAAAGAAAAACATATTTTTTCTAATATCATTTCTAATATAACTAGCCCAAAGCTTCCTTTTTATTTTTGGCAGTAGATTTTAGTTTCCACATTTGATTTAAATCATTTTCTCTAGAGTTTCTTATGAAACCCGCAAATATTTAATAATCGCCACATCTAGAAAATATAATGGATGGGGCGGCAATTCGAACACATGCAATTTTTTCCTTATAGCTATTGCTTTAGGATACGACGCATTGCTTTTTTGTAATAATTCTTTTTTGTTCGCCATTTGAAAGGAATCTTTCCCTGATATTGTCCTTCACACGATCCAAAATTGTTGTATAATATTCGCCTACGTTCTTTGTACTTCAAAATAATCTATTATTGGAACACCATTTGCACGCTACAAAACGCAGGCCATAATCTTACTGGTGGTCGGATGCCATGGACCAGGGACTTCATCCAGTTGCTGCATTAGAAAATTAGCATTATTGCGTCCAAACTGATCTAAACTGCGCTCCAAAATAATAACACCTTAATATTTTTGTTTCGCTATTAACAAACGCGATGCCAATTTTGAAAACATTTTTCTCACATCCAAATTTTCATTGAAAATTGTGAATGCACTGCGTTTTCAAATCTCTAGGATGGCAGTTATCTCTTATAACTTCACTTTCCAATTACCGTAATAAATACTCAACATTTTTTCGATTTTTTGTCATACAATTTGTTTATCACCCGCTGACGCCGTACTTGCGCAGTACATGTGACTATCGTTCACATGATCGCGGGTTCAATCCCGCATACAGTTACCTACTCGTATTGTTATTTGAACGGCGGTCACCTCAATGTGTCTGACGAACACTTCGAGTATTCGAGTCATCAACAAGTCTAATAAACACTTTTCAAGCTGTGACGTTCAGAATCGTCCCTGAACTGGTGTCGTTAATTATTGCTCCTTTCCCTCAAAATAAGCCACTTCTGAAATAATACACTTATGCCTGCGAATGATTCAATTATTAAAACATTTTTCAAAAGTATTTTTTTTTGGAAAGAACTTTAGTTTTCGCGGCCCGAATTCCTTTTCATATCTTCTACCGACTGAAAGTGGCGGTCCCGATTTAGTAATTTGAGTTTTAGAAATTGAAAAAAATTCTGCCATACTCCTATCAAGTGCATGCGGTGGATGTTTGATGGCATTTGTTGAGTTTTTGATTTGATGTCCTTTACATTGGTGGTCTTTGCTCCCTCAAAAGTCACATAGCGCCCATATAATATTGTTAACTTACCACTTGACGGTCTAGCAAAAATTCCGAATATACAATATTGCGGTTATACAAAAATAGGACAACATTACCTCAACTTTTGATAGACTGTGAAGCGGCTTTTTTTAGTTTTGGCTCAGTTGGAAGGCGCCACTCTAAAGCATTTTATACTAAAACTATCGTGTAAATTGATACAAATTGATGCATGAAGCACAGAAAGTTAATCAATTATCGCTATCGAACATAAATGACTACTTACAGTCACCGTTTTCTTCACTTTATTGGTGTTAACTTTAGGTTAGGTTAGGTTAGGTCAGTGTGGCAGTGTGAATAGACAGACTCATTTAGACTGTGTAGTCCATTGTGAAACCATGGAAACTACAGATATACATATAGATATAGTTTCCCCTGTTGAACCATCCTGAGCTTTTCAAGAAGCTTTTAAGTCGGACAATATCTGTATCGTCCAGATGTCCCAGGTCCCTAAAGAAATAAAAGCCCAGTGTTGATCCCCTCCTGGTCGCCAGGGCGGGGCAATTGCAGAGAAGATGTTCTATGAACTCCTCCTCCTCCTCTTCATCCCTACAATTCCTGCAGAAATCACTACTCGCAGCCTTCAATCTTACTGCATGTCTTCCTATTAGACAGTGTCCCGTCATGACGGATACCAACAATGAAACGTCATGTCTTGATAGCGCCAGCAGTGTGTGTGAACGCTTCAGATCTAGCCGAGGCCACATCCGTCTGGATTTATCACAGCCCCGGTCAGACGTCCACCTGCCATTTGCCGCTAAATATGCCTCATCTCGCAGTAAGAGCTTGCAAGTGGCTAGAGGTATGCCTCCAACTCGGCTGGAGTCTGTAAGGTTGTCCCTAATCTTGCCGGCTCGTCTGCTCTGCAGTTCCCTGGTATGTCCCTGCGTCCCAGCACTCACATAAGGTGAATGTTGAAATACTGAGCCATCTCGTTAAGAGATCTGCGGCAATTCGGAGCTGACGTTGAGTTCAGGAAGACAGAATCCAGGGATCTAATGGCAGCTTGACTATCAGAGAATATGTTAATCCCCACCGTGGTGAGGATGTTATGTCTCAGTCACTCTGCCACTTTTATAATGGCCAACATTTCGGCCTGATAAACGCTACAGTGATCAGGTAGTCTTCTTGCTATGTTTAGCTCCAGGTCTCTGGAGTAGACCCCGAAGCCTCTGCAGTTCCCTGGTATGTCCCTGTGGCCCGGCACCCACATAAGGTGAATGTTAAAATACTGAGCCATCTCGTTAAGATATCTGCGGCAATTCAGGGCTGATGTTGGGTTCAGGAAGACAGAATCCAGGGATCTAATGGCAGCTTGACTATCAGAGAATATGTTAATCCCCACCGTGGTGAGGATGTTATGTCTCAGCCACTCTGCCACTTTTATAATGGCCAAAATTTCGGCCTGATAAACGCTACAGTGATCAGGTAGTCTTCTTGCTACGTTTTGCCCAAGGTCTCCGGAGTAGACCCCGAAGCCTCTGCAGCTCCCTGGTATGTCCCTGTGGTCCGGGACACCCACATAAGGTGAATGTTAAAATACTGAGTCATCTCGTTAAGAGATCTTCGGCAATTCAGGGCTGGGTTCAGGAAGACAGAATCCAGGGATCTAATGGCACCTTGACTATCAGGGAATATCTTAATTCCCACCGTGGTGAGGATGTTATATTTCAGCCATTCTGCCACTTCCTTAATGGCCAAAATTTCGGCCTGATAAACGCTACAGTGATCAGGTCGCCTTCTTGCTATGTTTAGTCCCACGTCTCTGGAGTAGACCCCGAAGCCTACCTGATCATTTAATTTTGAGCCGTCAGTGTAGAAGTCGATGTACGTTCTACATTTCCATGTATCTCTATTTGGTATAAGTACATGGTACTTCTTGTTGAACAGTGGTTCAATCAGAGTGTAGTCAGTAGTGCATGCTATGTCAAGCACCATGTTGAGAATCATATTGTGACCATAACCACTGTTTGACCACTGTGACAGCTCTCTTATCCCTACTACCGTAGCTGCGGCGGTCTGCACACTGATTATATCCTGTGGTAGTACATGCAAAATTACATTTAGTGCATCGGATGAGGTGGTGCGGAGCGCACCAGTGATGCACAGACTAGTCATCATCTGGACTTTGTCCAGTATCCTATGGTATGTGGACTTCTCAATAGCCTTTCACCAGACAATGTCTTCATACAACATATCGGTCTTACTACTGCATTGTATAACCAGGGAACAATGCGAGGCCTTAATCCCCATTGTTTACCTATTGCTCTTTTGCAGGCATATAGCACCACTGTGGCCTTTTTCGCCCTGTGCCGAATGTAACGTTTTGGAATTCAGTTCGTGTCCAATAATACACTAAGGTATTTTGCACAGTCCGCGAAAGGAATTTCAGTACCCCCCCAAGAAGATGGGATCCACAGGTGGAATCCTGTACCTCCTTGTGAACAGAACCACTTCAGTCTTATTTGGATTTACTCCGATTTACTCTTTAGCCGAAAACGAGCGAATCAAATCTTTCACCAAATCTCGACCTTTGCTTTTAAATGCACTGTACCGCTCATATACTGGTGTTTTTTAATAAAGCCGATTAAAAATTTCTATCTGTCCGGTGCACGAAATTTCATTCACAACACAAAATTTTAGACAAATTCTTTGTTTGATGTACGATTACTTAACCATTGTAAAAAATGGCAAAACACATTGAAGATGAGTTAACAAAATTGATCTCAATAAACAAATCAAATGACGGATCACGTTTAAACTCCACGATAGTATAGGGGACAATTAGACCATCTTTGGGATAAAAAGAATTTTGATAATCTTGTACTGGAGTAGATCACGAAACTGGCTATGGAAGTTAGCGGGGTAGCGATGAAGGCAGAGAAGCCAGTTCCGAGTAGCGGAAAGGGTGCGGTTGGATGAGCAATGATCTGGTCGTGAGATTTAGATAAATCTTTCAAGTAGTGGATTTCGTACTTAGGGAAATGTCTCTGGCTGTGGGAAGAGAAAATTGTCTTGAACATATAATTTCTCAAAGTACAAGAGAAATTACATGCAAGTTGCGGATTGTAAAAAAATAGGTTGAGATAAAAAAAAACCAAATGAATTAATTACAATTCAAGATGTTTTATTTTTAGAGTAGAGAAGTGCTCACCAGTAGGCTTATAAAAGTTGAGTGGCCGATACTGGTTCCACGAACTTGCCACGAAGCTTAGCAATGTTAGATTTTAGATTCAGGATAATTCACAATGATTTCATTTATAAAGTTAGGTTGGCAATTCATTTAAGTATACAGTACATTTGTGTACTTTATGGATACAAATTCATTAAGACAAATTTTGTTTCTAGAATAGTTAGTAATAAGTTTTTTCTAATAATTCAATTAAATATAAACGCTGTAAGTTTATACATTCCGCCGGCTCGGTGTTGATGCGGGGCCTTGAGTCGCACATAGTACGGTTGCAAGCGACTTGATGGCTTCAGATAAAATGTACGGGTCCGGAGTAGGTTTTGTTTCCTCTGTATTGTTGATAGTTTTCAATTTTCGCCGGTTTGATGATTTCGGACGATGTCTAGCAAGTGGTGTAATTCTGGGGCGCCCTGAATGCAAGAGGGTGTGATGGTAATGATGGCATTTTCTACAGGTGTTTTTAGACAGACATTTCCTGAATGTGTGACTCTGGTCAAGACAATTTATACAATACTCATACTTTCGCACGATTCGATTTCGTTCTTTTGAATGCAAATTGATTAATCTAAGCTTTAAGCTTTTAATAATCAATTCCCGGTATTTTCTGACAAAGTGTATACATTCCATTATCCAATTTGTAGCATTAATTTCACCGTCAATGCTCGTAATATATCTATATATCTATATATATAAAAATCAATTGCTGTGCGTTAGTCTCGCTAAAGCTCGAGAACGGTTGGACCGATGTGGCTCATTTTGGTCTTAAATTATTGGTAGAGTATTCCGGAAGGTTTAAGAAGTTTTATTTGAAGTGATAGATGGCGTTGGAGATGAGATTTTTGCAATTAATTTTTTTTACCACATTAACATTGAATCAAGGCATTTTGAAGGCAAAACAACGTTTGCCGGGTCAGCTAGTTCTAAATAGAATCCTAGCATTATTTTTTAATTTTCTCCAATTTTAGTTTTATGGGCATGCAGTATTTAGCCTCTGAATAGCTCATTTAAGGCAGAGTCAGATTGTGTAAGACATGATGCGCACCGTTCTCCTTAAGGTCATAAAGATGCATTTACGACTTCCACATTTGATTTTAACAAAAAAAAAACCTCAATTTTTATTGCTGTATTGTGACATTTTTACGGATGTGCACCTACTCTTCCGGCCTTATTGAAAATACTGTCCTTACTGAGAATTCATGAGAATTAACAAAGTTTATTATTCTATCCTTGATATTGAAACATTAAAATGCCATTGCATTGAAATTCATGGCTCACAGTGCACCAGCTTCCTTATTTCGGTTGCCATTTAAGCGGTGTCATTGCAAAGAATTGATACGCTACACGAGTCTGTGATTAAAAATCGTTTAATACATGGCGCTGAAATTTTTTTTCTCCCTCTCTCTCTCTACATTTTGCCTTGAATAAATATTTGGTTAAAAATAAAGTGCATTCAATGAGCACTTTCACATGCATCGATATGAATCCACACAGACGAGCGCGCGCGCCAATTAAACCAACAAAAAGGTGTTGAAATGTCAAGTGTTTTTAATCAATACTCACTCACAGAAGCAGGACACAGGGGGAATATTTTGATAAGTTGGTGCAGTGCAGCCAACAACAGCGTTTGCAATGTGCCACCACCTCAGCTGCAATTTACATATAATGAAGGCAGTAGACTGACCAAATGTTTGTATGCCCAATATAGTCCTTGCAGCAAGTGACTTGTTTTTACCTATGCCGCATAAATGACGAAAGGACATGTAAATTAATACGTTAACCATGTCCAGAGAGTGCCGCAAGCCTTGTTCGTATGTCTTCACTCTATAATTCCTACGTCGTCTGTCCGGCGTATCAAATTAACTTCGTTTCGTGCATTTGTTTTGGTGACAGACAAAGGATAAAAAAGGGGTTGCCGTTTGCACAATTTTTGAACGTTTGACTTTGCCCTTTCCCCCCTCCAGAAAAAAACCTTCTGAATACATTTAACTTTATGCACTTGAAATCAGAGAATTCGAGTGTCGTTGCATGCGAATTTGCTTAAAGAAATGGAGGCGGGGCAATGTCTGCCGGGTAGTGTAATTAATTTCATACATGTCATTCTATAATAGCATGAGAAACCGTATCTCATTTTTATCGCTCCACTGTGTACGATGCGGTAAATTTACAGCAATTCTGAGAAGGAGGAGATGTGATAAATCTTTTTGAGAATTTGTGCGTAAAGTAGATTTTATTCGCCACAAATCTGCCAGACATGTGTCAATTTTGGCTTGACTGCTTGTCAATTGTATATAAAGTGCCTGCTGCACTTCTTGGTTGATGTTTACACACATTGTTGTTGAACAGGTCTTTACTATTTAGTACTGATAGCCAGTGTAAATGGAATTGTATTTTTATACACACATTTGACCACTGAATATTTCACTTTATTTATCGCAATTCTTTATGTTTTTCTTTGTTTTCTTATACAATTTTATTTTGTTTCAATATCTTGATGCTCCTCGGGAATCATCATAAAAAACAAATTCCCCTGCATTCCATGAATGGAAAAGATAAGGCAGAGTTTCTGACATTTAGCGAACTTACACGCATTGTTTTTAGACTCACTGAATGGGATCTACTGTTTAATGGCGATTCCGAATATCAGTTTGAAAAGGTTTTAATAGACTTCTCGATTATTCGAAGTCTTCGCAAGACACATCGAACTAGAAAGGTGTGATTAAATAAAGATGTGATGGCTCTGTAGATGGCCGAGCCCCGAAGATCACGATAGATAACGAAAAATATGCAGCTTTGACGTCCGTTACCCAGCTTTTACCTTCGTCTATTGAAATTTATGTTTGATTTGACGTCCGTTATCCAACTTTTACTTTCATCTATTGAACTTTATGTTTGATTTGAATGTGACTCAGAAAATAATACTTACGAGGTGTGTTAAAAAAATATGGTGAATTGTCATTTTTCTTAAAAAAAATTTTTATTTGTTCATCAATTTCTATTTTATCTCCTTCAAAGTAGTCCCCCTCAAATGCAATAGACTTGTGCCAGGGTTTTTTCCAATCCTCGAAGCAGCTCTGATATGCACTTTTTGGTATGTCCTTGAGCTCTCTTAGGGATGCGGTTTTTATCTCCTCAATCGTCACAAAACGCCGTCCTTTCACGAGTCTCTTCAATCTTGGTAACAGGAAAAAGTCGCAGTGCACCAAATCTGCTGAATACGGTGGCTAAGGCATGATAATGGTGTTGTTTTTGGCCAAATAATCTTTCACAAGCAAAGATGAGTGCATTATCATGATGCAAAAGCCATAAATTTTTTTCCACAATTCCGGGCGTTTTTTTCATACTGCTTCAAGCAAACGACTCATAACTGCAAGGTAATACTTCTTATTTACCATACGACCGTGTGGTAAAAACTCCTGATGCAATACGCCATGGTAATCGGCGAAAACAGTAAGCAAAACTTTGACTTATGATCGAACTTGGCGTGCTTTTATTGGTCTTGGACTTTGCCCTCCTGGACTCTTCCATTGGGACGATTGGACTTTGGTTTCGATGTCATAACGATATACACATGATTCACTATCTATTACCCTTTTAGGCAAATCTGGATCATCATTGACGTCATTCAACAATTCCTGAGCGATGCCCATGCGACGTTGTTTTTGGTCAAAATTTAGCAATTTTGGAACGAACTTCGCTGCCACACGCTTCATGCCCAAAATTTCCGAAAAGATTGCATGGCATGCGCCACCCGATATGGCGACATCCTCAGCAACTTCTATAATTGTGGTTCGACAATTCTCCATAACAATTTTCTTCACTTTCTCAACATTTTCATCGTTTGTTGATGTGCTGGAGCATCCAGAGCGAGCGTCGTTATTCACATCTCGACCTTGTGAGAAAAGCTTGTTCCAATTCTAAACATTTTTTTGGCTCAGAGTACTCTCACCGTAAGCCACTGCCAACATTTCAAGAGTTTTTGAGCACATAATTCCATTTTCTACACAAAATTTGATGCAACTTCTTTGATCCATTTTTTGTCGATAGCAGAACATCGCCGAACACGCAAAACACTTGTCTTATTTATGCCTCTCACAAACAAACTAAACATGCTATATGGATAAAACTCTCAACATATCTTCGAGACGAGTGTACCAACATAAAAAAAAATAATAATCGAACGTCGAATGTACGTAGCCCGCGAAATTTGAAAATTCACCCTATTTTTTGAATACGCCTCGTATAAAAAATGTAAGCTAAGGGAAAGTTATTGTTGTTGCATTTATTGCATAAAATGTAAGAATACTATAGAGTTATCCATTTAGTGGTTTCAAAACCGCCTGACGCCGCAAGGCTGTCCGCTACCTCTGCTATCAGAGGTGTTATTTAGTTAGCGAAAGGATTTCCATTTGCGAATATGGATTGTTTAACAACCGAAGAACGTGTAAAATTAGTCAAAACTTTCTACACTCATTCAAAATTTCTTCTTATTCAAACTTTCTTTTCATTCAAAAGTGGGTTTTCAATCGAACAAATTTTTCTTCGGCGATGTAGATCTTTTCTCATCCGGTGTTTATGTGAACAAGCAAAATTGTCGCGTATGAGGCCCGAAGTGCCCAGAAGTGATTATAGAAAAGCCATTGGATCGGAAAAAGTGACTGTTTGATGCTTTGTGCTCTGGAAGTGTCATAGGGCCGTATTTTTTCAATAACTATCTCAAAAGGGTCCACTGCTGTTACCAACTTAGAGGTGACTATTTAAATGGCGGTGTATTTCATACATAATAGCAAGGTCCTTGCATTATTATGAAATAAAAGTTTCGTCGAAATTATAGCTTTATGTGCGCTTTATTTAACTTTACTTGAAACTGAAAAATGAATACTCCTATACAATCTATAACATTGTTACTGATCGGAATATTATGATGATGTTTACCATTCACGTCTAAAGGTACAGGATACATCTTCTCAATAGATGTATCTTCGATCGCTTTCTTATTCGCTGTGTTAACCATCATATGTAGCACGAATTAGCACCCAGTCCAATCTACCCACCAGTCCAGTCCTCCTGATAGTACCACATTTCTTCTACCGCCTCCATTATTTAACCATTGCTATAGCATAGCATGATATATCTTATTAGAAGCTTTTGTGCTAGCTATGAATAGTTCTTCATCCCCATTTATTCAAAATTGCCGGGATAGAACTCTTAGAGAGGTTAGAGATTCCCCAAAATTACACCATTTCATAATGAGATTAAACTACTGCTATTTTCTAACTTTATATAAACTTGCTTTAAATTTATCACAACGTGATTCTAATTTATCGTTTCCCCCTTTTTAAAGGAATCACGGCTCTTCCAGATATTTCCTATAGAAGCGTTGCTTTTCTTTTATGCCAACATTTCAATACTTCAAAGGCAGTGCTTATAAAATAATGAAAACAGTTTTGTAAAAAACATGTGATTTGATGGATCTGATTCAGATTTTCCTTCATACGTTCACTCTCACGTAACCATTTATAAAATATTATACATTCCGATTGCTGAAATATCCTCACAGAAAACACATGTACAACCGCTGTCAAATTCAGCTTTACCATTTTGATTGTTGTTCACTAGTATAAAAAGACTATAATACACTATTCCAATTCAGAAATAATAAGGGTGATAACCAGTTTTTTCGTGCCTAGAATTGAAGAAATGAATGTGGAGGGCTTGTAGTTTCAACAAGACGACGTCACGTGTCATACAGCCAGAGAAACAATTCAATTGCTGCGTCAGTCATTTCCCGGTCGTGTTATTTCACGTTTTGGAGACCAGAATTGGACGCCTAGATCGTGCGATTTAACACCATTAGACTTTTTTCTTTGGGGTTTTTTGAAGTCGATAGTTTACGCGAATAAGCCGACGGCGACTCAAGTCTTAAAAGAGGAAATTGGACGCTGCATTAATGAAAGACCGCCGCATTTATGCAAAACGGTCATTGAAAATTTCATTAAAAGATCGCGTGTGTGCCAGCAAAGCTGCGGCGGCCATCTGCCCGATGTGTTGCTCCATATATAACCTCATCTGTCTACTTTACGATATAATAAAGTTCCACGATTTTTTTTAAATATCTGTGTTTTATTTAAAATTTAAATCTTGCGTTCTTGTTGGGACACCCTTTATATTATAATATAAAATATTTTATCATTTCTATTTTTTTTCGGTGACCATTAGTTTGCATTTATATTTATGAAGTGGTCTTCAAACATAAATATGCGGGTGTCTCCCACATAACATATCAATCATCGGATATATTAGATGAAGCTTTATATCACCATTGTCTTACTTTTTTATTTTAAAGTATCAGCTGATTCATTTATCTTTACTTTTTAATGTGCATTTTATAGGGTAATCTTTATTATGGTACAAAAGAACCATTCATTACATTTAATTGTTAAATATTATATCTTTGAAATTTTCGCCATAACCGTGTCTCAAACGTCCCATTCTTCGACTCCAAATTTCCATAATTCGAGTTTTGAGTAGTATAGCACACGAGTGAGTAATGTTTTCTTCCAACTTCTCAAATGCATTAGACTTACCCTACCCATTCAGACTGTAGACTTTATGCAGCTCTAAAGGAAAAAAATTTAAAGGTCTAATATTAACTGTCGTAGTCGGCCATATCACCATGCCGAAGCATAAAGTTAATTATTTACCGAGCTATGTGGCAAGTGGAGAAGTCTTATTGGAACCAAATTCTGAAATTAGGGGCTTCAATTTAAATCAATAAATCGTCCGTTTGATGGCATAATAACGGGCGCCATTTACAGCTGCCTTCCGCCTGGTCACATTTTTGAAAAATTATGAACGTGATTCCTTTAACCGATAGATTAGGTCAAATCGTTGTTTTTTCTCATTTCAAATAAGGTAATTTTGTTTATTAAAGGAAAGGATTAAAGTAGAAGTAGGCCTCATCTACCTATAGATAAAAAAAACTTGGGTCGTCTTCATCAATCGCTGCCATAGCCTAAAGACAATCTAAAGATGGTTTGGAATATTGACGGACTTTGCACGAGTTAAATTTTATATGATTTTAAACCAAAATCGTTAATGAAATATGCCTAGTTATTTATAAGACAAGCCAATTTAATGATTACCGAATCAGTTCATTGAATCGAGTTGCCATACATGTCTCAGCTATCGCCACTATATTTTCTTCATTACCTATTGGAAGTGATCTATTTTGTTGCGTGTTATCCCTCAAAAAAAATTGGGTTTCAAATATTCTGTAGGCTAATTATGAGGGCCATAGATCCCTCCACGCTCATGAAACATTCTGCTCGTAGAATACTGATTTTCGCGATAGAGCTGAAAAATTTGTATAGCCTTCCCATGATGCCATGTCAAACAACAATGAACTGAAATACTAAGACAGTTTGACAGCGTGCAATAAAATCTCAACTACATATCGGTTTATGAAATATTTTGCACCCTTCCATTGCCCAAACACTTTCAATTTTCGATTTTCTTTATTGCTTCGTTTGTCTTCTTTAATCACTTCATTTGAAATATGTATAAATACTATGCTCAAATATGATTGTACAGTCACGTTTTGTATCAGCCGTCAACAATTTATTGGTTATACGTTATGTTGAGTATCAGGAGTCTATTTCGTCATTTAATTCTAATTCAGATATCACACCACAATCAATAGTGATCGAAATTACTTCCTACACATAATCTAAATGGAGTTTTTCTAAATTCTAATTGTGTAATATCTCAGAAACCTAATTACTAAAAAATATACCGTTGATAACTTAACGGTAGATACAAAAATAACGGTTTATTTACGGTGTAATCAATTTTTCAAAATCTAATATTTTCAATATATTTCAATAAGTTATATTTCTGGAATAGAAAACCATGTTATAGCATCGAAACCAATACTGACCGGAATAAACTCATACTAATCATATTATTAATTAATTTTTGTAATTTTTTTGTGAAATATCTTAGTATCATCGAATCGTCACAAAAAAAAAAAATATTTTATTAGTCAATGTAGTCGATTTTTTATTCTATTTTGTTTTTGAATGGTTTTTCTATTATTTCGAAATTACTTCGATGTTTGTCTGCAATTTTTACTTCTTTATTCTTATGGGAATATCACAAACACTTTGCATGAACTTATTTGTGAAACAATTGATTTGTAACATCCGGTAAAGAAAGCCAGACGAAAAATTTGGTCACATAAAAAATCGTCGTTAAATGTGAAACCTCATACGAGCATCCAACACCTACAAATGTTTATGTTGCAGCAACCGCATATTTCCTGCCATAAATTTCCATTTGCGAGCGCGTCTTTTGACAAACAAACAAAAACGCACCAGAGACAGACTAGTAGGCAGTCAGACAGGCCACACAAAACTATTGCGCTGCACCAAACATCAACTAACAACAACATATTGTGGAAACATTGATGGCTGATGCACGGCAACAAACTGCAAACTGCTACGCAATGTCATTTCATTTCAATTTCGCATAAAGTACTAAAAAGCCGGATATGTAACAGACACATGCAAGTGTCGTGAGTGCCTGAGCCGTCGATTTGAACATTAGTGTGTGAGCGAATGCGGCACTCACATAAAATAACCGCAAGCGCGTAAAACCGAACAAAACGTTGGGGCTGGTTTTTGTCAAACTGTACACAGGCAAAATTTCACCATAATTTTGAGTTTACATCTATCTATTCCGCCCGCTGCCATCGTTATGGTGAAAAGTTGGCTAAATTCAAATTAACTGAAGTTGGTCTTGCAAGTGTGCATAAATTGGATGTGGGTTGGCGGCCAGATGTGACCTGCTGGCACGTAATCAATAAAGGCGAAAAATCGCTGAGGCTGCGATTTCTATGTTATGGGAGATGTTTATTTCCGCTGTTTCCTCTTTCGTTTCCCTATTTTACGGTAATGATTAGACAGCTCAACAATATTGTTACTTGCCAGAAATATTGCAAATAAAGTTGTTGACATGACAACATCGGAGCATCAACGGAATTGAACCAAAGAGAGAACATTCAAAAAAGAGCACAATAAGCACAATGGAACCAGAAGAGGTTTAAATTTGGATCGAAATCGGTTAATTTAATACGGGCTCAGTCATAGCGGCAGTGCTTTACTTTTATGCCAACATTTCAATACTTCTGAGGCAGTGCTTATAAAATAATGAAAACACAGTTTTGTGAAAAACGTGTGATATGATGGATCCGGTTCATGCGCTCCTTCATACGTTCACTCTCACGTAATCATTTATAAAATATTATACATTCCGATTGCTGAACTATCTTCACTAAAAATACATGTACAACCACTGCCGAGTTCAGCTTTTATATTCTGATTGTTGATCACTAGTATAAAAAGGCTATAATATACTATTCCAATTCTAAAATAATAGAATAATTATATCAAATATTATTTTATCATTTCATTTTGTTGTTATGGCAACATCGGAGCATCAACGTAATTTAACCAAAGGGGGGTACATTCAAAAAAGAGCATAATAAGCACAATGGAACCAGAAGATGTTTAGGTTTGGATCAGAATCGGTTAATTTAATACGGGCTCAGTCATGGCAGCAGTGTTTTTGCTTTTATGCCAACATTTCAGTACTTCTGAGGCAGAATTTATGAAATAATGAAAGCACAATTTTGTGTAAAACATGTGATATGATGGATCTTATTCACTAAAAAAAATATTTCAAAGTTCAATATTATTAATACTATTTTAGCATCTTTCGAAGTCTTTTTTGAAATTGAAAAATTTGCAATTAAAATGCATTTGCATTGCAGGAATCGTTTTAAAATCAAATGTTTTTGTAAAGCATAAAAAATTGTTTAAGTGAACGTTATTTTAATTTTTTTTGCAGAAGCATTTCATTGCTCTTTTAACCAAGAAAATTTTTTGCCAATATAAGGTGCTAATTTGTATTTCTACGCATCGGCCACTGGTTAAATGTAGTTAAGCTTGAATTTCTAAAACAAAAAATATATAATAACCCCATACTTTGTCTTCACCAACTTTACATCGCAAAATTCCCGGTGGACAAATGCAAAATCCGTGTACAAAAAAAAAAAATCAATTCTTAAAGTACAATAAATTGTTAGCTGATATTAAAAATAGTGGCGATTATCCCCCTTTAATTTTTTTTAACGCGAAATCAATTCTTAAACTACGATAAATAGTTAGCTGATTTTAAAAATCTTTGCGATTATTGCCCTTTAACACAGGGTGTCCGTCGGGAAGGTGATTTCGAAGCAAGAAAGTCTGTAGCTGATAGGGCAAAGCATGGACCACAAAGTACTGCATGATTGGCTGAAAACATTACTGCTGCTCAAGAAAGTGTTCAAAACCATCCATCAACCTCAATTCGACGCCGTGCTCAGGAGCTGGGTCTTCAAAGAACAACTTTGGCCACAATTTTGCACAAGGATTTGCATTTGTTTTCATTTAAGATTCAGTTGGCACAAGAGCTTCTTCCACAAGACCATTTGCGCCGCCGTGCATATGCCAGTTGATTGGCTACAGTTGATTGGCCTGCACGGTCGCCTGATTTAACTACTTCGGACTTCGTTTTGTGGGAATATCTGAAAAGCAAGGTTTATGCGAACAAACCAGAAACGTTTGAGGAACTCAAACAAGATATTCGCGTGAAATGTGTGAGAATGTAATGAAAAATGTGCTCAAAAGGGCTCGCATTTGTGAGGCTAACTGAGGCTGATATTGTATTCCATACATAATTGCCGACATTAAATAAAACATTTATCAATATAGGATCCATTCTCTTTCATTTAATCAAAAATTATAAACAAACAAAGTAGTATAACTTCCCGACGGACACCCTGTAAAACTTAACATAAAATTTTGCACCAAGGGTTACATAAAGAAATAAAAATTTAGCATCTTCATCAGATTGTTTTTAAAACTAAATAATTTTTTTTTATTAAATTAATATGTTAATCATTTCATAAACTAATAAAAGACTGTCATTAGAATTGTATAGGGTGTGTAGACTTCAATTTCGTGTTCGCAACACATGATTTTTTTTACAGAAATTGCAGTACTTTTTGCCATCCGACGGTTTTTTACGGACAAATCTTACAATTTTTGTTTTAATTGGGAGATTTACCACTTCCGTTGGTATGTTGCTGGGATAAACAGAGAAATTTACGAAATGAGCGATAAATTAAATTTGGTAAAAAAAAACTTACATAAATGGTAATCTTCGTCGAAACGACGAAATAAGTTCTAAGGATTTGAAAATATAAACTTACTTTACAGCGTCGTAGAGTAATCAATGGCCGCACTCAACAAAAAACTTACTTGCCGACTAAATTTATAACGAAAATCAGAGTGTTACATATTTCGATACAAAGAAAATTCTGTTCGTCGTTTCGACGAATGAATACCGTTCTGGGTTAACCAACACAAGAAATTCGTTTTGTTTTCCATCGCATACAGAAATGAAAAAAGTAGTGTCATTTAAAAGGGCTAGAGATAATCTGTGTGACCTGAAATTTTGGCAGACGTTGTCAGCAGGTTGTGTATTTCAAAAAAATAGATACCGATGCTTATTTAAAGTTTTGAGCCTCGGCCCGCCTGAACCTTTTGTGCAGGATCAACTTTACAATTTCCCATTAGTGTTGCCGAGCGTAGTTCCTGCTCTGCCATTCTTCCATATAGTAGTTTCGCAGATAATAGCAAACCTTTTTACTACTTTGTGCAGGAAACCCTATTGGGCGAGGTATTGTGAGTAGCGTATCGAGAAACAATAATTTTCGAATTATTTTATACGGCCGCTTTCTGGAATTCTTTTTTTTTTAAATACATCCTGTAAAATCGTATGCCTTTCTCCTTCTTCATTATAGGCTATCTGGCGCGAGCTTAGGCTCAATTGAGGGTGTTGGAAACCAGGAGATCTGAATTCCTATTCGTCCTCTGTATCCAACTGACTTATTATTATCTGAATTCCTATTCGTCTTCTGTATCCAACTAACGGAAAGTTTATACTTTCTGGAAAAAAGAGGTTAAGGATCTGAGACTTACATTATTTATTTGAAAGTTGAGGACGGCTGGTGACGTGATCCTGGTGGCGGTTGAAGTGCAAAGAAGTTCGTGCTCTCGCCGACCATGACCACGAAACCTCCGTGCACCGCTGGGTTGCCACCTAAGCATCACAAATAGTGGGTTTTTTTAAATTTCATGGTTGGATAGGTGGGTTTTTACATCATCTATCAATATTATATTTCAAGTTAGCTGTAGTTATTCAAATAATTCATTTTAATTAATTTTTAAAACAATTCATAAAATTCGTTTAATATTTAGATTAGAGGTAATTATATTAAACACATCCTATTGAATAAGTCAATGCATCCGACTGAAATTTATTGCAGGTTTTTGGCTAAAATTGTTTAGAAATTTATAAGAAATACGAGCACTTTCTTCGCATCTCTTTCATATTGAATTCATTAATCCTATAAATTTCGTTCAATACTTATCATGCTCAATGACAATTTTTGTTATCTCTTTGTTCAACCTCAAGCTTTTATTATATTTTTACCAACACAAATGCACTGTCATGACAAAATCCACAAATTGCATTTGCAGAAAACTCACATACATAATTAATGGCAAATTGTCCTGTGAACAGTTTTATAAATGTGATATTATTCGCCTGAGGTTTAAGGGATTTGGTGAAATAACAAATGACGAAATGTTGTAGACACACTCGCATAACAAATGACATAATCCTGTGATGGCCGTACTTTGAAGCTTTCATGAGATCACGTCGTCTGGAGTATAATGAATTGCGTACTTATTCTAATCAAGTGATTAGTGGGGCATTATTTACTACATGGTAATGGAAAGTTATACTTCTGTATATAAAACTATACAAAATATTTGAATTAAGTTTTTACATTTGACAGTTTGTCACAACGATGACAGTTCAAAATCTTCAAACTCAAACCTACAAATCAAATACAATCTTTGAATCTACAAAGTTGAGTTGTTTGATTGCGAATGCATATAAGATGCTGCAATCACATCTCATCTCAACAACTAATTACAGCATTAATGATGATGTCTGCTATTGCATCAAGCAAGAAGCTAATGAGTGGAGATTAAGCAAATCACTGTCTAGGTAACCGATTAATTGATGTTTCCATTATAATGACATAACTACAGTGATGATAACAGCACTGCAACACGATGAGATAGATGGTAATGACGAAACAAACTTTATCAAGCTAATGCAGCATGCAACACTTTAGAAACTGGCAACAGCAATAATCCAGCATTGTTGATGCAACAAACGCCAGACAAAGTTTTCCGGTTTTGTGAATGGAAATATTGTGTTAGACGAAGTTTGTTGCTACTAAAACTCACAGTAACTGGCTTTCACACAGATTTTGGTTTGTTCTTGGCCAAGAAGTTTTTCCGGTAACTGCCAAACAACAAGCTTTACTTAGTTAGCATAAATATTTAAATAGTTTACCCCAGCACACGGAAAGGCAGACCTGAGAACGTCATTGTAAAAGCAAACTTATAACAATGAATATTTTATGTGTCATTAAACAAGAATACCTTAAATATTAAGAGACTGAAGGCAAATCCTGCTTTAAATCTTGTTCACAGACTGTTAACAACATCTGTGTTTAATCTGTGTATGATTTGATGGCATTCAAAGCCACTACAAATATGATGACTTCGATAGGTAAACTTTCCCCCAAAAGTACCGCCCTCGCACAGGAAAAACCAATCCATTTTTTCTTTTGATGCTGAAAGATTTTACTCCCCTCTTCTGTTACGTCTTAAATAAGAAAAACTTTAATAATCCCTTTTGGAGTTTTATTTGTTATGTACAGAATTCATCATATCCAGACACCATCTTTAAGTCACCCCTCACTTTGTCGATAACACATGATGGTGATAATCAAAACGAAGCGTCGTTTAGAAGAAGATGAAAAGGGGGGAGAGTGTCTCGTCGTTGGGCCATAACGCCGAACATAAACATCATTAGTAACGATACTCCGGCTGGATGTATGTCCTGGCCTCTCCGTCATCATCCACAGTCATCCATTTGGCATTTGTGGATATTTCCTCATGCTCAAATAATTGTAAAGATACCCAGTACGACAACATATATTTCTTCCCCAAAAAAACAGGACATGATTTTCTTAGTACTCACACACGTTTTGTGTATTTATTCGAGAGCACTTTTCGTTGAATTTATGAGCTTTAAGAAATTATTGTAGGAAAAATTTCATTTTAAATTGTTTTCCGACAAAAGTTATATTTGTGATATCACGAAGTTATGGTGGTTGTTCCACTGTGAAGTAGTTTTAAATTTCGGTATCGTTAGTGATAAGAAAATAAATGAAATTTAGTCGAAGATTGAAGTATTAAAGAATATCATATGAATGTATCACATTTCAAATTGAAAGCATTTAATATTTCATTAACATATTTCAATAATTTATTATCCAATCACTTCACTAGATCAGTTCAATATTTCTATTCGCACCTCAAGATTTCAGTATTCAAACCTTTATGTACATTCTGTCGAAAAAGTACTCCGAGAATTGATCAATTAAACACAAAATTTTGTACTATTCATTCAAATTTGCTGTATCGCCTTCATAATAGACCTATTCTACAGTACTACAAATCAAATGTGTAGGTTTTACATGAGGCTCGCCTTGAAGGCCTTACCAATGGTGTGCCATCACACAGGTGCTGTTTTCCATTATTTTGTTCTTGGTTATATGTTCTTTCTTTCTTCTTGCGCCAGCAAGCGCCCCTTTGGGGTACCCAAACTAATCCCGAAAGGATTAGTCAAACTACCAGAGATTAGAAGTAGGTCCCTTGGAAAAACTTCCTCAGGGCCGGCTCCCTCTCTCGGCCAAAGTACCGTTATAGTCCTACCTCCAGGTTAGGAGTTGAGGTAATCTAGGAAGACCTCGGATAGACATGAACAGTGTTTTCTAAGCTAATGCCTTCCTTCACCAACGCTTGAGCAACGCAAAAGCACTGAAAGCACTTGTTCGGGCAACCACAACCAGGACGATGCTGCCACTAGGGGTCCAACACCATTGACCAGGAAGGAACAATGTTCCTTGGGCCCCTGGTCACCCGTGCTACCAGAAGAGAAGAACCCTCTGGTCTGGGTTTCGCAGACCAGCTGCTCCAGTTTTGATCTATCATACCTCGCATGGAACTGGTAATCCATTATCTACGGCATAGATTTTCAATGTCCGAGGAGAGAATATCAACACAGCAAAGCACGCCATGCTCCAATCATAGTTTATTAACCAGATCTCTCTGGCCGTACAACTATTAAAGACGGAAAAGATAAATCTTCTGATATCTCCCGACGGCTTCTCTATAACCTCACCTGTTGCCAGGCTGTGTCTTGTTTAACTAGGACTCTCCCCTTTACTTGATTTTCGAAAAACGAGTTCCAAGATCAGTTTGATGTCATATTATAGGTGAATCCTAAGGCGCCTGGCACAAGGCCACACTACTTTGTTTTTGTACGCAAACATCATCCTTTGCCTGTTTAATTACAGGATCGGGTAGAGAGGCTTGCGTTTTAGGGGTAAGCGGTGCAAAGCATCCTAGGAAACACCCACCTACCCACTGTACAATAATACAATGTGAAATAAATTATGTGAATGAATATTAATTACAATATGAAGATATTTTTCGCACACATTTTCTGAAAAACACTTTAGTTTCCGCCACGAATTTTTTTTATATCTTTTACCGACTGAAAGTGGACGTCACGAGAAGTGTTAATTTGAGCTTTGGAAAGAAAAAAAAAACGAAAAAAAGTCAGCTGGGGCCGTACCAGTAGTTTCCAAAGTATGCGCTATTTGTGTCAGATTCATCAGGATTAGGGACGTTGTGTTGTGCTAACAGAGATTTTCTCTTTTCGTAATAGGCTGTGGCTATCTCGGAGGTGTCACAGGTTGTCTAGGTTTCTTTGTGTTCGGTTAAGTACGTTTTCCGCAATGCCTGTGCATAGATTAAATTCTAATCCAAGTCTATGTTAGATCAGAGATCACACGAATGCCAATATGTGATCCCACCGTTTGTATCCAAATTGTCCAAATTGCCTCGTTGATATTTTTGCGTTGGAATCTTCTGCTTCCGTATGATAGTACAGGGTGTCCGTCGGGAAGGTATACTACTTTATTTGTTTATAATTTTTGATTAAATGAAAGAGAATAAATCTTATATTGATAAATGTTTTATTTATTGTCGGCAATTATGTATGGAATACAACATCAGATAAATGTGCGCCTCTGTTAGCCTCACCAATGCGAGCCCTTTTGAGCACATTTTTCATTACATTCTCACACATTTCACGCGGTATTTTATTAATTTCATCACGAATATTCTGTTTAAGTTGTTCAAGCGTTTCCGGTTTGTTGGCATAAACTTTGCTTTTCCGATATCCCCACAAAAAGAAGTTCGGATGGAGGCCAATTAACATCACCATTTCTTGAAATAACTTGTTGTGGAAAGAGGTCTCGCAGTAATTCCTCTGTAATCCTGGCTGTATGCGATGTGACACCGTCTTGTTCATACCACATGTCGATCAAGCCCAAAGCGTGCAGTTGCGTCATTAAAAAGTTTTCAAGCATATCACGATATCGCTCCCCATTGACAGTTACCGTTGCGCCGTTTTCAGTTTCAAAGAAGTAATGGAGTCCAATGATTCCTCCTGACCAAATTGCACACAAGACTGTCTTAATGGATGCAAAGGTGACTGATGAATATTTTGAGGGTTTTCCATTGCCCAGAACCGAGTATTCTGTTTATTCACATATCCATTCAAATGAAAATGTGTCTCGTCACTCATTATGATTTTTTCATGAAAATCGGGATTGTCATAGGCGAACTGTAACATCCTATTGGCATATGTACGGCGGCGTAAATGGTCTTGTAGAAGAAGCTTCCATGTCAACTGAATCTTAAATGGAAACAAGTACAAATTCTTGTGCAAAATTGTGGCCAAAGTTGTTCTTTGAAGACCAAGTTCCTGAGCACGGCGTCGAATTGAGGTTGATGGATTGTTTTGAACACTTTCTTAAGCAGCAGTAATGTTTTCAGCCGATCTTGCAGTACGTTGTGATCCATACTTGGCCCTATCAGCTGCAGACCCTCTTTCTTCGAAATCATTCACTACACGATAAATAGTGTGTCTTGTTGGCACATTGTTTCTCACAAAAATTTCACATAACTTTCTCATCGCCACAGTAATCGATGAATGATTTTGATAAAATGTTTTAACAATTAAAACACGTTGATCATTCGAATATTTTTCCATAACAAATCTGTCACGTCTCTACTTCACGACTACCAAATATGAACTGTTAAGACTAATGTTCACCAAAATGGCGCCAAAACAAAGTAGTATACCTTTCCGACGGACACCCTGTATATTCCTCTCCATGGCAAAATTAAGAAGTTTGTATGTATTACCGGAGGTTTTCAGTCTGAACTTTTCGCCTGTGGAACTCTCTCTCTCTCTCTCTCTTTTTTCCTTATTTTGTTCGATCCATAGCATTTCTTGAATAGCGGTGATGTCAGCCATATAATTGTCGCAGACGTCTGCAAATTGAACAGAGGCATCTTTTCTGCATAGTGCAAACTGCATATCCTCAAATCATGATTTTTATAATCTTACCGGCTCTCATTCTCATTTGGGTCGCTTACGTTTCTGTCTTTGCTCTTGTGTTCTTTATAATAATAGTTAGTGGAATGAGTGTTGCTTTCGATTCTGTTGACATAAAATTTTAGTATTTCAGTAACAGATGTTACCAACTTACTTAAGATGCATCTGCCGTTTGGATTCCTCCGCTAGATGCACTACAGCTGCCACAAGATGGGTACCGTCACCGCAATACTAAGTAATTTTTTGATAAGGTCGGAAATAATGAGTTATTTGAGAATTTATGCTAAGGTCAAATTCTGGCTAATCGCAGGTTAATAACAGTCTGATAACTTGAATTAGAAAGATTCCATTAATATTTCCAAATTTCAATATTTCAGTAGTTCTATTCTTTCTGTATTTTAACATTCTACATCTTGATAGCAGCAGTGGCGCTATGTTTTGTATACGCGACCATCGTTCGCATGATCGTTGGTTTAACCCCGCATACAGCCACCTATCATTATTTAAGCGCCGGTCACCTCAATGTTTCCGACGAACACCTCGAGTAGTTGAGAAATCCATTAGTCTTGCAAAGCCCCGTCATTAAACTGTAATTCCTGTTGAGTGAGTCTACAAATAGAATACCTGTAGGTTCACTAAATGTGAGAAGCTCTCCCATATCTCATTCATCGTATGCCAGAAATTTTGTTTTTTGTTTCTATCATGTATGTTCCAAAAAAGTAGTGGAATTAAAGTAAAATACGACTTGAAAAGAACAAACACAAAAGAAGAAACATTTTGTTTTGGATGTTCTGCAAATGAAGCGGTTTGTTGTTTAATTTTCTCATATGAAATGAAGTTCGAAAACAGAAATTGTAAACAGCTGATATTGACTTGAAAATAAAATGTAGTTATTAAAACTACTACAGGGTGGGCCATAAGGGTGTTGGCGGTTTAAATATTCAATTAAAAAAAACTACGAAACATAAAAAAATATATTTGTATTTTTAAAAAGTAGAAGCATGGGAATTTTTAAGACTTAAAAATAATGTTGTCCAAATGGCTTTCCTCGGCTGCTTGACACTCTTGGAACCGAAGTCGCAAATTTTGGAAAACTCGTTGAAAAGTTATTCTCGGTATTTTGTTACTTTCCTGAATAATGTTCCTCTTCAATTGCTCGAAATTGGTCGGATTATTCTCGTAGACTACCGATTTGAGGTAGCCCCATAGAAAATAATCGCATGGAGAGGGATCGGGGCTACGTGAGGGCCATTCAATATCCCCCCTTTTCGAAATGAGTTTTCCAGGAAAAACATTTTTCAGCAGCTCTATGGATATGACATGTGGCCCCATCCTATTGAAACCACATCCTCGAGGTATTGCCTTGAAGTTCTTACAAAGCTGGCACCAAAAAGTCTGCTAGCATGTTGCAATAATTGTTCGCTCTAACCGTCATCGCATGAAACACGAACACGCTCCACAATGTCGGCTGATCTTGCGGAAACTGGGCGACCACGAACCGTAATTGGCACTGTTGAGCCGGTTGTTTCGAACATTCTGATCCATTTTCGTATCACATTGGCGCTTGGAACTTCACTTAAATCGTGTAAACCGTGTTCATGCCGATACAAACGTCGTGCAGTAATCACTGATTTATTGTTTTCGTAATAAGCTCGGACACAAAATGCACGCTGCACTCCCGCGTACGGTTCCATGGCGACTAAATTTCCAGGAAGCGGCGCAGCGAACAACATATCCCCCCTCCACCCCGCGCCGCGCGTTACCGAGAAATTGAAGAATTAAATCGCCAACACTCATATGGCCCACCCTGTATAAAATTGAGACTGCCCGTCATCCATTCCGGCAGAACTACAGCTTGCTGCCACATTAAGATTTTTAGCAGAAGGAGGATTTCAACGAGAGGTCGGAACTATTATGTGGGATTTTTCGTCTCACTAATGCCTTCCAATCCATCTACACCTATAAAAAATATTGTCAGTCACTAAAAAATATTTGTTTTGTTTGAATAATGTAATTTGCTTTTTTCCAACCAGATGTATCCTTTGTTGGAGGACCATTGCTATTTAACTCGACGGTAAGGTCTTTCAACAATTCTTCCAATTTTACACGGTCGCCTTTTGCGAATCCTTTTGCCAGGTCTGGATTGTTTTGCATAAAACGTAGCATTATTGCGTCCTGTGTAGTATTCTTGTGTTTTCCTCTTCAAACCGAGAAAATTTATATTCAACCATATACTTACATGTTTATTTGCAAAAATTTTTGTTTCACAATAAAATTTCAAGGTATTTTTAAACCACTTCTTTTTGTCTAAAAGTAGTTTCTAGGACAATGCAATTCACTACGACTTGATGTTCGAAAACAAAACAGAAATGAAAAGTAAAACGTAAAATTCAGAACACCCAAGTGTCAAATTGATGTGATTACAAACTACTTTTACTTTAAAGTAAAATCTGGAACATACCTGTATATCTTGATAGTTCAATATTTTGGTATTTTAATATTTCAGTATTTCATTACAGCATGAATATTGAATATATTAAATGTTGAATGTTTCAATATCTCACTGTTTCAGTTTTGCAATGCTACATATAATTTTTATTTACGATATACATACTTCACTTCACTTTATAATTCATCTTTTTTCCTGCGTCAAATTCAACGTATTGGATTCTATTAAGTTGTTCTGTATAATCAATCTATTTACTATTAGTTTTTCTCTAACTGTGTAAAATATTCATGACAAAACACTTCTTAATGGCCAGTCTTTCCCTCCTCCAGTTATTATGATGAAAGTATTTGTCAGTTTTGTCATACGGCCGGTTTCCATTGTGCAACACCAACAAGGCAAAAACTATAATTAATCATTTGCCAAGTAAAGCGCTATTTCATTTAAAATCAAAATCACTTCTCAAAACGCTGTAAGTTAGACAATTTAATTCTACCCCAAATCCTGCAATACTTGCATCAAAATGAACATGCCACACGTTCAATAACGAGTATTCCCTCGAGAGGAGTCACAAAATGAATCGAAACGAATGCCACCACCTATGACTGGCTGCGGAAAGGGCATTTCCACTGTTTTGTTGTTGTTTTTTTTTTTTTTGCTTGGGCTTTGTCAGAGGGATCATAAACTGTGCGAAAATTGCTATTTCCTGTTTTGTGTAAATATTTTTAGCCCTTCAATGGAATGATTTATACCCGTCGCATCTCTTTCTCTCTCTCTCCCTCTCTCGCCTTCTGCCACACTTTGTGCATGTCTGTCTGCAGAAGTGCGTTTTTGCGAACATTTCAAAATCCGGCAATTACGCGAAGTTTTTCATTTCTGTGCCGACATAAAAGATATCGTTTTAGTTGGTATTCCTGTGCTGCTCCTCAGCCGCCACTAACGTCTCTTCGCCCTCCCCCCACGGCTTCCAATGTAGTTTTGTGGTAATTCGTCAGTTTTCCCTTTTTTTCATATGTCGTTTGAACTATTCCATATTTGAGTTTTTTTTACGTGGGATCCCTGCCTTTGAATGCACTTCAATTATTTAATAGCAATTAATTAGTTGCGTTTGAAGTGTGCAGATCACGTGTTGGATGTGAGGACTACACCGAGTGCAATAAAAGGGGAGCGTGTGTGACAGTGTGACTCTGAGTGTGTCACTTACATAGAAATGTCATAAGTTGTTTGTATTTCAAGCGAAAAGTTTGTTAATTGATAGTTATGACGTTAACGGTGTCAGAGGAGTTTGGAAAATAAAATCCCAAAAGAGATTTACTAGGTCGTACTTATGTTGCGAAAAACGAACTCAATTTTGGCATAAATTGTCAGCAGATTTCACGTGTCTATTAATTTGTCTACCTTCTACCCTCTTCTTAGATAGCGATTAGAATAGACATTATTATAATGTTATATGCTGCATGTTAAAAATTATTCCAAGAGCTTTGTTTTTCTGAGCTTCTTCTGCAATTCGTCGCACTAAGTTTTTAAAGTAGCTCGAGAGTCTGTTCCTTCCAACGGGATTTTAGCCGCCCATTTCTGTACCAACCATCGTTTTTGTTGTCAGAGACTACTCATGCTGCTGAAGCATTTAGCTCCAACTGTGCTGTCAACGCAATGGATGTACTTTAATATGCTTTACCAAGTCTCATGCTAAAGCAATCGTCTCCAATCGTCTTGTCAACACAATCGGTGTACTTTCACATCACGATGTCGGTATACAGCTCATGACGCCAATATTCTCCGTTAAAAATAAGGGACCCACATATTTTTCAGAGTATTTTTCCCTCGAAGATTTCGAGAATTCATTCATTCATTTGCTTGTGTCATAACCCAGGATTCTGTGCCATACAGCAAGACTGGTAAAGCCGATGTCTGATTCAGTTGGATTTTCGTTCGCCAAGAAAGGGCTCTTTATTTAAACCGCTTGCCTTCCACGAAACCTGATCCTTATAATGGGATTTTAGCTTCCCTCTTCTGCGCCGACCATCGTCTTCGTTGTCAACGCTGAAACATTTGATTCCAACCAGAAAACAGGACCCTGCCAAAGCATTCCTTGTAATTTGATGTCCTTGTCAACGTCGATGTCGATATTTTGTACATACAACTCATGTCTCTTATGACGCCAATACTCTTCGCTAATGATGGAGAGATCCATATATTTTCCAGCCTATTTTTCTCTCAAAGACTTCCAGCACTAATTCGTTTGCTTGAGTCATAACCCAGGATTCTGCACCATACAGCAAACCAATGCCGGCAGAGAGTGGACTTTGTCAATATATTGCTTTGTCAATATATTGCCATAACAACATCCATTCGTAAGCAATGATCTTCTCTTAATCGTAATAATTAGTTTTGTTTGCAGCGGAGGCGAGATAGATATATTCAATTATAGTTATCAACGTTCGCGCAGAAATATTAACAGATATACACGTTGTATGTCGAAACAAATGACTTAGTTTTGCCGCTCGTTTACCACCATATCCATTTTATTCGTACTCTTTCTCAATGCTTGAGAAGACAGCAGTAATGAGGACATCCATATATATTTCCAGGCTATTTTTCTCCCAAAAACTTCCAGCACTAATTCGTTTGCTTGAGTCATAACCCAGATTTCTGCACCATACAGCAAGACTATTTAAACCAATGCCGGCAGAGAAAGGGCTTTGTTAATATATTGCTTGCTTAGTCCATAAAAACATCCTTTCGTAAGCAATGATCTTCTCTTAATCTTAATTATTAGTTTTATTTGCAGCGGAGGCGAGATAAATGAATTCAATTATAGTTATCAACGTTCACGCAGAGACATAAACAAATATATGCGTTGTATGTCGAAACAAAGGACTTAGTTTTGCCGCTCGTTTACCACCATATCCATTTTTCGTATTCTTTCTCAATGCTTGAGAAGACAGCAGTAACATCTGGCAGTTTCTTGCCAATAATGTCTACATCATACATAAGTAACATCCAGCTTTTTGCTAAAGATGGTACCAGTCGTTTTACCTGCAGATTTTGTCATACCCAATATGTATGTTCAAGAGCTTGCACTGTAGGCTGTCACACTGTCTAAATTCCCGCTTTATGATCGACGAAAATTTGGTTTCTATTGGTTCTTGGAGTAGAAGCTGATGCTAATCGTCATCGATCTTAAACAGCTCTGCCGGCAGGCCACCAGTGCCCGCAGCTTTGTTATTTATAAATCATTATATCGTTTAGTTCGGTGCTGGAAATCTAAGCCATTGTCGGTAATTCAAATGATTTTTTCATCTGTTCAGACATCTGGAACTAATAGGTTATAGAAATGCTCTTTCCATAAATGCAGAGCACTGCCATCGCTATCCTTAGAGGATGGCGGCCCTGTTTCATATATTCAGTTTCTCATTCTTTGGTAGAATTTTCGAGCTTCATCTCTATCCATATATCTTTCTATATCCCTACACTTCCGCTCTTTCTACAACCGCTTCTTCCGGCTAGAAATTCGATGAGTCACTCTTCTCTTTTGCTTACAGCTTTCCCTCACAGTTATATTGGTTGCGATGCATTTCCTAATTTTTTGTCAGATTGGCAAAATTAAATTTAAATTCAATATTAACAGCTCTTCACCTCTTTGTCCATGTCCAAACATCTACAGTTCTTTTTAATAGCATTTCCTTGTAATTACTATCCGTTTTTTTTTGTTTGAATTCACTTCTGTCCTTTACGGCTTTTGGCTATTTTTCAAAAATTGTTTATCCAAAAATGAACATAAAACTTTTCAAATATTAAATGTTTGCCAGATTTCAAACAACAATTAGCGACAACTTTGCAACTTATGCCAAGGATATGTCTCGCGCTATGCTTATCCTCTTCCTCAGCGTCTTGTCGCTCCGGTATCATTTACAGTTACAAACAAACTGGAAACTGGAATATTTTTTTAAAGAGGAAACGTTGTTTTCTCGTTCTTTCTTTCTTTTCAAGTACAAGAGCGGCGACAAATGCGCCACAACAATGACGGAGAGTGCCACAGAGGGTAAAAAAAGACGTAGTAGAAGAAAAAAAAATTACAACCAGACATAATCAGTGGGATTCGTGTTAGGCTACTAATGTTCTGGAACGTCGTTGCCACAATGCTGCACCCTATGCCACAGAGAGGACCACAGAAATAGGCAGCAACAAGATGCATTGGATGTGAAGAAGGCAGATTGCACAGACAATCAAAAATTAACAGTGGGGGAATTCTTTGTATCATTTTTTTGTTTTTTTTTTTTTTTTTTTTTTGCATATAGTCAAGAGTAGTCACTACCAACGGAGGGGCCTAATTGCTGCATCAGCTTTTAATTTTTAAAATTAAGAGAAGGCGCCAAGTGAGACACTTGTATTTAAACGTGTCCAAAGACATTTTATAACCCTCTAAAGTATTTTAGTAATCCTATTCGACTCTAATCTTTTTAAAGCTTCAAATGCTGTTAATATTTCTATAAAATACATCTTGGGAATTTGTCAGTAAAACACAAAATATTTATTATTCGCTCAAATCTATCGTACCACCTTCAAAGTAAGCCTTTTTCGAAATAATATAATATAAAGGGTGGCGCATAAGTAACGTTAACGGCAATTATATTGAATGCGTTCTTGTGCATCATTTGGTTTTAACTCATGAACCAATTGCTTCTTATATGGGAAAAGATGTAACATATGTAAAATTCTATATGCAAAGACCGCCTAGACATCTCCAACTACTGAGACCGTCGCCTGGTGGAAGTTTCGGAGTTTTCCTCAATACTTGCTTGCACTCGAGCAATGGCCACTTCATTTCGAACTGCACGACGTCTTCCAGCACACGGATGATCACAGACAGCCCCTTGGTGCCCAAAACGCTGAACCAATCAGTAATTTGTAGGAGAGTTAGGAGCATTTCGAACATGAAAGAAATTTCGATATGATCTGAATAATCGAAAGCTAACTTTCAAAGCGAAATTGAACAAATTTGGTTCTTTGTTTTGTGCTGAGCTTTTCCATCATAAATTTCCCATGCATTATTTAGTTAATTCTGTAAAGAGACTTAAAAAAAAAGACTTAAACAAAAAATGTATTCACTGATCAAATCTTAACGTTACTTATGGGCCACCCTATATCTCATATATCTCCGGAAAATACTTTATTTCACCCCATGAATTCTCTTTTATGTCTTCTGTCGACATAAGAAGGGGGTAAAACGGCCACAGCCATATCGAATTCATGTTTGATGATATTTTTTAACTTTATGGCTAGAAACTCGTTTAAAATAGTAGCCTTGTGAGATCATGTGCTATCGTGGTGCAAATTCCTTGAGTTTTCTTTCCACAAATCTGCCCACAACCGCCACGTAGTGCGAATATAATATTCTTTACTTACCGTCTGACCTTCTAATAAGAATTTCTAGTGCACAACATTGCGATAATCAAAGAAAACAGTCAGCATTCTCTTAACTTTTAGTCGACTTTGAAATGTTTTTTTTTTTTGTGTCGGCACAGTTGGATGGCGCCATTCCGAAGTTTGTTGACTGATTTGTATGTCAAACCCGTAAACCCACATCTTATGAATATGAAATCGGCATTGCCTCATCCTATCTTGCGTCCCATGAATGGGATATGGCAGAGTTTTTCTCATTCAGTATGCTTATACAGCCTACCTACAATTTAACAACGATTCCGACCGCCACATTCTAAAGTATTTACTATTTTACTATTTGTCAGTTACTCGATTAATCAAAGTATTCGTCGGACACATCGAACTGACCGCCAGTCAAATAATGATAGGTGGTTGTGTCGGATTTTTAACTCACGATCATATACGTGACAGTCCGGTGTTCATTTCATGAGACAGGGATCGATAATGATAGCGGCCGATATTCTATACCAAACAGTGATATTCTGCCGCTGCAATGCCATTTAATGGACCTCTTGTGGATTGGCATCGTACCAAACCCTGTAGTTTTCACTAAAAATTGACGCCGTCGCTGGAAATGATTTTTTTTTTTTTTTGCTGAAATTCTCTGCCAAATGTTTTATAGCCCAGTCACGACCACACAGCGCTGCTAGCTCTTGATTTAGTTGGATTTTGTATGGATTTGTGTCTTCGTAAGGCCGAACTATTGTTGAATTGACTGCCTCAATTGTCCCTGTTTATTGTTTTTTTGACTCACAGAATAGTGGCTGATTGTTCAATCTTCCGACTCGAATTTAGATGCCAAACGATCATGTCACCCGTAAAATTAACACAAAGCCTACAAAAGAATTTCTATTTCGATAATAAAATGTTATCATTTTCAAATGTTACTCGATGCTGTAACTTGCCATCGTGATTTACTTTTAACTGAATTGAATTAACTGATTTGAATTACCTGAAAAATAACGTATTAAAAAATCTAATTTAATTACCCCGATATCATAAATCTTAAAATTGTCAATGTGCGACATCTAAGAGTTATTCGATTTTCCCCACATCCCACATACTCGTACAGATAGTAGTTTCAGACCAAGCCGCAAAATACTGGATGCCGCGAACTTTAAAATTCTGAAAATTAATATTTCGTTGCCACAGTAGCCTTCCTGTTCTATGTGATTTATGAAAATAACAACCAAATGCCAAAACATTTAGTTGCGACAAAATTGGTCAGTACGATTTTGCTGTTTGAAAGAGCCATTAGAACATGATCGAAAAATAAAAAAAATCAACAAATTTTTTTAATATTCTAAACTTTTATAGTTGTTGCGGTTCTACTGCTGTCAAGTGTGTTTAAGACCATGCATAAAATAGGCTTTTTCATACAGGAAAACTTTTATGGCTTTCATTCCAAAAGATGGATTTAAGACAAATTAAAAAATTTTTTATTTTTCAATGTTGGGCAATAGTTTTAGAACTTGCTTTTCATCCAATTTTTTTTTTTTGTTAGACATAGCGGACAGGACGAGAACAAAAATGCTTTTTTTTTTGCTAAATTTTGAAAAATAACAAATTTTTCTAAGGATGAGGCAAACAGTTTTCGACTGTTGTTTGTTTTAAAAATAATGATTTATGTAACTAAAAAATCGGAGCAAAAATGCTTTTATTTTACGAGGTGTGTTCAAAAAGATAAGGCGAGTTTTCAAATTTCGCGGGCTACGTACATTCAACTTTCGATTATTATTTTTTTTTTTTTTTTTTTTTTTGTTATGTTGGTACACTTGTCTTGAACATATGTTGACGGTTATATCCATACAGCATGTTTAATTCGTTTGTGATAGACATAATTAAGACAAGTGTTTTGCATGTTCGCCGATTCGGTTGTTATTTCCTCAATCGTCCCAAAACGCCGTCCTTTCATGGGTCTCTTCAATCTTGGGAACAGCAAAAAGTCGCAGGGGCCAAATCTGGTAAATACGGTAGCTGAGGCATGATAACGATGCTGTTGTTGGCCAAATAATCTCCCACAAGCAAAGATGAGTGAGCAAAGGCATTATCATGATGCAAAAGCCATGAATTTTGTCCACAATTCAGGGCGTTTTTCTCGTATTGCTTCCCGCAAACGGCTCATAACTTCAAGGTAAAACAACTTATTTATCCTACGATCTTGTGATAAGAACTCCCGAAGGAGTACGCCATGGTAATCGAAGAAAGCAGTGAGCAAAACCTTGGCATTTGATCGAGCTTGGCGTGCTTTTTTTGGTCTTGGCACTCCTGGACTCTTCTATTGGGACGATTGGGCTTTGGTTTCGATGTCATAACCATATACCTATGATTCATCACCAGTTGTGACCCCTTTCAAGCAAATTTTAATCATCGTTGACGTCATTCAACAATTCCTGAGTGATGCTCATGCGACATTGTTTTTGGTCAAAATTCAGCAATTTTGGAACGATCTTCGCTGCTACACGCTTCATGCCAAAAATTTCCGAAATGATTGCATGGCATGAGCCAACCGATATGGCGAAATTTTTAGCAACTTCTCTAATTGTGAATCGACGATTCTCCATAACAATTTTCTACACTTTCTCAACATTTTCGTTGGTTGTTGATGTGTTGGGGCGTCCAGAGCGAGCGTCGTCATTCACATCTTCTCGACCTTCTGTGAAAAACTTGTACCACTTGTAAACATTTTTGTGACTCAGAGTACTCTCACTGTATGCCACTGCCAATATTTCAAATGGTTTTTGAGCCCTTAAATCCATTTTTTACGCAAAATTTGATGCAACTTCTTTGATCCATTTTTTTCGAAAGCAGAAAATAACCGAACATGCATAACGCTTGTCTTATTTGTGTCTCTCACAAACAAGCTAAACATGTTTTATGGATAAAACTGTCAAAATATCTTCGAGACGGGTGTACCAACATGAAAAAAAAATAATAATTGAAAATCGAATGTACCTTCCCCGCGAATTTTGAAATTTCACCTTTTTTTTACCACACCTCGTACTGTTTTGTTTCATTAAATTTTGAAAATTTTTTGCTTCCCATAACTCAAATTTGCTCACATTTTTGTAAAGTTGCAACAAAAAAAAAATTATCCACCTTTTTTTTGTTTTAAAAATAATGATTTATGTGATTAGAAAAATCGGTAAAATTTCAGTTTTTCCTTGCTGCATTAAACTTTAAATATTTCTTAATATTTGTGCTTCAACTTTATGAAAATTCTGTAATTTCTTATCTTAATTTGCGACATATTAACGTTGATGACAATTGTTTATCCATATTTCCAAAATTTGTAAAACTATTAAAGCCAAAGTGTATCCATTCCATTGGGATCTTCAACTTAAGTAAACCCACTGTGCAATCGTCGTTCATTGACAGCAGCCGCCCGCCTGTGCCTGTGCCTGTGCAAACGTGTATCCCGTCCATCCATCTGTCTGTCTATGGAGTAACAAGCATAACTCTTCTTTTTCCCGGCTTGGTCAGGATGAGGTGGAGGAGGAGGGAAGAGTACCTTTAAACAGAATTTTTCTTGTAAATTGTGTTCTTTTCATTTCAACGCTTTCTTCCATGCTGTTGCATTCGGTTAATGGGAATTTTTGCTGTTTGGTCTAGAAAAAAGAGTTGATGGTGTTTGCATTTTTTTCTCTGCATTTTTCTCTCTCTCCCTCTATTTTGTGTTTTGGCCAAAATGTCTGGATAGTTAATAGTTTACAACGGAACATTTCTATTGTGTTTACTTGTTTTGCCAGTTCCATGACTCCAGGGGAGCCTACAAGTTACAATGTTCCCTGTGTACTTGTAGTTGTTCATGCTGTGGCACTTTATCCCAAAGCCACCAACGCGCTATCAGACACAGGCAGACTTTGCAAATGCGGTAACTGACCTGGGGGAAAAATACTTCAGCAAAGTGATAGCAGCAACAAGAATATCCGACAGACGACAAATTAACACCCGCGCCATATTGTTTTGACACTATTTCCGGTTTGTGTCAGAAGTGAGCAGCAGCAGCAGCAGCATTAGTAGCAGTAACGAAACAGCGGTGCTCATGCAAAAGTTTTACTTAAATGTCTGTTTTAATTTTTTGTTTCGCTTCTCTTATTTACCAAAATTATTAAGTTGCAATTAGTGATAATGACAGCCACAATGGAAGCCCAACCAACATTTAACTATCTTCATCGTTACTGCCCTTTCGTACTTGCATCGTCCCGCTCCTTCCTCTTCCTCGTTCAGCCGATAATTATAATTACGGCCATCGCCTTTATTTACTTCCTTGCAGCCATTTGCTTCAGGTGTCTAACGTTTGTTATAGTGATGGCTGCTACTGAAGTTGCTCTCCTGTTCGCTTATGTTGCATGGATCCAACGTCTCGCACGCCACCGTCACCGCCCCCGATGCATTTAAGGGAAGGTGCCATTTTACATGATTTCCCGTGTAATTCGTTATTGTTAGCGCCAGGCGATAGAGGGAAATTCATCATAAATCCTGTCTCCGCTCTACCAGGTCCTTTTGTTTGTTAGGTGCCATATTGTTGCAATACCCGGCGAGCAATTATGTGATTGTTAACTTTTTTGCTGCCATGTTGTTGATGATGTTCCTGCCGTTGATTACTTTTCCAGTATTGTTGTTGCATAATTATGTTTGTTTTGTTTCTGTAATACTACAGAGTTTTTGTTTCTGTGCTTTTCCAGTTACATGGGACACAATTTACAATTACTCAATGGATGGTAATGGATTTTTGCATATCCACACATACCCGTATATTTATATACATAAAGCTGATAATTACGCTAGGTGGAGAATAATTTTGAAAAACAGAAATGGCAAATGAACAAAAAAAAAAACAGCATATAAACGCTTCTATATCATATGTTAGCACTTCAGTATCTAAATATTCAAATTTTTCAATATTCGAGTGCTTAAATGTAAGACGTAGTAAAAAGGAATCCAGTATTTTTGCATATAAAACCTTTATTATCAAGTTAGAATGATCCGATTTCAGTCAAATATCCATTGTTTTGTTTGCTAATATGTTGCCATTTGCCATTATGACTCTCTCATAGAAACACTCGTCCCTACTGGAACAGTCGGTTTTTTCAAGCTTCTCTTGAGGCGAATATTTCACCAGCAAAATTATTTGCCATAGACAGAAACAAGTGGTAATTAATTGGTGTCGTCTGGTGCCGACTATAATGTGGATGCATGAAAACCTCCCAATCAAGCCCTCGAAGCTTCTGGTGGGTTACTATCAATGTGTGTATCCTGGGGTTTTCCTGACGGAAATGCAATTCTTCTCTTATTGGCGAAAGTCTATCGCTCATAGTAAATGACGTCCCGCCAATCCCTCCAAACACACTTTCTTTAGACTATCCAATTGTTGCGAATTAGGAGTTTGGCCGTAAAGGAGCAACTCATAGTAAATGATATCCTTCCAAACTCACCAAAAACGGAGCAGACTATCCAATTGTTGGCAATTCAAGTCTCCCATCGGTGAGGACACTGTGTCCTTGCAATGTAGTATCGACCGTTCTATCTACCTGGGGTCTCCGTGCCCGCACGTATGTAAAAATGTCCAGTCCGTGCTCTTTTGCCGCATTGCAACCAATCCCGTGAAGTACGGTGTATAAATCACAATTTGGTAGTAGCTTTGCTGCGCAGCTCTAACCGGTGAGTTTGACCGGTAGCGTGGGGATCAGGAGGCCCCGGGACTGAGTTCCCGCCTGATCATGTGGCGTAGGACCCCTAGTGCGAGTTGTGGTTGACAGCAAAATAGCTGGTAGAGACCTCGTGCTCGAATGTGGAGTTGCATTGCTACCAGGTGCTACAGACCCACAGAGTAGCAGAGATGGTAAGATAGGCCTGACCTCCGCCAATGGGGATTATGTTCCATACTAGCATAATCAATTTGGTATCTCCTGGCTGCGAAGAAAGGGTTCACAATTGTGGTATCACGAAAATTGTTAGCCCTTTTCTGTTGGCAATTCAAGGCCGTCTTATGAGTTTGGGCGTAGAGGATCAATGATTCCCCACCAATCCTAACAAACTCACGGCAGACTTCCCTCAGACTATCCAATTGCTGGCAATTCAAGGTCGAATTAGGAGTTTGGGCATAGGAGAGCAACTCTTAGTAAATGATTTCCCACCAATCCCCTTAAAACACACCGCACAAGCTTCAGTATTGCCAATAATGGCTTGGCAAATTAGCGGAATAGAATCGACGAAGTAAAAAATGCGCATGACTGGCTGTTGCAGTATCCTCGACCTCCAAACACTATCCACATTTTCATTTCCATCATTGACATGCGCTTAAACAACACTGAGTCAAGTGATCACAAAATCGGACGAAATGATATCTCTCTAACGCCATCTAGCGTAATCCAATTGAGCTTATACAACAGAAGATACAGATTGCTAAGGCCATCTATAGGAAAAATAATAGATTTCTTTTCAGTATAACTTATATTTCAATATTACCATATTTTGATATTAAAACTTTTGAATATTTAAATATTCCCACGTGAAATAATATCTCTCTAATGCCATCTAGCGTAATCCAATCGGACTTATACAACACGAGATACAGATTGCTGAGGCCATCTACGAGTATAGGAAAAATAATGGATTTGTTTTTAGCATATCTTATATTTCAATATTGCCATATTTCGATATGTAAACTTTTGAATATATAAACATTTCCACGTGAAAGTCGATACAAAGTCAAGATGATATTGGCTGTTTACTTCGATTATTGCTGATAGAGAATATCGTCTGGACATTGTGCGTTGCTTGATAGAGGAAATTCTTCGAAAAAAAACTCAGATGAGGGATAGGAAAACTCATGGACTATCTTACAAGAGTGTCATTGTAAACGAATTTCTGGTCAAACCCAACAAATATCATCATCCAACAACCACCGTATCCACCTGAAATGGCTCTGGATGACTTTTTTCCATCTCCTAAACTCGCGTTACCACTTTGAGGCATCAGGTTTCTGCCTATTGAAGGCAAAAAAATGTTCGCGTCGAGTATTGAAGCCTTTTCAGAAAAAAACGTTTAGAAAAGTATAGTTTTTTCTATGTTACAAACTATTTAGAGATATTAAATACTCCATATTTTTCAATGGTTCAGTGATTAAATACAATGTGGCACACCAATTACACTACAATATCAAATTCAAATAACTTTTTTTTTAATCAATGTATTTCATTTATTATATTTATTTATATATTTTATACATATTCTTTTTTGGTTTTTTTCTATTGTATGGAAAATTAAATTTTATTTTATATAACTAATTGGTTTTGAAGATGATAGACCATAAATGACTTTCATGCTCCTTCACACATATGCAAAATTTGATCAGAAAATTACCCATTGCGGCGAAATTGCCTCAGTTATTGTTTTAATGGACTGCTTCAATGCAGTCAGATTCCTTGGTTTCGTTTTGTATACCTCTTGCTTGACATATCCCCATAAAAAGAGTGTGGTACAATCAGATTAGGTGACCCTGGGCGCTAGCGGAGAGAGGAGTTTCTGGATATTAATTTGTCTGGGAATTTTCGCTAGAGCTCCGTCATAACCGGTCTGGCTGTGTGTGCAGTTACCCTTGGGGTCTCATGAATTCCAGGAAAATTTTGTGTATCCAAAAATAAAGTTTCCGCTTTTTGCATTGCATCGGAATTAAATGCTGTTGAAACGGATACGTCTTCAGCGCAGTTCTGGGTAAAAAACTGCTTCAGCATCTTTAAATAACGGTCCCCATTGTGTTTGTAGTACGATTCGTGCGCCACCTCGTATTTCAATGTTGCGACATTTGAATATTTCAATATCTCAATTTTTCAGGTTCGCCATAATTTCAATATTTCCTTATTTCAATTTATCAATATATTCCTGTTTAACATTCCCATAATTACAATATGTTTAATTTCTATGATTTCCTTTAAATTCTACCCGTTCTTTTGTGCTTTAAATATATGCAGAATGTGTCCTATGAAAAATATATTTGGTATCGTGGAATGTATTTCCACATCAACGTCAACTTTATTAATCCCAATCAAACGTACAAAGTTGCTTTATTTATACTAAAATGACTTTTTCTAGAAAATGCTACGATATTCCAGAGAGAACACATATTTACAAAATGGGTGCAACAAAGACAAACATATTTACAGAATAGTGTTGTATATCATGGACTTAATTCTAGAATGTTCTTATTTACATAACAAGTGAAAAGGATATAACAATAGACTATATAATGAGAGTGAGAGGAACAAACATAACTTACTGTCGTAAACGTAATTCTAGAAAAATCCCACCCACAGATAAAGAGGGAAAGAGATTACATATATCATACTTGAATGTTCTGGGAGCGGTTATGATGATCTTTCTAGAATATACACTTAGAGAAATTAAACTCACATACTACATATAGTTTTTCTTTTGTTACAAAATATATTGATTCAGTTGGAGATATTAAATATTTTTCAATATCTCAATATCTAAATTTTCCATTCGTTAGTAATTTAATACTTCAGTAATTCAATATTTTAGTATTTCTACATTTCCTTATTTCAATATTTCCATATGTAATAGCCCTACAATTAGTCCTAATTTTAATTTTCATGATTTCCTTTCGATTCTACTCGCGCTTTTGTCCTTTCGATTATCTCTGGACAATCGATCTTCTTTTAAATGTCAATTTAAAAACACTTTACATATCTTAATAGAGACTAATGATGATGGGGTCCTTCGATGTCATCCACAAGAGCAGCAGCCAGCATGGTTGATTAGCAACTTTGCCAAATCATGTGTATCCTGATACCTACAACATAATGCCATTGACAATGTGTTGCTGTGCATGACTAAAGGGAAAGAGTAAAGCATGGCCGGAAATGGCGATAAATTAAATTAACCATGGTCGACTTAATGCCAGTGAAAAGAGCAAAAACCACAATAAAAGCAATGGAAAAAAAGTAATTTTAAACATTGAACCGCAATCGTCCTCTAGATTGGCATTGACAACTTTACAAAGTGCTGCTGATCTAGGAAAACATGGCCATACTATCATGGACCGATAGATATTTTGATGGAATCCAAAGCTTTTCATCGGTTTCCGTTCGATAAAGTGGAAATCAAAGGATAAAATTGAATGACATGTAGAGAGTAAAATCAACAACATTTAAAAAAAATACAATCTTAATGAAGCAAAAATCACAGTTATTTGTCACTATTAATGCATGCGAAAACAAAACTTGTGTTAACATTTTTAACGAATGACAGCAATAAGAAAGAGAGAAGAGAGTGCGATACAAAAAGAGGAAACTTTATTTTTGGATACACAAAATTTTCCTCGAATTCATGAGACTCTATGGACGTATGTGTACCCGGCAATGCCGAATACATACACAAATCAACAATGCCCTTCAAACTTCAGTGGAAACCCACACACAAAGTGTGTACTCGTATTACGTTATACATACACAAGGGAAGAGAAACAAGTGCACCCACACTCTAATACACAATCATTTACATTTATTGTCATTGTGTGTGTAGGTGAATGGAGCACCTACACACCTAGAGGATTGACTCATTTTAATGATTTGGAATTCGCTATGACGTCGCTGAGCAAACATTTATGAGCATATTTGAAACTCTAAAATTAGATATCCTCCGGGAAAAACTATTCCTAGTTATAATGATTCGGTGCTCAGAATAGTGCATGCGTTCAATTAAGCACCTATTGTGCAAATACGAGGGCGGCTTCAAAGCTAGCTAACCAAACAAAGAAGACACACAAAAGTTAGGAAAAAAAGTTCCTCGTTTTTCAACATAATCTCCTTTTAGCTCGATACATTCTTCCCAGCGATACTCAATAGCTTCTTTGCTCTGTTTATAGTAAGAACTGTCAAAATCCTTAAAATAGTCATCAATCACAGATTCCAGCACTGCATTCTTGTCAAATCTTTTACTACCGAGCCATTTTTTTCAAGTTTGCTAATAGAAAATAGTCCGAGGCAGCTAAATCTGGCGAGTAAGTTATGCAATGAAGCAATTCGAACTTTAATTCATTAATATTGACCATCGCAATAGTGCATGTTTGAACTGGATCATTATCTTGATGAAACAGGACTCTCTTTTTCATAATTTCATCATCTAAACGCTGCAATAAATTAGTGTAATATTCGCTGTTGATGGTTTTTCCTTTCTGAAGACAAATAATAAAAATAATCCCGTACGCATCCCCAAAAAACAGGCATCATAACCTTGCCTGCAGGTGACACCATTTTCGCCTTCTTTGGACAGTATTCCCCCATTCTAGTCCACTGCTTTGACTGTTTCTTTGTCTGAAGTGTAAAGTGGTTGACCTATGTTTTATCCATAGTAATAAATCGACGCAAAAGTTCAGCTTTATTGCGGTAAAACATCGCCAAACAAGCAAACGCGGCACCCACTTTGCGCACAGCTTTCTTATCTTCAAATATACGATGTATAGCACTTTTTAAAATGCTTGTCATTTCAGCTAGCTCACGCATCTTCATTTAATACTATTTTTTGGATTTTCTTAACCGTGTCTGGCGTAGACACCTCAAATGATCGATCACTATGGTGTTCGTTTTAGCAGCTCGTATGACCTCTTTACGATTATTGCCTCCTATAACTTTATAATGCAAAGTCTTAGATCAAATTTTGAAGGTTTATGAATTATATACTTTCTTTCATCATTTCCACAGAAATGTCGTTAGGTTATGGACTTTAAAGTGTTCTAAATTTTGCCATCGTTTAGAATAATACAGAGATGTTATACAATGCTGAACAACTTTTTCTGCAATTGGCGAGAAAGTAATGACACTTTTCCCAAAATTTTTCCAAAGGCACGCACGAATTTTTGCAAATTTTAAATTGAGGTTTCAGCAGACTTTAACATACAGAAGTTATTATGGCGATTCCCTTTACAGTTTAATTCATTTTATTAATAATTTATTTATTAATTTATTTATTAATAATAATTTGGAACGGTAGTATCCAAATCATATATTCCGAAATAGTTAGGAGTTCTGTATGCTCTACAATTGGCCATAGCTGTTAAAAGTCAAAGGGAAAATACATAAAAAATCGCGTTTATTCCAGCACAATATAAATTTGTTAAATCCGAGGTACTGTATTTCAGACCCCCAATATGTGTCCGTGACCCCCATCTGTGTCAAATTTCGTCACAATCGAGCAAATCATTAAGATTTCTTTTACCAACACCGTCGTATTATAGTTCTTTATCAGATTTCAATTTCCGTTAACGCGTTCGAGCATCTTTGAAACCAATTTTCTGGAAAAGACTTCAGTTGTAGTCGCGAATTCTGAAGGTATTTTGCTGTGGTTATTTGAGTTTTGGAAAGAGAAAAAACGGCAACAGGAGACATCATGTGAGCATGTGTTCGGTAATATCTGTTGTGTTTTTAGCCAGAAATTTATTCACAATGATGGTCTAGTGCGACGGTGCATTATTGTGATGCAAAATTAATAAGGTGTCTTTGTACAAATCTGGCCCTTTTCAACAAATTTACCGTCTCAAACGCCCCATACAGCCAAAATAATGTACTTTATTTACCATCTGACCTCCTGGCAAAAGTTCCGGGTGCACATCACCGCGATAATAAGGAAGAAAAAAAAAAAAACAATCAACATTACCTTGGCTTTTGATAAAATTTGTCGTGGCTCTTCTGTTTTCGACTCAGGTAAAAGGTGTCATTCAGAATCTTGTTGATTGGTTTACATGCCAAATTCGTAAATGAATCCATTTTATAAATGTGCGGCAGGAATTGATTCGATCTAGGATGACTTCAATGGCCTTAACACGATTGAATTTTTTAAGAAAATCCCGGTCTTTTAGAACTAGTAGAGCGGAAACGTTATTTTCTTCGGTATAATCATTATAATATTTTTTTAAGATGAGCGGCTTATCAGACCACTGCATCCTATCCTAGTAGTGGGGCTGCCAACGACCACTAGGCTGTTGATTTGAGTTTCAGTAACAGAAGTTACCTACTGGCCTAAGACACAACGGTGTTAGCATGCCATTTAGGTTTCTCAACCAGTCGCCTTCTCACTTTAGCTACCATCAAACGGATGTCTGATGACATTACCAGGGAATACTTGCCCGAAGGTCGGCAGTCGTGAGCTGCTTGGGAAATTGTGCAGAGCGACCTGGTTACTCCCAAGTGAATAACAATCAGAGGGCCCAAATTAGGAATTTCCCCATGTTACTCGCATATGCAGATGACATAGACATTATTGGACGAAAACTGCGAGATGTTACTGCAGCCCTCTCAAGCATCGAGAAGGAAGCAGTGAAAATGGATCTGGTAGCAAAAGTTATTGGTTTCAACGAACAAAGTGGTGGAGTTTTGAAGTGTAAACAAACCGAATGATGTCAGCATAGAGAGAAAGCCTAGAGTATTACTTGCTAACAGATGTTACTACGGGGTAAACAAGCGATTCAATGATAAAGCCCTCTACCGACAAACAAAACTCCTACTGTACCAGACGTTGGTTCTACCTGTCTTGTCATATGGCGCAGAATCCTGGGTTATGACGCAAGCGGATGAATTAGTACTGGCAGTTTTCGAGAGGAAAATACTCCGGAAGATATATATGAACCCATCATCGTTGACGGAGAGTATCGGCGTCGCATGAACAATGAGCTGTATGAGCTATATGCCGAAATCGACGTGGTCAAACGCATTAATATACAGCATTTGCGTTGGCTGGGTCATGTTGTATGGATTGACCTAAATGCTCCGGCACGGAAAGTTTTTGGCAGCGAACTCGATGAACGGCGCAGAAGAGGGCGACCAAAACTCCGTTGAAAGGACCAGGTTTCTGAAATACTATCGAAGTTTGGTGTGGCAAACTGAAGTAGAAGCGCAGAGATCGAAACGCTTGGAATTATTTTCTACGGGCGGCGTATAATAGATAAGGCTGTCTATTCCAGTCGCCACATAAGAAGAAAAAGAAGAGCGGAAACGTGATTAATACAAAAACAATCGTGTACGAATTGAATCATGAGACACATAAAGTTCAGCTGTTATCTCTCTCAAATAAATGGCTCCCATCTGCTTCCATAACGTTAACTATTTTCTTTGAAGGTCAGAAAGAGCAAATTCTTCAAAAAAGGCAACATTTATGGAAATAAAACGCATAAATTCTGTACTATGATCGCGCATCTCACAAGTCTATCAGTATGAACTAATTTTTGGCCGAAAGCTCGACAAACATTATCAAACAGCCACCGTATTTACTTGTTACAGCTCCAGCTGACTGTTATATCTTTGCCAAACTCAATTTAGCACAACCAGGCACACTCTCCTATGCATCCGTTTTCACCCGTTTCCAGTCAATAGGAGACATAAACAGAATTCGCGCAAAAATTTGAATATCTTTCAGAAAATGTATTGGAAAAATGTTTTAACAATTGAATTAATCGTGCGAATAAATGTAATATATTTTACTTTGAATGCGATGCAATAAAGTTGAGGCTCATTCAACCACCTAACATGAATTTCAAGCAGTTGTGGTCTACTTTCCAAAGGTTTTTTAAGAGTAGTTCTATTATTATACTAAAGGGTGGCGCATAAGTAACGTAATATGTAGTATGTAAAATTCTTTGCAAAGACCGCTTCGACATCTCTAACTGCTGAGAACGTCCAAATTTCGGGGTTTTCCTCAATACTTGCTTGCACTCGAGCAATGGTCACTTTATTTCGAACTGCACGAGGTCTTCCAGCACGCGGAAGATCACAGACAGCCCAAAATGCTGAACCAATCGGCAAATTGTTCGAGCGCTAGGAACATTTCGAATATGAAATAAATTTCGATATGATCTGAATAATCGAATGCTGACTTTTAAAGTAAAATTGAACAAATTTGGTTCTTTGTTCTGTGCTGAGCCTTTCCATCATAAATTTCCCAAGTATTATTTAGTTAATTCTGTAAAGAGACGAAAAAAATAACTTAAACAAAAAATGTATTCACTGATCAAATCTTAGCGTTACTTATGCGCCATCCTATATAAGTGGCATTACTATCATTTCATCTAATGTGATATAAAAATGTGACGGCATATAAAGAATAAAATGAATTCTTATGCTGATGGACATTGCAAATGCCAAAAAACTTTGATTTAATTTTTGTTACTTCAAAGACTTTCTGTATGTCCAACACCAACTAAACGTCCACTAGCTCAAAGACGTGCCATTGGTTGCATCAATAAATAAAAATTGGCACATTTTCATTATAAATGCATAATTTTATTATATATCAGAAATGACTACAAAAATCCTGGCACTGTTACAATATTGACCCAACCTTCCCGGGCGTAACAACTATTTTCATTTCCGTTAGTTTTCTTAATCCAGAACACATTCTACGTGGGGGAAATCACTCATCTTTAAGGTGGATAACGGTTGAATTTCATACCATTTTTCCTTTCACTTTTCACTTTTCCTGTTGATACTGTAGTTGACTCATGTTCATTTTCATGAAAACATTAAACATCACGCACGCTTTTTCTTTGTTTCCACTTATGGCAATACATTTTCATTTATGTTCAGCTTTTCTTTTATCCACACTGATGTTCTCTTTCCCCTAAAATTCATGTTCCGAGCCCCAAAGAATCAGCCAGCCATCCCACCCACCACCCGCTCCAATTTTGCAATGTGGCACAAACACAAGCTGAGCGTTATTTTAGCTGTACAAACGTTTGTGATAAGAAAATTTTCAATTCCTTTTAAGTTTCAGCCTGTATTTTCATTTGTAAGCTGTGCTACTCTCCTTTTCGTAATGATCCTTTTCACTTGGCAGTTTGTACTAATTTTCTTAAGCGGCAAAATTGTCTATTTCATATGCGTTACATTTTTGTTGGCGTTATTTTTTTCATAAAATCCATATTCGTTGTCGATTTCCACCCTCCTTCCGACATTATGACGACTAGTGCCCCCAATGCCTTTAAAGGGTAGTGATGAAATACCCCAAAGTCTGGGCGTGAAAAGCAGTTATGTATAATGAATACCAGGTAATCAAAAGTCCTTTGAGGTTTTTCATTTTGGCTGTTTTGCATTTAAAATGAAGATTAGTTACAAAATGTCGCAACGATTTGAGTGAAATGGAAAAGGACTTTTTTCGTGTCGTAACAACATTTATGGAATGAAAATGAGAATGAGACTCGTTGTTTGTTTTGCGTTGAACACATTCGAAATATTAAAAATGATTAAAATTGCCAGAAATACCCAGAATATACAAATTATATGAAATATTCAGGGTGCTGAACTGTGTTCAATTGCAATGAATTATGAATTTGAAAATGAAATATTTGTAGAACTAGACGAAATAAGTTTCCCATTTTTATGAATTCTCGGTTTGATGGAAACCCTGTATGTATGTTTTTGCGACAAAATAAAGCTTTTATCTGACTACATAAAGAGTTTCCAATCTTGCAATTACTGTTATGCTGAATAATAAAACTGGTGTCCAACTCACGTTAGCTGCTACAACGCTTCACAAGTTTCCACCTCTTTTTTGAACAACCTTTAAACGAGAAAGAACTCTTGAACTGAAATAAAATTCGATTACAAATATTAACATTATAATATAATATTTGTCTTTTATTTTTGGTTCACGAGCGTTGCATTATAATTCCGCAAATTTTGAGCAAATACGAGGTGTGATCAAAAAATAACCGTTATTTTAAATTTTTTCAAAAAGTATTTATTTATTCATCAATAACTATCTGGTCCCCTTCAAAGTAATCCCCCTCAGATACCTATATAATAGACTTATGCCAGCGTTTTTTCCAATCCTCGAAACACTTCTGAAACGCGCTTTTTGGTATCACCAACAGCTCCTGTTTCGATTTTTCTTTTATCTCCTCAATCGTAGCAAAACTTGCATACAGCCCACGAAACGGAAACGATACGAAACGGAATTGAACACAGGATTATCCATGTAGTTGTTTCAAAACCGCCGGTCTGGCAGACTGTCAGCTGTCAAATACTTGTCATTTGAAGTGTTATTTATTTAGTGAAAGGTTGGCCGTTTACGAATACGAATCGTTTAACTACCGAAGAACGCTTAAAAATAGCTAAAACTTACTACAAAAGTGGCAACCCAAACGTGATTCAACACGACCGATTTTGGTTTTATAACCTGAGAATTTTCCAGAAAGCGTAATTTCACGCTTTAGCGGCGTCAGTTAGCCATCAAGATTATGCGACTTAACGCAGTTAGACTTTTTTGTGGGGCTACGTCATAAACCGTGTTTACGAGGATAATCCCCAAACGTTGGAGCATTTGAAAACCAACATTCTTCAAGTTAGCGCCGAGATACTGCCCGAAATGTGAGAAAAAATGGTCGAAAACTACCTCAAAAAGATCCACTGCTGCCACCAATCCAGAGGCAGTCATTTAAATGACATTGTATTTCGTATATATGTATAATGGCATGGTCCAAGCATTAATGAAATAAAAGTTTTATCAAAATCATAGCTTTATGTATGTTTTATTTAACTTTACTTTTGGAACCCAAAAGTGGATAACCCGGTATTGCAAATATGACATATATTGCAAATATTCAAAATATTACAAATGTTATAAATACTATAAATATTACAAATATTAATTTAGTTTATTGAGTAATTTAAGTTTTCGGAAGAGAAGATGCCCGTCAGAGCTATATCAGGTAAATGCGGTGACTGTTTGATGTCATTTTTGGTGAATTTCTGACCAGAAATTCGTTCATAATGATAGCATTGTGAGACGATGAGATAACGTGATGGAAAATCCTTGAGTTTTCCTTCCACAAATCTGGTCTTTTCCTACGAGTTTACCCTTTTAAGCTCTATATAACACCCAGCTAAAATATTCATTATTTGCGAATCAACTTTCTGGCAAGAATTCCGAGTAAACAACACAGAAGAGGTCTTTTCGTGAGGTTTTTCGTGAGTCTCGCCGTGAAGGATTTACCCACGGTGTGCGACACCGTGGACATATTACCATGCGATTGCCAACGACCTCCTGAGATAGCCAAGTAAAACTTGGACTATCTAGGAAAAGGGGCTGACAATTTTGGTACTGCCGCAATTGTCAACCCTATCTTCGCAGCCAGGAGATACCAAATTGGTTATGCTAGTACGGAACATAATCCGCATTGGCGGGGGTGAAGCCTATCTTACCACCCCTGCTACTCTATGGGTCTGTAGCACCCGGGTTCAATGTAACTCCACATTCGAGCACAAGGTCTCTACCAGTGATTTTGGTATCAATCACAACCCGCGTGGTGCTCCCACTAGGGGTCCTACACCAAATGATCAGGCGGGAACTCAGTCCCGGGGCCTCCTGATCCCCACGCTACCGGCCAAACTCACCGGTTGGAGCTGCGCAGCAAAGCAAAAAGCAAAGCTACTACCAAATTATGATTTATACACCATACTTCATGGGATTGGTCGCCCTGTGGCAGAAGAGTACAGACTGAATATTTTTACATACCTGCAGGCACGAAGAGCCCAGGCAGATGGAATAGTCGATACTACATTGCAAGGATGCAGTAACCTCACCGATGAGAGACGGGGAAAATTTCAAAGCCCTTCCGTTCGGCGACGGTGAATAATCAAAGAAAACAGTCATCATTCATCATTACTAAGACTTTTGAAGAAAATTGTTATGGAGAATCGTCGAATTATAATTAGAGAAGTTGCTGACGATGTCGGCTTATCGGTTGGCTCATGCCATGCAATTTTTTCGGAAATTTTTGGCATAAAGTGTGCGGGAGCGAAGTTCGTTCCAAAATTGCTGAATTTCGACCAAAAATAACGCCGCATGAGCTTCGCTCAGGAATTGTTAAATGATGTCAATGATGGTCCAGACTTGCTTAAAAGAGTCATAACTGGTGACGAATCGTGGATATATGGTTATGACATCGAAACCAAAGCCCTATCGAGTTCAGAGAGGAAGAGTCCAGGAGAGCCAAGACCAAAAAAAGCACGCCAAGTTCGATCAAATGTCAAGGTTTTGCTCACTGTTTTCTTCGATTACCATGGCGTAGTGCATCAGCAGTTCTTACCACAAGGTCGTAGGGTAAATAAAGAGTATTACCTTGAAGTTACGCGCCGTTTGCCTGAAGCAATACAGAAAAACGCCCGGAATTGTGGAAAAAAGTGCATGGCTTTAGCATCATGATAATGCAACTGCTTACTCATCTTCGCTTGTGAGAGATTGTTTGGCCAAAAACAACACCGTTATCCTGCCTCAGCCACCGTATTTACCAGATTTGGCCCCATGCGACTTTTTCCTGTTCCCAAGATTGAAGAGACTTATGAAAGGACGGTGTTTTGTGACGATTGAGGAGATAAAACCCGAATCGCTGAGAGAGCTCAAGGACCCACCAAAAAGTGCACATCAGAACTGTTTCGAGGATTTAAAAAACTCTGGCTCAAGTGTATTATATTTGAGGGGGACTACTTTGAAGGAGATAAAATAGAAATTGATGAATAAATAAATATTTTTTGAGATAAATTAAAATTCACCTTGTTTTTTGAACACAACTCGTATTATAAATATTCGCAGCATTGACAAGTTTTGATATCTCCCGGCTTCTTGAAATATAACTAAAATTTTTGAAATTTATCAATCTAAAAAATTTTGTCCCAGCATCATTAATTCAACATTGCTATTTGGTTGTTTATTGTTGACATTTTCGATTATGCACCTTAACCCCCCATCCGCAGTCTTCTTTAACGGGTCATCAAAAGAAGTGTTTGCTGTAAGTGTGACAAATTGTGTTCTATAAAGTACTATAAAAATTACTTTCACTCAAGGACCTCTTACGAATACTCAATTTGGAACAAAAAATAATAACTTGCAATCAAATCTATTAAGATCACGTCGAATGTTACGCGCGGGTTTGCTTACAACAGTGGGGGATTTTAATAAACAATTTTGCGGCAGTAATGAAATAAATATAACTACATTGAGTAGTTATAAATAAGTTATAAAGTTATAAATAGTAGTTTATAACTTTACCACCCATATATTAGCATATAAATATGAAGAATAAAAAAATATAATATTGTCCAACTATTTCCGATATTTAAAGGGCTAAGGAGCCATTTCTCTACTTTAGACAAAAGTCTAAACATGCCGGTATTTCTCAGGCAGCTAGGTTTTGTAAAGCAAGTTTATGTTCATAAGACGTTTTTTGTTTATAACATTTAATATAAAAAATTTTGTTCTCACACTAAATATGTCTTCCCGCACATCCTTCACTTATATTTTGGGTTTATCGAACTGGTTGGCATTTGCCATACTTCTCCTGGACATATAATTTACGTTTGTCTTAAAGTCCTTTCGAACGTGCAGCTTTATTTTGTGTGGTTGATCGTACCTTATCTCTCGCAAATTAATTGCAATATTCTAAAAACTACGCCAAACACTCAGTCCTCACTTTATCAAATTTTCTTGAGAATCGAATGTACATTGTTGGAGTATATATCGAACACACAGACATTTACTTACCGTTAAGTAGCTGATTCAATCTTAATATTAAACGGAACATTCGGGAAAACGATGTTATAGCAATCGAATGTATATAAATTCAAAATAAATCTGAAATTTCTGAAATAAAAACATATAAAGCTTTCAGTACAATTTATTCCTCAAAATCGTTCTTATACATAATAAGGAACAGCTTCAATTTTAATTTACTGAAGAATGTTTTTATATGAATTTATTTCTTGAACTATATCATAACATACATTCTGTGAAAAAATACCCGGGATTTTCAAAATTTTGTAACTAAGTTAGCACAATTGTCTACAATGCTCGCTCGCAGTTTGAGCGCGATTTGTCATTATTCTCGATTTTGTCCGTTCATCTCAAGTGTGTTGTGCGATTTTTGCAGTAAGTAAAAATATTGAAAAAAAGAGTTTATCTAAAATTTGTATTGCGAATGGCGTTTCGAATCGCTGGAAAAGATACGGTAGACTTACAGCTAATCGACTTTATCAAAAACATATACGGATGAGCGGTACAGTGCACTCAAGAGTAGGTGAAATGTGATAAAATATTTGTCTCTCTGTGGTCGGCCTTCAACTGAAATTAACTTTGATATACATAGTAAAGGAAATAGTGATTAATAGTGATTAGCCATTTAATTTTGGGAGAGATAGCCGCTGAATTTTCTGTATCTTTCGCATCAATTTGTATCTTCTTCTTCTTATGTGGCGACTGGAATAGAAAGATATTTATCTATTATACGCCGCCCGTAGAAAATAATTCTAAGCGCTTAGATCTTCTGCACTTCTCCTCCAATTCGTCACACCAAGCTTTGATAGTATTTCAAAAACCTGGTCCTTCCAAGGGAGTTTTGGTCGCCCTCTTCTGTGCCGTCCATCGAGTTCGTTGTCGAAAACTTTCCGTGCCGGAGCATTTGGGTCCATTTGCACAACATGACTCAGCCAACGCATACCTATACATGTATATACATATATAGGTAGAGCGAATATTAATGCGTCTGACTACGTGGATGTCGACATATAGCTCATACAGCTCATTGTTTATGTGACGCCGATACTCTCCGTTAACGATGTTGGATCCATATATTTTTCGGAGTATTTTCCTCCTGAAAACTGCCAGTACTGATTCATCCGCAAGCGTCATAACTCAGGATTCTGCTCCATGTAACAAGACGGGTAGAACCAACCTCTGGTACAGTCGGATTTTTGTTTGTCGAGAGAGGGCTTTGCTTAGCCCGTAGTATAATTTGTTAGCAAACAATACTCTCCGCTTTATCTCCATGCTGACATCAGTCGTTTTGTTTACAGCGAAGCCGAAACAGATGAATTCTTCCACCACTTCAAAATTATAGCTATCAACGTTCACACAGCGTTCCAAACGAGTAGACTCTTTGTTTGTTGAAACCAATAACTTTGTTTTGTCCTCGTTAACCACCAGACCCATTTTCGCTGCTTCCTTCTCGATGCTTGAGAAGGCTGCAGTAACATCTCGCAGTTTTTGGCCAATAATGTCTATGTCATCCACGTATGCGAGTAACATATCTGCATATGCGTGTTAACTGCAGGTTTCCTCATACTTATCTCTAACAGTATGTTGAAGAGGTCGCACGATAGACTGTCGCCCTGCCTAAGTCCTCGTTCGGTGTAAAAAGGCTCGAACGAATCAATTTGTGTCATTTTACAATATTTTTTTTTTTGTGATTGTAACAAATTGCTACTCAACTAGTTCCGAAAGACTTGACTTCTCTGAAGTCAACTGAATCGCGTAAGGTGATTTCGACCCCACATTCATAATACGCATTAGAACTAGTGTAGAGATATGGATTTACAAGTTTGACATGCAAATCAGGCAAGAAACTTCGTGATTCCGTCTTCCAATTGAGACTAAAGCAGAAAAAAACGAAATCACGTCTAAGTCAACTGCTGACTGGTTTCTCTGATTATCGCTGAGTTATGCATTCGAAATTCTTCGACGTTATACGGCGCTTGGCAAAGCAAATTCGTTGAAAATACCAGATTTGTGTTGAAAAAACTAATAGATTTTGCACCGCGAGAACTCACTATCTCCCTAGACTATCTCGGTGAATAAATTTCTGGCCAAAAACTCATCAAACGTCATCGAACACTTCGAGGCACCGGATTTCAGTCGGTGGAAAACATGAAACAAATTCACTGTGAGAACTTGTTGTTATTTTCCGGAAAATCCATTTTAAAAATGTTTTAATTACTGGATTATTCTGTGGCATAAGTTTACGAGTATTATTACGGAAGGGGTTTACTTTGAAGACGATACAATAAATTTAAATAAATCATAAATAATATATGTTTTATTGAACAATTCCCTACACTTTTTTTTGGCAAAATGTACAATGTTTTAAAGGTGGATGTGGTATTATACAGGGTGGCGCAATAGAACGTGCATATTTAAAAAATAGATTAAAAAATAAATACAAAAGGT
>JAHXMU010026665.1:0-63820 GCA_019455685.1 Philornis downsi
TCTGATATTCTAATGTGTTCTGTGGTGGTTTGTCGGTAAATGGATTTGCAAACTTCGTGGGAACTTCCACGAAATCTACATGCACTTCGCTGTTTTGTGCAGGCTTACCGTTTGTTCAAGGGAAATTCTACATCTAAAACTTCCAGCATGTCTTGCAAATAAAGTATTTCATTTTTTAAACTAAAATATGGTATAGCTTCATCCAAAACATCCTGTTCAGTGGAATACTGTGATTCCTACAAACATAGACAAATTACAAGTAAAAAATAATTTTGTATTAAAAATAACAAATAAATAAATAAGTCTTTGTCAAAATGTCGGTTCGTTAAGAAATGTGTCTGGTTTTTGTTGTAAATTTTATGTAAAATCTATTTATTATCTTAATTCATCTGTTTGATATACGTGGAATATTTTTTGAAAACAATGATAGAATGGCATAAGGGCGTGTAAGTAAAAACACCGTCATTTTTATTAGAATTATCAAAACGAACGAGAGTGCCTGAAGCCTCCCATTCGACTCAAAAATTAGAATCCAAGTGTGGGCACTCAAATTACGGGTCTTCTGATGATAGTTCTAAATATTTAGTTTGTAATATAGTGCGACGGTCATGGGCCTTGATACAGCATGTAAACGAAAAAAATTTGTGTACTCGCTACTTAAGATAAATAAACAAATATACATAAAATCGCGCAATTTTTTGTACTAACACCTTCACGCGATAATCCATTTGCAATGTCAGTGATAGGAACTTACCGCTTTCTATATTTTTTGTTAAATACAATTTTTCCTGGCACAGAAGACCTTCTTCAGACGTAAGCAACCGAAAAAATACATTTTTGGGTTCCTGACACGTGTTTTCAATAATATATTTTTTCTATAATTTTATTTGTTGGTATTTTGTGGAAAAAAATCCAGAAGAAAACAAACATTTCTTTAAATTAATTTTTGAAAAGAGGATGCATGGCGTATACACATTTAGTTTCAGTACAAGTGTATATTTGTGGCATAATTGTTTTTCTTCTCAAAAATTCCGAAAAAAAGCGTTGTGCTGAAAGTTTGTGCAGCACCAAACAACGCCTATTTGGAATCGTCTTGATAATACCTTAAATTTAAGTACCCACACTTGGTGAAAAAATGGAGTTACTGAATACTTTCGCAAATGTTTATAGGATCTATCCTCCCTATGGGAAACATTTATTCAACGGCATTTTTCAATGTACACTTTTCTTCCAATTTTCTACTTTTCTACTTTTGTAATCTCCCAGGAAACTATTACGAAAAGCCCTTCAAAGCAATAACGTATATAAAAAGTATCTTCCAAGACACTTTTCAGTTATACAGTCTTCCAAGTCTCTGCATGCATAAAGTGTCTTCTACAATAATGTTTAACTACAAAAATATATATATATACAATATATTTATGGTTTTTTAATTTTTCATATTATTCTAACATTGTTTTCTACATAACAAATGTCCTTCTTCTACATGAAGCTTTTACAACAAATTGACAACCACAGTAATGTTAGATTTTTACTGCAAGTTAAAAAAAAACAATTTTAACCTGATACATTTGTTAAGAAGATGATATATATATTTTTGACAGTTAAGTAATACCATTGCACCCGTTAGAAATTGTTGAAATTGACTTTTATCACAAGACTACTGTGAAGTATTTGTGTTAGAAATGCGGGCATTTCCAACTGCGTGCAATAAGCTAAGCTAATCTGGGTTATGAAACCATTTTATTTTTTTAATAATGAACTTAATTCCTGACATCGCAAATTGCAAGCAATTCTAAAGAAATTATTGGATCTGGTTATTTAGGAGATATCGTATTTGACAAAGTGGATTGGCTCCTCGCCAACCATACTGTAGTACGGTTCTCAAAGAACTGGAACCAACGTCAGAATTTGGGGAATTATCTTTGCCGGTCTGTGGGAATAAATGGTCACGATTGTAAGCACACATGAATCAAAACATATATGCATATTTTTGTTTATGTGACTGAAAAAAGCAAATCCTTTCATGATGAAATTTAAAAAGTAGTGGTTTTTGTTACACTGCTGCAACTTCCGCAGATAGCTCATTCCAGTTCATCAAAAAAACATTTTATTTTCAATAGACCTGTTAAGGTATTGGCTTATTTTTGTCCATGCATGAGTTGCAATTTTTTAGAAGTTTCTTAAAAATTTTAAAATTTAATTTAAGGAAAAAATTTTACTCGTCACACAATCGCTGAAAACTTTGTTTGAAACGTTAAAAAATATTTATATTTTTAAATAAGAAATATTTTTTGAATTCAACAACTACAAATTCTTCGTACATTTTTTTTGTGATGGAAAATAATTTAGTTTAATTACTTATCTCAATACTCTTTGATAATACTTTTCGTACATTTGCACCAAAAGTAGAATACAAATACACCATGATCCCCAATGAGCCCCAAAGAGGACGTTTCCGCAACTTTTTAACTATTTTTTGTCTAAAGGTTACTTTAAGTCTTGCATTTTGCGTTTTTCAGGGAATTAAATTCACTTTGCAAAGGATTAACACAAACTTACCGCATATTTAAACTGCCAATGAGCTCGCTTCCTTCGTCGAATATTGTTGGCAAATGGTTTAGAACCTACAAATTTACATTTGTTAATCAGACTAAAAAATTCATGTAACTTGTTTTGTCCCAATTTAGCATATGCGTCAATTGAAATATTTTTTTTTCTGCCGCAAATAGAATATTTTGGCAAAAAATATTGAACATACATATGTACAAATGTATATATGTATATTTGCTCATTTCGTGAAATGTAAAAAACACTTAAAAAATTGCGCTGAACACAAATTTAAATACTAGCGAGTAACTGAGCGCCTTCACAATCGAAACATGAATGACTTCGAACAGAATCCAATGTAACTGAGAGACGTAAAAGTTGTATAAGCTCGAAAACGAAGCTAGTTAACGGTACATAACAAAGCTATCGGCAGATCCTTCAATATAAATACGTACGGAGCACTGTACATTGAGTGGTATATGTCCCAATATTCACGTTCCGCAATTTTTGACTGTTCAAATAGGTTATATTAAGAATTATACAATTAAAATAACTCAGAAATATTTCGCCGATATCTTGCATATTATTGCAGTAGATGTGTTCAAAGTACGTAAATGTTAACATTCCACGGCTTTACCCCAAATAAAGATGAAGTGTGGAATAAAATATGGAGAAATCACACTTTGTCTATTAGATGCGTACAGATTGGAAATATTGCTGGCCATATCACTAAACATATATGAATTCTACCTATATTAACTCTCGGAATGAAATTTTATCCGCATGTCGCTGACGAATATGTGATGAATTATGTCCAGGGGGACAACAATAGGCCTTATACGATTTTAAAAATGGAATAAGAACAGTTTTCAAGAGTTTGTTGCTGAAAGTAACATAATAGGTCAATTCCATTTCCTGATAATTTTTTCGTCAGAATTCCAAAAATGGTAAACTTTTCAGAGTATACGAGTACATTTAAGTATAAATTCTTGCATATATTAGTTGTATTTTGGGAAAATGGAAAAATTTTGTGACAATCGCCTAATCAGATATATTTCATAAATTATTTTCATAACTCTCAGAATATTAGTTCATATTGTTATACACAACATTTGACAACTTTTGCATATATGATTAAACTTTATCTAGTATGTTTTAATTTAAAACAATAATGCCCGAGTGCCACATTCTGACTGAAAATTGTTGAATTAAAAGGGTAAGGGATGCCCTAGTAGTGTAATAGTTTTACTTATATATTTTCTACATAATATCATCATAAAAAGTTAAAATTTAAAGTGGCGAGGAAAGTGTACAATTGATATATATCTGTGTATATACGAGTACATACTTCCTATTGCAAACCATTTTAAACGAAATACTCGTTTTTCTTTATAGCCAGTACAATATACTGATTTTTTTTTCGGAGCAATACGATCATATTACCACTTTCAGTGATATTTTTTGTATTTTAATTACCACGAAGAAAAAACATATCGTTCGCTGTTATGAAAAAAAAAAAAATCAGCGTAGAGAACTACGACAGTTTTCTGGTTAATAACATACATTTGTTGTTTTACGAAAAACTATGGCAAAAACTGTACTTGCATTAGCTTAACAACAGAACAGCGAATGACGTGTTATAGAGCAACCCATCATATTGTGCAAAGCAGGAAGAGAAAAGGCATTACTGTGTATGTTGCATCCTTGGTCATCTATCTTCGTGTTTCCAGTCAACTCTGGCATGTTGTTTCAGAGTGGTGGGTAGCGCTACCACTTATTCGCAGCTGTGTTCAGGGTTCAATACCTGTTGACGTTGCCGTGTTTTACTTTCACCTTATTACGCAAACGCTTTGGATGGAGAACAAATGCATATCAACCAAAAATATAATAATTATCTTTAGTAAGAAAAAAAAAACAAGAAGCTTAGTATTGGTAATGTAATGTAATGTTTATATCAAAATATTTTTTTCTGTTAGAGGTCTTTGCTTCAGCTATGTTCTGGTACGTAGGCCCGAATATATGCGGAGTTTCAAAGATTTTCTGTTTTGAGCTTTGCATAATCGCTAATTCACTGATCCGTATTTGCTAACCTGCCCGGATTTTTTGGTTTATGTCAACGTATTTTGACACAGCAAATTTCTAACTCAAAAAAAAAATTCTTCTAGTTCATATAATTAATATATTTTAGAAGCCAAGCTATTATAATAACAAACTCGTATTTAGAGAAAAATTCCGTAATAACTTTCACGAAACTCGAGCTTCCCATTTCTTTTTATGCACTCACTCCAACGTCCAATTATACTATACCCTTTATTTGTTTTAATTTTATCTAAATTAAAAACGAATTTTTGTATAACCAACTATCCATTATTTCCGTATTGCAAAGCCTTGTTATACCTAAATTCAGTTGTAAGAGATTTGCCATTAGATTTTTTGTACGCTCTTTGCCGGTGACTTTAGCATATTTTTGCTTTTTGTCATATTTTCCTTTTATTTTCAACTTCAACATATCAAATTCCTTTAGTTTTTAGAAAATCTTGGTCTTTTGTTGGAATAAAAAAATCCATTAAGGGTCTGTTCAAATTAGTTTAATGCACATTAATTATAAATAACAATTGTTATAAAAAAAGAAGAAAAATAATAAAAAAAAGCACAACCAAAAATTGGTCACGCCACTACCAGGTTTCGAACTCGGGATAGGACTGCCGGCAGCCGCAAATGCTAGCCATCACTGTAAAATCCCACACTGCTTAATGATACAAAAATAGACATGTGAATTTCATTTCATTTTCCAGTGTGTCAACATTGCGGCAACTGAATTGTCAAGAAGTAGCTTACACAGTTATTCTCTCACTATGCATTTCATTCAATTAGAAACTGGCTCTCTGGAACGGTATTTTTTATCCGCTTTATATTTTTTTTTGCCGTGTGTTTTCGAAAACAACAAACGCATATAAGAGAACTAATAATTCCCCCATTACAGCGAACGAAATCTTTTTTTCTGTGAAACTTCGTAGTAATTGAAATCCAGAATAACTATTAGCGATGGCAGAATTACGATTCCACGTAAGTATGATCTGATGACGTGGCAGAATGCAAAACAATGTGATGCTTTGTTGGAATTTTTGCACAGTGAGCTAACATTTTTTTTGTGCTGTGGGGAATATAAAATCGAAGAACCTCAAGTTCTGAAATTCTTCTGAAATATATGGACTACCGTTTCTACAACTATGGACTGAGATCTATCAAATGGAAAAAGTCTGATTGACGCAGGTGGTGGAATTTTAGCACAGTGGGCCAAAATATTTTTTACTAGGGAGAACATAAAATCGAAGAATCTGAAGATCTGAAATTCTTCTGAAATATACGGGCTACCGTTTCTGAAACTATGGACTGAAGTCTGTCCAACAGAAAAAGTCTGGGTATTGCTAAATATTTGGCTGTCAGTGAAAGACAAATCCAGCCAATTCGAAGCCTATATTGCCATAAGACGGCGCATGTTATAGTTGATGACGACTGAACGAGAGATATCGTAATATCGAAAGATGTTAGACAGGGATGCATTTTTTCTTCACTTCTCTTTAATATACAGGGTGGCGCAATAGAACGTGCATATTGCATCATCTTTTTTTGCGGGGTAGAAAAGGCGCGGTCGGGGGGGGGGGGGCGCCTACATCGTTGGGTTGGCGGACTCATGGAGTTTTAGTCGCTATAAATCATTTCGACGGGAAGCGTCGCGCATTTTACGAGAACTGCTGAATATGGACTACGGCTAATTAGTGAAGCTCCGAGTGCTAATTTAATTAAAATATGGGTAAAGCGTTTTGAAGAGACCGGTTCAACATTTAAATCACAAGCAAATGGTCGCCCAAGAACATCTAGGACCGAAGACAATGTTGAGAGAGTTATGGAGTCAGTACGAGGAAATCCACAAATGTCGACTCGCAAGAGATCGTCTGTCTTACAATTATCGCGACGAAGTTTGCAACGAATTTTAACATTGGATCTTAAACTGCATCCATATAAGCTGCAATTAACACAAGAAATGAAAGAGTCTGACTTCATATCAAGGCTCGCATTTGCTAATGAAATGCTTAATCGATTTTCCAATTCTGACAATATCCTTTTCTCTGACGAGGCTCATTTCCTTATGAATGGGTTTGTAAACCGTCAAAATTGTCGTTACTGGAACAGTGAAAATCCCAAAATCAAACACCAGAAACCATTGCATAGTCTTAAAGTGACAGTATGGGCAGCAATCTCTGGCAGAGAAATAATTGGTCCTTTTTTCTTCGAAAATGCGCGGGGCCAAAACGTCACGGTTAATACGAAACGCTATGTTGAGATGATGGACGGATTTTTGGCTCCAGAAATTGAAAGTTCAAGAATAGTGAATTCCAGAACTTGGTTCCAACAAGATGGAGCTACCTGTCACACATCAAATGACTCCATGGCGGTGGTGAAGCAGATGTTCCCTGGCAGACTGATTTCGAAAAGATGTGATATCCCATGACCCCCACGTAGTCCAGACTTGACGCCTCTTGACTTTTTTTGTGGGGATACCTCAAACACAAAGTCTACAGTAATAATCGAAGAAACATCGTTCAGCTCAAGGATAATATCCGTGGTGAAATAGCAGCCATTACACCAGTAATACTGAAGAAAGTTTTCAATAATTTTCGTTGGCGGTTAGAGGAGTGCCGTCGTAGAGAGGGTCACCATTTAGATGATGTTATTTTTAAAAAATAAACTCCATTTATTACTCTACAATGCCTTATATTTATTTTAACCATACCTTTTGTATTTATTTTTTAATCTATTTTTTAAATATGCACGTTCTATTGCGCCACCCTGTACATATACTTAGTAAGAATCTTTTGGGAAGCATTGGAGGACGTACAGGAAGGTATTACAGTAAATTAATGATTTTAGTAATTAATTTTGTAATCAATGTGTTCCATGTTTTTTTTTTATTTTTTTTTGTCGAAAATGGGTACATTTTGTGATGCCGAGAATTTAATCTGCAACTCAAAATACGGTTTACAAAATAATATTTATGGTCCGTTCTTCTGTATGGTATGGAAATATGGACTTTGAAATTATCCGATATGAACAGAAGCATTTGAGATGAGGATCCTGCAAAGATTGCTAAAAATATTTAAGATGAACTTCTTATGCTTCCAATGAAGAATTGCTACGGAGATTGAACGGAGACTAACAATTGTTCAGGTACATCAAACGAAAGAAAACACCGTATATGTGTTACATATTTCGAATCACAAAATACGAAATGCTACAACTGCTACTCCTATGTAAAATCGAAGGATAAAGAATTTTGTGATTTGCCTCCAAGAGCGGCGACTTCAAAGAATTTTTGGCAAAACCAATTTTTGAACCCCGAATGACGGTTTGGCGATATTCTTTATGGAAATGATCCTTTGTATTTTTTGTTCTTTATAATTTTAACTTTTGTAAAAAAATGATCGGACTCGGTTGTGCCGAGTACATCGTTATTAAATGCATCACCTAACAGTCCTAATTAATTTGGAATATATCGCACCCTAAGTACAAAAGGGGTACAACTCAAAAATTGTCAAAATCTACTTTTTCCCATAAACTGATTCACATTAAACATCTCTAACTACTATAAAAATTTCCGTCTCATCACTATCTTCTTTAACTGGAAAAATGCCGTTATGTCTAGTTTTATGTCAAATGTGTTGCTTCTGCATGATCACGGTTTTTTGCCTCTACTGAATAATAGAGAATTTTGAGTTGTGCCCCTTTTGTATTTACGGTGCGATATGTATGTATGTGAAATGGCAATTGGTAAACGGCGCCTAGAGAACAAAAATTTCGAATCAGTGAAGGAAATAACAACCTAAAGACAGTTCAAATGGACTATGAAGCCAAATACATACGTATGAAGTCAAATGATTTGTGCAATGAAGCAGTTAAGCAAAGTTGGGATAGGAGTTCTGGTCAAAAGAAAAAAATTGCTTGAAATTGGTGAAAAGTTTATAAAAATATTTATAAACCAAATAGCACCAAACAAAGGTAATTAAGGGGACTGGTGTTATATTTTAATACCATAATTTTCTGTTTTTTTTTTCTTATTAACGAAATTGATATAAACAATGTTAATACAGAACTTCATAAAAGAGTAATCACTGCAGCAAATAATTTTTATAAGGGACAATTACATTTTGTAACTAAAGCTTGGTGATATACTGAGTTCTGGCGATGAAATTGCATATAAAAAAATGTCATGAAATTTGAAGCTAAGACAGTACTATGCTTTTTTTGCGAGGAAAAATGTCTTAGGTGGCAACGCTAATCGATTTTGTTGTTTTCCAATAATGAAATCGGGATTTACCTCTTGATACGTTCGGTAACACATTTGTAAACTTGTGGAATGAAGTAGTTTTTTGTTTGTTTTAAATAACAAGTTTTTTTCTTTTATATGTTATTATGATTATTATTATTTTATTGTTTTTGCATTTTTAACAGTTTTGGTTTGATAATGTTTTCTTTTAATGTTAATTTTTAATATTGTTACGTTGTCGGGCTAAAAAGGGTTAACCTTCAAATTACTCCCAATTATCTCAATTCCGAAATTGTTTTCTCTCCGAATTTCCCTCGCCCTCGATGTACAGAAAATCATGCAATTTTATCGCGAATATTCTTAAGTACAACATTTTTGTCGCAGACACCCTACACCACTACCACTTACCACTCGTCGTCATGCTCATTTTCGTTACACCATCACCACTCGTCGCATCACCACCAAACAAGACAATAGCTCATCATCGCTGTCGTCATTGCACTACTCATCACATTCGGAGATGCGTTAGAAATCATGCGAGTACCTATATATGCATACACTAGCTGAAAAGCCCGATACTTCGTTATCGGTAGTTTTGCAGGATATCTTTCATGTATCGGGAAAGATAATATTCTCCAGACGGCTTCTGAACTGCTTACATATCGGCCAGTTTCATATGTTGCTATCTCATTCGCGGTAAAACTATTATAGCAGCAGGAGACATTAATTGTAAAGCACACTCTTTGGCCGTCTTCGAGGTGTACAGCGAGATGGAATATGGCAGGATATCTTTCATAGTATCTATCTATTCGCGGTAAAGCTATTATAGCAGCAGGAGACATTAATTGTAAAGCACGTAATTTTTCAGCGAAGTACCTCCTGGTATACAATATTGATAGTGTTTCCACCTGATGTGAGGATATATAAATTTTTGGATGAACTAACTCTTGAGCAAGCCACGTAAAATTGCCCATGAGAAAAGCAGAAAATGCCTAAAGGTATGCAACAAAAGTGTAATATTTAGTACAGAGTGTAGATAAACGACAAATAAGAAATAAATGCAAAATAAAAGTAAACAACTATAAACAAACAATAATAAGCGTTTGGCCAGGACGCCAAGGAGATACTTTCCCCCGTTTACTCGCTAATTTAGCAAGTTTCTGGGCTAAACTGCAAATAGTACCATACCAGGAGCACTCAATGATAACGTAGCATTCAACTGGCGAAAGAATTTTTGAAATCGGATGAGTAGTTTGCGGTAGCCGCCAAGGGGTAGACTTTTTCCCTTTTTGCCCCTCCCCATCGGAATTTCCGAAAATCCCGTCTGAGCGAACATCTACGTCATAAAAGGAACCAACATGCCAAATTTCAAGGTTCTAGCTTAAGCCGTTTGGAAGGGGGAGATTTTCCCCCTTTTTGCCCCTCCCCATAGGAATTTCCAAAACTCGCTTCTTATCGCGTGCCTACGTCATAAAAGGAACCAAAATGCCAAATTTCAAGGTTCTAGCTTAAGCCGTTTTGAAGGGAGAGATTTTCCCCCTTTTTGCCCCTCCCCGTAGGATTTTCCAAAAATCCCGTCTTAGCGGGCGTCTATGCTAGAGGATGGACCTCCATGCCAAGTTGCAAGTTTCTAGCTCCAGTGGTTAGGGCTAGGCGATGTTGAGTCAGTCAGTCAGTAACGTTATTCTTTTATATATATAGATAGTTATGTATATGCAAAAACACATCTGTCGTAGATATGTAGTTGTTTTTAACATTCAAGGTCAACATTTGTCTATTTGTTGTCACAGAATATTAGAAACTAGCAAAAAAACAAAAAAAAAAAAAAAAAAAACAAAAATAAAAACATTGTCACAAAAAGTTTAAGTGAGTCAATTTTGAGTCGTCGAAGTTGGACACCAAGTCGAAGAAGTTGAACACCACAAAAGCGATCAGTCAATAAAGAAATAATCAAAGCGAAAAATTTTGTTTGGTATCGTGGAGCGTATTTCCACATCAACGTCAACTGTATTAATTCCCAAAAGCGTACAAAGTTGCTCTACTTATACTAAAATTACTTATTCCAGAAAATACTACAATATTTCAGAGAACACATATTTACATAATGGGTGCAACAAAGACAAACATATTTACAGAATAGTGTTGTATATCATAGACTTAATTCTAGAATGTTCTTATTTACATAACAAGTAAAAATGAGATAACAATAAACTATATAATAGGAGTGAGAGGAACAAACATAACTTGTTGTCGTAAACGTAATTCTAGAAAATTCCCACCCACATATAAAGGAGGAAAGAGATTTCATATATCATACTTGAATGTTCTAGGCGCAGTTTTGATGTTCTTTCTAGAGTATATACTTAGACATACTTCACTCATATACTACATTTGTTAATTGTTTTTTTTTTTTTTCGATTAAAAGAATTTTAAAAAGCTCAAATTCCCACTAAATATAATATTTCACCTTTATAGTTTTTGTACAAATATTTTTTTTCTGGGTGTATGACACTTTGTTTACCACTTTATCACAAGGCACGGGGGATCGATTGCCGAATTTGAAATGCACAAATTCCCGCTGACCACTGCTTGTAAGCTCCGATTTGCGAAAAGACGCACAAAAAGGAATGGAACAAACATAATTTGCATCCGTATTCATGTGCAAATTATGTATCGTATATACGAACCCACGCACATGTGTATGTATGTGTATGAGTATGTAAATATTGGGGGCCGTTAACATTCGTCAAGTTGGCAGACGGTACAGCACTGTGAAAAAACTTTCAACAGAAGTATTAATGTAGTATTAATAAATTAATTAAAATGCACAATTTTGCGATATTAAATAAATAACTTATAAGTTAAAAAAGTAAGTTGTTCCGATTTTACTGTTGAAAAGTATCACAAGAAAAGCTGGTAATGCCAATAAATTTGTTTACGGGAAAAGACTGTCTCGTGGCAATTTTTTCCTCGCCAAAGAACATAGTATCTACTCCAAGATTGTATGATTTCATATATTGGCTATATTTCGAGTGTTTTGGCGATATTTGACTATTTGTTTGGCGATGAAGTTCCAAAATAATATGTCAACACTGATCGTGATACTATAGAATTTATTACAAAAGAGGCAAAAGAAGTCGTTAACATAACATTAAGTACTATGGATCAAATATTATAATATAACTGTATATACAACAGCTTGATAATAAAAACTATTAAAATCCCTCAAAACACGGGTTAAAGCAGATGCGTAGTTAATCTAATACATGAGCTTAGTTCTTGTTCTCATTGAAAACCTTTTGTTTAATTGGACGAAACTTTTGAAAATCATCGACAAATATTTTAAAACAATTGTTGAAAATTACTGAATAGTATGGAGTGTGTAAATGTATTTGCATCTTAAACTTTCAACATATTCATGCAAAGAATGAAAAAAAGAAAGACGTGGAATAGAAGGGACAACAAAACTAGACGTACAACACCAGAGCAGCAGAATCAATTCACAATACGCAAACAAAAGTTAGTAACACGATATGGTCTCGTTTTCTTACGAAACAACTTTAGCGCTTTGTAGGCTTACCTAAACGTCGCTCAACATTGTGAGCTAGTATTCATATCCATAATTTGCTGTATTTGTGCAACGGTGTTGTTATGATGTTCTATGAAAATACTTCTTTGGACGAGACAATTCTAATTCCGTTTTAGCGTATTTCACAATTATAATGCCAACTCCAATTATTGAGTTTTGAAGGTGCAAGCGGTAACATCATTATTATTTTTTGTGAAGAAGTGGTAAAATACAGTAACAAAAAAACATGTCGCGAGGAAAAAGTTTGTCAGAACCGGAAATAGGTAAAATAATTGCTTCAGAGAAATTGGGCGCAAACTGGACAGAAGCCATATTCTCATTCAAAATATTTATTCATTTAGTTTAGATTATATTTTAAAAGTAGAAAGAATTATCGTCAAAAGGCTCGGTTGTTGCACGAAAATGTTTGCTTCCAAGAAAATTTAGACTCTAACCTGGTGAACAGTAACTGCCAAAATTTGCATTAGTTAGGTTACTTAAATTCTGGCAGAATTCTGCTGTGTTTTGAATATAATATTGTGTTCAGTGGTAAGATGTGTCGAATGCAATTTTATTTATTTTTAATTAATTTTGTCATTTTGCTATTTCTTTTGCTATTTGATAGACGCTGCTGTGGAAATGTTGGCATCAATTCGTATGTTAATGTTGTTATGTGTCTCTATCATGGCGTTAGGTCGGTCTTGCGGCTGCTATGCGGTCTCAGTTGTAGCAGGTTCTCAAGCCACCAACACTAACCCAGAGGACTAACAAAAAAATTGAACATTTAATTACAAACATTTACACACATGGACATCCAAAAAAAAACCAAGGACCTTGATGAAGGGCCCCGCACGTTGTCCACCCTTCCTGGGTTCACCCCCCTGGGTTCAGAACCCCCTTATTCCACACACCGCTTTGACCTTACCTCATCGATTCAGAACCCCGTTTCCTTATTAAAAACTAATCGGACATCATCCTCACTTAAGATGTATTGGTACATATTCAATACATTAAATCGAAAATATATGCAAACGAACAATTTTTCATAAAAATTTTTTAACAAATTGGTCCCTATAAAGTCTGTAATTTCTTTAGTCCTCTGTAAAGCAATAATTCTTGCCACAATACTCTAATTTTCTAACCTGCCTAAAGGAGTTCGCTTAGGTGGTCTCACGCTGAGACAAGTGTGTCTACAATGAACCAACTGAAGGATTTCAACAAAAAAAAAACAAACTTCTTCACACGACAAAAACACTTTTGAACCCACTACACTTAAACAATGACTAACGTATATTTATCTTAAAGCTAACTTAAACTATACGCTATACTAACTAATCATAATTATTTATATACTTTTTTTCTTAGCTATGCCGCCTGGGCGGTCCTGAACGCGGTTTATATTTGTTCTTTTCGTCCTTTATTTTTATTTTATGTAACGGTCTGATAATCATCCACAAATAAAATTCGCACAGCACAATTGCTAGCGTAGTGACGATGTTTAGTTTCTTTTTTCTTCTTTTTGGTCTCAAATTTTTTCACGGTTTGAACGAGATCTAACCTCAGTTACACAGAGGATATAAATTCTTAGTTCTTCGTTTTCTACAACGTTAGCGCAGTTCGGTGGTCTGATTTTCCATTATTGAGAGTATATTTTGCATTTATTTTTTTTTTTCAAAGTTAGGCTCGGCAAATATTGGGTTTTCAGCTTGTATGTTGGTTTTTTAAAAGTTAAAAATATAAGGCATCGCCATCTATTTGTTTAGTGGACAACCTTGGTTTTCCTATAACCGGAAACATACAGGCGGTGGTTAGCTTGATCATACCTGATTTGAACAGAACTGACAATTGATCCGGTCGAGATGTTGACTTGGCTTCAATATGTAGATGCCTCCTCTCACCTCTTTTAACCCCCACAACTTTTCCCGTAGTTTACTTGGTTTGGGGATTATTCCTCAAAGTTGCCTCCTCACCGTCTCTCTTAACTTTTTCGTTCGGTAATTATTGGTCTTCACCAGAATGTTTCTCCTGCCACTAATTGATTAGCGCGAGTAGGAATATCAACCGTATCGACACGCTGTTTCTTTGTAACTCTCTCGAGCTATTTTCTTGTCGCCAGATTTAACCTTTTTCCGCCTAATTTTTATTGAAACAGCCATCTTTTTTTGTTCTAACCAGTTAATCTTTATTTCTGCTTTATCCCAATTTTTGTTGTCTGTCATAATTTCAACTCACCACTCATTGTTATTAGTAATTTTCAACCATTTTTGCATTTGAACATATTAAGAGTTTTCAGTTAACCAATTCATGAATGAAAGCTCACGCAATAAAGCAATTCTCTTTGCGCACGCACAACCCTGTTATTTGTAATTTCAGTTGGCAACGCGAGTGCCCAGATGTCATTGCTGCTTTCACATTATTATTTTCAACAACAACACTACGCAGTCATCATCCGCAAATTTAATTTATATTTCCGTTTTTATGAAGAAAAAAAAGTATTTGGCTGCATCGAGGGGGCCATTTTGCTGTGACTGGGGTTCTCCCACAGTGACACAGTTTTTCCCAGCTAAGGATCCCCACCAGTGTCGGCAATTGCCATGGTCAAGAGCCACCAGCACTGGCCAATATCATCATTGCTCTCGGCTCTCTGGGTGCCAGGAGGAATAAGTTCTGTGCCCGCCGCAACAATGTCTTGCAAAGCAAGGCATTTCTTCACAGCTTGCATGTGTTTGTGTTTGTTTTGTATTTGCAGATGTTTTCGACATACGATTGTTCCCACACAACACAAAAAAACAAAAAAAGTAAACAATACACACACACACATAAACACACACACGCTGACATAAAACACAATAAAAAGTTTAGTTCCACAGTATTGCGATAATTAAAGAAAACACCCGAAATTACTTTCAATTTTGATCGACATTGACGTGTTTTTTCGATTTCGGTTTGACAAACTCGAATCATCGTAAAGCGATTGTCTGCGTTTCGACATATCACGTTCCATTTGCAATATAAAATATGAGAAAAATTCTTTATTCGATATTTCTATCCATTGAAAAATTAATGAAACACACTTGAGCTGTACTGACAATATTGATCATTCTAAACAAACTAAATGCCAGATCACGCTGAAACACTGCATCAGCATAGAGGACAGTTGTGCTAACTTAGCAACGACAACTAATTTTGACAACACCTTTAAGGAAGCTTTTTAAGTGATCAATTCCTGGTACTTTTTTTGACAGAATATACACATATGGTCGAATATATAGACATATTTTTTATGTTTAATTTTAGTTACTTTAACGGAAAGTAAACATGGCAATTCTTTTTCATTTCCTTTGCTTAGACAAAAAAAAATTAAAGGCTAGATTGGCGTTTGCAAGAAGTCATTCCAATTGGTCCGGAGGAGACGGAAACGGAGACAGAGACGTAACAAAAATTAATGTATTTAGAAACAACTGTGCCTGGAATGTCCGACGCCCTAAGGGTAAGGAATTCCACGTTCGCTTTACAAAAAAGGCGGTCAAGCACGGGGGCGGCAATATTATTGTCTGGGGTTGTTCTCGTTGTATGGTGTCAGTCTGATACATCGAATTACTGACCAGATTGCACTACAAAGAAGTGATGTTGAACTATGCTGTGGAAATTATGCCTCTTAAATGGACATTCCAGCAGAATAACGATCAGAAGCATACTTCAAAGTAGATAAAGGGTTGGTTCCAAGATGATAATGTTGCCCTTCTTGACTGGACAGGTCAGTCTCCGGACTTAAATCCAATCAAAAATTTTTGGGGAGAGTTGAAACAAAGAATTGGAAAGGAAGTTCTTAAAAATAAGGACTGGTTATAGAATTTTGTTCAGAAAACTTGGTATGAAACACCAGTAGAAACCAGCAGAAAGCTTATTGCCAGGATGCCAAAAAGAGTCAACAAAATATTTGAACGAAACTCAGCCAATTTAGCAGAAAAAACGTGTTTTTTTGCTTTTTTGCTTATTTTAACTAAATTTACTTATTATTTTACCCAATGTTTTTTGATTAATTTCTTACTTTCTGAAAAATACTGAATTTGGTTTGTGTTTTTTGTTATTGTTTCAGTATTTATTTTATTTCTAATGTTATAACAAAAGAAATTAGTATTTATTTTTTCTTTTAATTTAAAAAAATTTTCGTCTACGAGCCTTTAAAAATAATGTAGGGTGTACTTATTATTTTGACCACATGTGTATAACTCCATTTCTTCAAATGAATCTAAAATTTGAATACGAATCAAAACCCCAAAGCACTCTTTAAAATACAGGACAAAACTGCCTTACTATCAAAGTTTCGTGGCATAAATGCAATTGTCTTTAATTGGATTTTGCAGGTTGTATTCTCAAATTAAGCAATAGTAAAGCGTTGCGGACCACGCTGGTTAGATCCCATTTGAAATTTAGTGGAAACCGATTTGTTTTTTTTACACTTTCACAAATACCAGGAATTTTACATACAATCGTAGTAATTCCTATTAACAATTATTAGTACTATTTAAATAAATCTTTTTTTTTTGTATGCCACAGGAAATCCCCAACACCTCTTGTTTCGTTGCTTACCAAGTTTATAACGAATATTATGGACATTAACATTGTTTATGCGAATTATTTAGGGTCAGGAAGTCAAAAAGGATGCACTAAATTGTCTTTTCCATTTCCGTTATGTTAAATTAAATAGGCAGCAAATTTTTTCAAATCTAATAATAGCTTTTTGTTTACAATGTCAAATTAAACTTTAGCTATAAAATATATTAAAACGGGAATATTAAGGAAACTCATAAAACGAAAAAATAAAAAATGTTAATTCTTTGCAAGACAGCAGTGAGCAAATGCCAGCTAGAATGTGAAAAAAGTGACCGAAGAATGTTATCATATACCATGACTTCGGGTATTGTACTTTTGTACCTTTCTGGTATGGAATGACAATTTTAGGATGAGTTGATGTTGTTTTCTTTTTGAAGCTTATACAAAATCGGATTATGTTGAAAGTGAACAAATAAAAAAATGAAAGGGAAAATAAGCATCAAATGTGGTGAATGTTTATTTTTCCTGAAATGAGTTGTACATCCTGAAAAGATAAAGTTTGCGCTACTGAGCAATTGATTAAACTACACAATGCGAGAGAGCGGAGGAAAAGTTAAAATATTGCACTACATTAATCCTTTGATAAATTGGTACTGATTGCAACAATGTAAGGAGTAAAATTGCTCATGAAATTGGTTGGAACGGTGACAGCACTTATTGAATATACAGTTTGTAAAAAAAGTTTTGTCAAATCAAAATTTTTTTAGGAATTTCAACTTCAATGAAGAAAAACAAAAAAAAGCATATTATTAGTCTGTTGTTTTTTTATGTAACTGTTTTTTTGTCTGTTGTCGACAAGAAAGAAATGAAGTTTTGAGTATGCTAAGTGCAGTTGGTAGTGTTTATTCATAAAATTGAGCGCGTACAAACAACTAATGATCACGGAATTAAATAAATACAATGCCAGGAAAACGACTCGACAAAAATATTACACAGCTAGTGCAATACAATTATTACAAAGGAAAATCTCACAAAGAAATTGCTGAAATGTTCTCCCTCAACTTAAGGACGATATATAATGTTATTAACCGTGCTGAAAAGGAGGGTAGGCTTGAGCCAAAACAAACACCAGGCAGACCAAGAAAAGTCACGCGGCGCATTGAGCATAAAATTTTGAAAACTATTGATGAAAATCCACTTTCCAGCACTAGAAGAATTGCTCTTGAGATTAATAATGAATGTGGAGTAAGTATCTCTCATCAGACCATTCGAAACGTGCTGCAAAACCATGAATACTTTTCAAGAGTTGTCAGGAAAAAAACCTTCGCTTTCCAGGGTAAACATTGAAAAAAGATATAAATTTCCATTGAGCACATTTCTTTTCCTCCGGAGCACTGGGATGATGTTATTTTTTGCGACGAGACAAAGGTGATGCTTTATTACTACGACGGACCACAAAAAGTTTGGCGGAAACCTCTGATGGCCCTAAAAAATAAAAATATAATACCTACTGTGAAGTTCGGAAAATTATCTGTTATGGTGTGGGGTTGTATTTCAAGCATACATATGTAGGTGTTGGCGAAATAAGAATTTTGGATGAAATAATGACGAAGGAAGTCTACTTGAATATTTTAAAAAATTAATTGAACACCAGTGCATGAAAATTCGATTTTGTAGACCCAGGAAATCCCGAAAGGTTAAAATATAAATTATACCAAGATAATGACCCAAAAGATAAATCGTATATGTGTAGATCCTTGCTATTGTATAATTGCAGAAAAGTAATTGATACTCCAGCACAAAGCCCTGATTTAAACCCAATAGAAAATTTGTGGGTCTACTTTAAGAAAAAAGTCGGAAAAAGGTCTACAAAAAAATTAACAACAGTTAATATTATTTATTAAAGAAGAATGGGCCAAAATACCAGGCGAATATGGTATACCAAAACTGATCCATTCAATGGTAGACGCTTGCAATCAGTAATTGATGCTAAAGCAAGGCACACGAAGTATTAGCAGCCAAAAAAATTTTTTTTCACATATTCAGAAAGCATTTTTCAAAATTTAAAGTATTTTTAAAAACATTTATTTTACACCATGAAACCTGAATCATTTTTTTAATTTATAATTATTACTGAAACTTTGAAATTAATTTTGTTTTTTTTATGTCAAATATTTAAAAATATCTTTATTTACATAAATAAAAAAAAACGGATGAAAAAAAAGTTTCTCTTAAAGCTTTTAATTTTTTATAGTGTTGAAACACATTTTTTATGTAAGCTATTGACTTGGCCATCAGAGAATAGTCTGTAATATTATGTGACAATATTTGTATACCCTAATTTAGATGCTCTCACTATTATTCGCTTGGAAATTGACGGAAGCGAACTTCATGGTAATATTTCATGGCAATACTGTCAGGTACTACAGATGAAATGTAAGACTGTTAGTCTAAAGTAGATTTATCTTGTTGTCAGAACGATTGAACGATTTATACTACGTATGATGGCATGTTGTTGTTTTATTCTGGAGAATATTGCGTTTAGTTTTATATAATTAATAAAAGGCAACTACTGTGAACTTAAATGAAGTTGTCCTTAAATTTTATCAAACTAGAAAGATCTGATTGATTGAGTCCAACATTTTACCTTTTGGAGCCGGGAGAGAGTTGGAAATATATTATTGCTCTCTGTTGTTGGTTCATAGTAGCTTACAGAAATATTCTCTCCACAATTTCAGAATCCTCGGCTTATTTATGACCAGATTTGTATAGTTGCCCTTACTGTAGGGGAGTCCTGTACCATAAATTTTATCTTTAACAGTCTGGCAAAATTTCGGATTTCATCTATATCCATGTACCTTTTTATGCCAATTTTTATCCGGTCTTTGTGCACTGTTTCTTTTGCTTGAAACGCCGGTGTGCCGTACGCAGCATTTTTATCCTCATAACCAATGTGATGTTCTGAATTTTACCAGAAGTTGCTTGAGCGCGGTGTTTGTCATTAAAGTACGGGTTTGCGGCAGCTAACATCAACGCAATGTGTTGTTACTGTCTTTTTTAGGATTAGAATCATTTTGTGGTATGAATTAAAAAATTTGTTGCTGTAGACTGTGACTACAATTTACGTTTGTACTTTAGCCAACTTAAACTTTTCATAATCGGGATGTACCCGACATTCTTATCCTGTTCATCACATCTTCTAGATGGTGACGTTGCTGGCTGTATATTTCTTAAGGGTATCGATGAGTCATGCAGAAACGACCTATCTGTACGGAGTTCGAATATTTCGAAAGCGTACTTTAGATCCTTAAAAAACTTTCAGGAGTCGATAAAATTTGAGAGTCCGTTTCTTAATTTTTTTTCGTGTTTTTTTATAATGAATGAGCGGCTTTTTTGGCGTCTGATCCTGGATTTTTGACCGCAAACAATAACTAGGCAGGTCTGAGACACATCAGTGTTAGCATACCATTCATGTTACTCAAACTAGTCGTCTTCTCACCTTAGCTACCTCCAAACTGATATCCGATATCAAACCAGGAAATACTTCTACGAAGGATAGAATTAATTACTTCTCTCCATAAGGAAATTGTGCAAGAGGCTCTGGCTACTACTTAAATAGCCCAAGTGAGAGTTTTCTCCATTGGATTACTATTTGTAAAATATGATAACAGGCTTATAAAAATATGGATTTTATTAGCTGTTAAACGAGGCTTGGCTGGTATATCGTATTAGTATGACAACTGTAGTTTAGTTTATGTGCAAACGCCGCAAACATACGAATAAAATCTGTGTCTCGTGGAAAGGGGTGAAATTATTTTCTACATTTTCTTTTTGGTTTATTGGATTCAAATGGCTAAACAATGTAATACGAGATTATATACGGTGTATTCGATGGAGACAGTAACCCCTAGAGGATACGTCGCATGTGGTTGATATCAAATGCCTCCTATATATGGGACCAAAAAGCCCGGGGAGATCACATCGCGCCCGGATATAACACATCAAATCACTTCATCAGGCTCGTCACATCATATTTTGTGGAATGAAGGCTGCTGTAAGTGCTGCCCACGCAGGCGCACGTCGAGAAGCTGAAGGCGGAGGAACCAAAGGTAGTCAAAGGCTTACTTAAAGTTTTCTATAGAGAATTGGGACCATAGTAGGGATCTTTAGTGTAATTACATTAATAACTTCAGCTACGAGTATGTAGGAATATGTGATTATATTATAACAAGCATTTTTCACAAAAACTTAAAATTTTTTGTTCGGACAAGAGTTTTTTTGAATTTTTCTATATGTGACATATCTTTTTTAGATACACTAGTAACAAAAACTAAAAACTAAACCTTATTATTATGAACATATATTTTCTTATCTAGGGGTATAAAGGATTGTGGTGAAACGTAACCCTGCAAAAGAGCATTCTTAATGTAATTACTTCTAGCAAAGTAGGGTATTTTGGCTAAATTATTGTCGTTGTTTTGTGTACATTTTGTAAGATGTATGGTGAAATTATATATTTCGAAAGTATTGACTTTTTGATAGTTTTATTATATACGAGTATATATTTCATAAAATTGCTTTGAGGAGTGTCGTGTAGGGAGTTTCCAAACTGTGTGTGTAGGGAGCTCCCAAACAATTTCGTTCAAACGTCCGTGTTTTCTCAATATATATATTATATATATTGTAATAATTTCGTTAACATGATGTGGGAAATTGTCTAAATACAGTCTTCCTCGATTTGGTATTATTATTTTTTATTATTTGGTATTGCAATATTACGTCATCTTTTGTTTAAATAAATTCATAGGCTCAATTTGTGATATCTTTATAGGAGTACATGGATGGACAGGAAAATAGACAAAACTGACATAAGTCCACTCTTACCATCTTTTTGTCATGTTGTCCAATAAGCAGCAACTGCGTGTAATCCCACATGTAATAAGTGCTGTTAGTTTTACAAGTTTTAATATCCTTTGTTTGCGGATTATTACACTTAATGTACAAAATAACTTCAATTAATGGCTGGATCACAATTCGTAATGTTAACTATGAGCAAACATAGGAGAAATTCAAACCATTAGAGCGGTGGAAATATGAACAAATATTTGTATGTACATTGATGTAAATGCGTAATTATGTACATGAATCAAAAGGATGATAACATTACTTAGGCTATTCAAGCCCTCCACATCCACCGACAAGCAACAAGTTAGTTATAGCTATCTTTCTACAATTTAGATGGACGCCGGATGTCTTGTCTTAAGTAAATAGGCAGACAGATAGGCACATTGCTTTCTCCTCATACAGAGATTGGGCAACAAAAATAAGGAGTGCTGCAGATGAATACAATTTGGTACAAAGTTCTACTTAGTCAAAATTCTGTTAGATATTTAATCGTATTATAATAGCTTTGGATTATCTGAATTCGACCAATCAGTGCATGACTTAACATTTTCGTAGTGTTAAACTAAATATTTAATTTGAAAGGAACCTGTTCATGCTCTCTTATATCAACTTTATTGATGTACCTGTGGATCTTGATATTTTATGACACTATAATGCCGTAATAGTAGATGATTGATTTTGACCAAACTTTGCACAAATTAGCAACTTCATATAACAGTAATATTTTTCAATAGATGTTAAATTATTACTACTATTACTAAGAAAAAGTTTCCCCATGTCTCTTAGTACAATAAAACGTGCAATTCTATACCCCTTTTCCGCTTCAGCAATTTTTAAAACTTTCCCCACTGGGTGGATTTTTATTTAATTTTCTCCAATACTGCTTTTCCTTTCTGAAATTTCAGTCAGATAAACAGACTTACGTGTACCTGCACCCAACTTACTTTTCTCTTGGTGCGAATTATGCAGAGTACCAGTAGGGACGTGGTGAATGAGTAGTTGCAATTGAATGGAAGATGTGGATCCAGAAGTATAAAAGTAAAATTAGGTAATGTAGTATATGTACTCGTATATAAGTGTAATTCCTATAAGCGTATGTTCTAGAAAGATCGTTAACACTACTCCCAGCATATTCAACTTTACTGAATGTCATCTCTTTCTCTTTTTATCTGAAAATAGGAAGTTCCTAGAATTACGCTTACAACAGAAAGCTATGTTTGTTTCTTTTACATCGATTACGTGTTCTCTTTTTCACCTGTTATGTAAATAAGAACATTCTAGAAGTTTATGTTAAGCAACACTATTATGTAAATATGCTTGTCCTTATCGCACCCATTATGTAAATATGTGTTCTCTGCAATTTTTTAGCATTTCCTAGAATGAGTAATATTACTATAATTAGGGCGACTTTTTGTATTTGAATGAATTAATAAAGTTGACTTTAAAGTGGGAGTACGGATCACAATTATAAAGTAATTTTATGGAAAGTACCAGAAACGGTGAGTTATCCTTTTGACTGATTTTAAATTCGAGCAAACATTTTATTAAATGCATGACGAAAATGTAAGTTACTGCAGTCTGCACATTGTTATTCACAGAAGAAAAATTTAGTCATTCAACCGTCTAAATTCATCATCAGAACTAAGTTTGGCAAAATTATGTCGTCCGCCAAATTTGGCCGAATTCACTACAATTCACTGAAAGATATGAATGTGAGAATATAAAGCTTAGATCGGCGTTTGTGGGATGTACTAGTAAAGATATTGTTAGTCGGTCGATTTTCCTCAAATTTTGTCAGATTTTATACAGCAATACAATGAACAAAATTTTAGATTGCTGCTGTCAACGAATTTCGGAAAATAGGCCGATTTTTTCCAATATTATGTACTGCCTTAATATATCCTTAATCCTGAATTTATTACAATCGAATAGAAGATATGAATTTACAAATATATGAGATAAATCGGTCATTTCTATGGGAGGTACAAGACTGGGCATAGTTAATCCTTAGATTTGTTGGATTTTACCAAAAATTATAAACTAAAAAAATGGACAAATAATGGACAGGTCACTGCAGAGCTTACAAGGAAAAATTTGAACGTAGAAAATCAGTTATCACTTATGGTCTGGCAAAATATTAGGCTGTGCCAAGTTTCAGGATGTTTTGTAAAGATTTACGACAGTCCAACAGATAGCCAGCCAGGCAGAGGGCTCAATCGGCTTAAAAAATCCTGAAATACATTTGGTCGAAAGATACTCAGTACTTTACATTTACTTTTCTGTCATATGAAATGAAATATATAGTTTTCTTCTTCCCGGTGAAAACATAACAAAATGGACGAACAAAGCTATAGTGTTTTGGTGCGCCAGCAATATTAATGGAATACCTATACAACTTTATTTATGCACTTAAAAGATAGTTTGGTTTTGATCAAACTTTTAGTGCATTTTATATTTATTGTCTCTATAAAATACGATAATTGTGGGAAATCGGATCATACCTCCTGGTACTTTATACACAAAGGTGTAAGGGGCCTCACCATTTAATTACATTACAACACCCTTTTGAATGGTCTTACTGCGACAAAACGATGCAAAAACTTATATGTTCATAGTCTTCAATACAATCAGAAAGTTGGAAGAAAAAGGCATCGCCTTTTTGTATCTTCCGCACGTTTGGATGTGTGGGAATTGAAATTTAATCGGACTATTTGATGTTTTAATTTGACAACTTACTATAATGAAAATAACTAATGCTCAACTTAAGATATACATTTTAACAAAAAAAAATCCTTCTTGTCGAAATATGAATTTCGAAATAGTGAATAAACAGACAGTGGTTTTAATTGCAATCATCAACAACATAAAAGGTGCAAAAACTCAAATTGTCAAATATTACCATTTACCATTTTTTAAAATTTTTGATATATTAAGGAAGTGACAGATTATTTGTACTACTTTTTTTTTCTAAAAGATTTTAATTTGTTTAATTTTTGCAGAAAATTTTGAGAGATTCGCGAACATACCTTGATAATACCAAAACATGTTGCAAATATTTATGAGCAGAATAACAGGTTCAATTTATCTTCGATATCTAAATTTCTTTTTCCTTCTGTGCTATCTTAATATGCAATATTTATAATACCGTTACAAATACTTCATGAGATGAAAACCATCCAGGGGTAAAAAATAATAAATAAATAAAAAATATCTATAAATTGTACCTCTTTCATATTTAGACCCACGGAATACATCAAGAATACTTTAAAAATATTTGCAACGCTTGTTCAAAAATAAAGTGACACAGTGGTTAACGCAGCACAATAAAAATTTGCTCACAATTTGTATGTTAATAACATTTAATCTGATTTCACTTTAGAAGATATTAGCAAATCCTTTGTAATCAGTTAAAAACATGTTTAGGTGTTATCACTCCATTGCGTAATATTAACAGATTAACGCATGGATTTTGTTAATTTCCTTCTAGTGCCGACAATGAAAGGCAGTAAACTAAACATAAAGCAGCTCCAAATAAATTGTGTGGCATATCATGTCATGTGCCATAAAATACTCGTATGTATATATATGTAAGTATACTCTTTATGATGAAAAGTGAAACTTGCATTTTTAGGACCGAAAATCATAAAAACTAAGCTTCATGACTTTTGAATTGTGGATGGTATACTAGACAGACCAGCGTTTGAAATACACCCGTATATTCAGCTAGAGCGTTTATAAACAAAGCAAAGAACTTGGTCTAATTAATTTATCTAATTAACAGATTTAGCTGCGTATACTTATACAAAACAATATATAAATAAATGAAGTTGGTAGTCTAATAAGAAAGCCTAATTTTGTAAAACGTTTTGACTTTTTTATAGACCTGATTTTAAAAACAAACAGCTGTAACAAATTGCTCAATCAATTCCACATATGGTGTGTTTCAGGTTTTAGTTGTGTTTAATAATATTTTGAACAAAGTGACGAGGAAGGAATTAAAAGTTTTATGGGAAAATATTTCGAAAAAAGGTATTTTAACTTTATTCAAATAAACTTTCTTTAATTCCAAAATAATTTAAATTTTCCCACCAGAACCCCAGTGCTAGCTAGACTAGCATGTCATGTTGTAATTTTGGTATTGGTTCATTAAGCTTTTGAAATCCTCCGTTTGGGTAGGCGCGTGCTTAATTACACCGAATGTGTGGGAGATACCACAATGGGCATATTAGCGTTGCCAATTTCCGTTCTTAGAACTTAGTTTTTTACTACTTGAAATATATTAGCCGTACAAAAATTTCGATCAGTTAAACTGATTTACAAATACCTTCACCGCAACTTTCTGAAGCCCTCCGTTTAAGAAATAAAGAAGGACAAATTTTTGGTAAATCGGGCAATTTATATATATGATATCCTAATAAGCATGGCAGTGCAATATTTTGTATTCGCAATACAAATTGCCTTTGGGAGCTCAGTTAAATGGAATATAGTGCAAATGAATGAAAGATATAATACGAATCTGGAAATACATAAGTTATAGGTAATTTATATGAGAAGTGCTAGAGAGGGAATGTTGATTCCATAGGAATTACAGTGTAAAGCCAAATTTCGATAGAACGAACAATCTGTGTAGGATGTATTATATGGGAGAATGGGAGTGGAAACATCGCCTATTTTCGTTCTCAGAAAGTAGATTACCAAACGTATGATATGTGGCAAGTTGTGTCTAATTTGGTGCAACCGATTTCAAAGTATTAAGAAAGGTGCCTGAAGTGCCGTGGTTAATTCGTAACGAATGAGGAAAAAAAAGGTGATCAAATGGAAATGAACTGGTCTTTCCAATATATTCCCAATATTTTTATCACTTATTCCTTATACGGAAAGGAACAAATACTATTTATGCCCGTTTGTAACGATATATAATAATAATTAAAAATCATATTTTTTTATTTAATTATATATACGAAATACTATATAAGAATAATGTTTCCATTTCTGACTAAGTGTTCATTCAATGAACTATGCCTTGTACCGGAATATAAGTATAACATGAATTTGTTAGATACCTTTATTTCTATCCAGGAAACAAAAATTAGTAAGCAAAAATTATTATGTACTAACATAAATTTATAGAATTAACTAGTTTGTATCAGATTACATCCCTCATCAACGTTAAGTTGTGGCTACGGAATTCATTAATAGTGATAGTCCTTCTGATGGTCGATTAGCTTCATATCATTTGCGCTTTGTTGCAAATTATGCATTCGCAGAGTTAAGTAATATTGAGTAAATTCTAAAGTTTTGACACGGATAACCCAATTTTTTATGATTTTTGGTTTATATATTAAAAAAAAAATAAAACAAACAGTTAGACCTATAATCGGTATAGTTTAGGATTTATGGTTCTCCTAATATTGATGTGTATGCTTTTGTGGGTAGAAAATGTTATGTTTGTGACCACGTGTGTAGCAATATGGATGGTATTTCAGTGAAATATAGGTTTCATTTTAAAGAATTTAAATTTTTTTTTAATATTAGATATTCTAAATAATTAAAAAAACAAGATGAAAAGCCGAAAGTTTTATAGGCGCCATAAGGTCGGCCGGACCACAGCCCAGGGTTGATCATTTAAAAATAATTTGGTCTCAAACTGTGTATTGCAATTTGAATTTTAAATTTATCAAAAACATATGAATATAAATGGCACACTGCATTTGAAAGCGGATGACATGTAATGGAAGATTTGCTGTCCTCTTGTTGGGCACCCACGTCCGACTGAAGATATAGTGTAGGAAGTGGTGACCTAAATTCACCACTTAAATCCTTCTAACCACTTAAATTCGAACAGATATCAAGACAATTATAAATTCTTGTCAGAAAATTAGATGTTAAATAAGGAATATCTGCTAGGCATTATGCAGAGCTTAAGAGAACAATTTGCTCGGAAAGTAAAAGTACAAAATTTGTGGAAACAAGACCCATGTATTCTTTACCACGACAACGTACAATCTCACACGGCTATCATCATTTCTGACCAAAAACTTAACAAATATCTCCAAATAACCATCAAATTCATCTGATGTGGCTGATGCTGAACTCGCACTACCACTGCGATGCACCTGTTTTCTGTCGATGGAAGTTATAAAAGAAAACCGGAATCTTTTCATGGGAATGATTACTAAAAATTTTATGTGTTGCGAACTCATTCCCAGCACTCTTGTTGGCAGAATGTGTATTCCCGTCCATGGGTTGCGGTCCACACTAATATACTGGATGTATCATCTCATCATCAGATAAGTAGAACTATTAAAAATAATTTCATCTTATACTAATATGACGACTTATCTAATTTTTTCCAGTACATGATCCATTTTCGTTAATATTTCTTGGTGATCACCCACCCGACTTTAGAATATTAATAAAATTGAGAAGTTTTAGTAGCTATCTATTACTGCTACTATTACAACCACTACATTGATTTTCATAACCGAATAGTTGCTGACATTTTTGACAAGTTTTTAAAATTTCTTTCTTTGTTAATATACGAGGAATGGTCTCTTCTGACACATAAAGTATCGCATTAGTCCGTTTTCCAACTGTAACGTAAGCTGCTGTAGTCTACCAATTATGGGTTACCAGAAAAATTTAATTTAGAAACGGTGCCCAGATATAGCCCATTTATTACGAAGTTAACGACCAGCCAGTCAGGCTACGCTCAATCGACTTAAAAAGGCTTGAAACGTTAAAAGATTCTCGGTACTTTAACCTCTTCCTTCCATGTGTTGCAATTTTCCCGCATCAAATTATATATACGGTGTAATCAAAAAATAACCGTTATTTTCAAAATTTTGTGAGTTACGTATGTTCGATTTTCGCATTTTTTTTTTCTGTTATGTTCGTACACATGTCTGTTATATGTGTTGACACTATCAGTTATTTTGGATTGTCAGTTTGTTTTTGACAGATAAAAAGGTTAGTCATGTTTTGGTCTCTTCGATTTTTTACTATTCGTAAAAATGATCGATCAAAGAAACTGTATTAAGTTTTGTGTAAAAAATGAAATTAAATGTGCAAGGACATTTGAAATGTTGACTGTGGCGTTTGACGAGTTTAGTATGAGCAGAACACAAGTTCAATTGTTGTATAGCCGGTTTAAGCGAGGTCGAGTTCGGTCAAATATGAAGGTTTTGCTCACTGTTCTCTCCGATTGCAACGGCGTGGTGCATCATGAATTCTTGCCACAATGTAGTACGGTCAATAGGAATACTACCTTGAAGTTATGTGCCGTTTGCGCGAAACAATTCGTCAGAAACGCATAGAATTATGGAAAAACCAATCATGGATTTTGCAACATTATAACGCACCAGCTCACACATCGATGCTTGTGCGTGAGTTTTTGGCCAAAAATAAAACCGCAATCATGCCTCAACCAGCGTTTTCACCGGACTTGGCCCCCGATGACTTTTTCCTCTTCCTGAAACTGAAGACACCGATGAAAGGAAAGCATTTTGCTGCGATTGAGGAGATAAAAGAAAAGTCGAAACAGGAGCTGTTGGCGATACCAAAAAGCGCGTTTCAGAAGTGTTTCGAGGATTGGAAAAAAACTCTGGCATAAGTGTATTATATCTGAGGGGGATTACTTTGAAGGGGACAAGATAGTTATTGATGAATAAATAAATACGTTTTGAAAAAATTGAAATAACGTTTTTTTTGATCACACTCGTACATACTTTCTATTCGTCGAGTGAAGATATGCAAATTCAATTGGCCCAAAAATCAAATTTCATTTTTTTTTAACTATTCATGAAGGATATGAATCTTATGGCAAATATTGTTTATAACTGTTAAGAATACGGAAGAATAGTTCAGCAGTGTTAAAACACCATGTTAAAACAGTTTCTTTTTTCAAATAGTTTCTGTCTGTTTAGTGAGTATGACAGGTAGTTAGCTGTCTATCAAGAGCTGCTTTCCTTTCCTATTGTCAAGAGCAGGACCATCTGAAGAAAGCAATTGCCGAGGATACTTTGCTTAAATGTGCATTATTTTTAACAATGCTAAATAAAGCTTTTAATATCTCCCAAAAATAATTAATTGTTTTACACTTTACCCTGCATTTTCATTGTTCCCAAAACCGCATTCTATTCAAATAGATCGTACCAGTCCTAAATTTCATGTAGCCATCATACAAATGATAGGTCATTCTGTGAACAATCAAAATGCACAAAGTTTCATATTTGGGTACCCTAAACAAGCCCAACAAATGTTGTCAAAAAATTTTCCTAGCTTACCTAGTTTGCTCTACAAAACGGGAAATATTTTTAGAATCTTGAAGTCGAAATTATGAGACATAAAAACACAGTTTTTGATCTTTTCAATTATTTGTATCTGTGGTTACTGTGGTTCTGCTGTTTAACAGATAGTGTTAATATTTTGTTAACTTTCAGATAATGCACAAAAGTTCACATAACATTTAATGTGAAGATTTGGTTCCTTGATAGCTAATTCTTAAGGAGGCAATATAAATTATCTAGATATCTCTCGGTACAACTCACATATGTTGAGAATCCAATTCTTTTTTTCAACGAAACAAGTTCTGCTCTGTTTTCTTTGCAATTATAATCAACTGAACTTTTTTATAATTGCAAAGGTTTACTGGAAGGTTTGTATTTGTGAACAAAACAATAAATTACTCATGCGTTCACATCGCAGTAGTTCCCATACTCGGCTACGGAAAAATTTCGACACATTGCAAATAGGTAAAAAAATTCTGGTAGAAACACGTGGGCAGCTGTAATTCCGTGCACAAGCAAAAGTTTAAAGAGTCACACCACAAATACGTTAAGGTATGCAAAGGATACCTATATTCGGTTGTAAAATTAAAGTGGAACAAAGTCGACTTCATGAAACACTATGTTTTCGAATTGGAAAAACTAATTACTGCGTTTGAGATGCTCCGATAGTATAAAACACTACGTTAATAAAAAAAGGAATAATTTCGGTATCTTTAACTGTATCTTCCTAAACCTATTGGATGTAACTATTTGACGGTCTATTTGCGGATTAATAACGTGTTCAGCAGTTCAAAGTTTTTAAATTTGTAATTGTTTTTTTTTTTTAATTTTTTCGTTGGTAAGTTCAAATTTTTAAAATTTTTAATTGTTTTTTTTTTTTTAAATTTTTGCGTTGGTATGAAAGTAATTTATTTTTTCAAAATTTTTAAATTTTTAATTGTTTTTTTTTTCTTTTAATTTTTGCGTTGGTAAGAAAGTAATTTATTTTTGATGTACTTTTGTTATGTTTTGAAAAGCTTTATATCAGCTGTTTAGATTGAGTGGTATACCATTATTCAGCTGGCATTCCAAGCTTTAATTTGTTATCTGTCGCGTCATGGACATGGAATCACAAACGTAACGTTTTCGCCATATTTTGGTCGTATATTCCGGAACATGCAAAAAAGCCACAGAAGCCTCTTAAGCGACTTAATAGAAAGGCATTTGCAGTTTATGCCTTAAATATATCTAAAGTGATCGTTTTTCGAAATTCATTCTGACTGAGGATGACAAATTGTTTTAATACAACAACGTTAATCGAAAGGGATCTAGCCCAGGTAAAATGGCCAAAAAAAGAGTTATTTTGGTAATTTGGCGGGTTTTCAGAGGGTGGTTTAATTTTAACTGTTTTTAATGTATTGAACCATAACATTCGATGAATTTTGATAAGCATTGAGAGAAAGAAATCCTCAATTTTAAAATGATAAATTTCTAAATCGTGATTTTACATTACATTACATTACACGACGATATCATCCCGAATTGGCACCCTTAGAATAAAAACTCCTTCCATACTAAGGAAGACCTACCAAAAACCAAGTTGTTCTAGTACTTTGCAAGGAAGGTTAGGTCATTTGCACTTAATTAGTTGAATAAAAAACTTAAATTTAGTTTTATCAAACAAATTAAATTTAGTTTTATCAAACAAATTTAAGTTTTTTCATTTTTATCCAATAATTATTAAATTATTAACATTTTAGCACTGAACCGCTTAAACTAAAATTGATATTCGAAGTTTCACTACGGAAGAATATGTAAGATATGCTCCACTGCCTTTAGAATTTTTTAATACAGAATTTTAGATAACTTATTGAAAGAACATAGTGGAGTATATTTCTTTCATTAACTATGTTTATGTTTGTTTCTACATTTGATACAAAGGATCTCAAATCTTTTCCAGCCATACGGATAATGCAGCCCATTTACACTCAAAGCACTATTATATGTGAAAATTAGTAGTATTGACAAAGTTCAGTTTTTGTGCGAAACCCGATTAGCACTGATTTTGTGCCTTCACCCTGAGAAATGAGGGTAAATATCATTTGATATGGCAAATATGTAGCAACCGGAAGAAAGTTTCTAAAGTGCCAAATATTATTTTGAAGAAATGTTTTTCATGACATTATAAGTCAATTAGTCAATGTCCATCTAACTGTCAAGCTTGTTGTCTGGCGTTACATATCGTAAATAATCATAAAACTGTATAGATGTATAGATAGATTAATATTTTGCCAGAATGTAAGGAGGTTTATATCGACCCCCCGTTCTTGTTTTTTTCCTCAAAAATAAACCGATTTTTAAAATTTAGTTTACTAGCAGTGAACTTTAATTTCTAAACTGTAGCATAGTCGTTATAAGTCTTTAATGCCAGAGAAAATTTAAAAAAATTGACCGATTAATCGTATCTCTACTTATGCCTTTCATACAAAATGATTGAGGGTCGAATCCATATATCCTTTGCTACATATTTTTAATCTACAGGGTATCCGTCGGGAGGGTATACTACTTTGTTTGTTTATAATTTCGGATTAAATGAAAGAAAATGGATCTTATATTAATAAATGTTTTATTTAACGTAGGCAATTATATTAGGAAACAATATGAGATAAATGTCCGCCTCTACTAGCCTCACAAATGAGAGCACTTTTGAGCACATTTTTCATTATATTCTCACACATTTCACGCGGTATTTCATTAATTTCATCACGAATATTTTGTTAGAGTAGCTCAAGCGTTTCCGGTTTGTTTGCATAAACCTTGCTTTTCACATATCCCCACAAAAAGAAGTCGGATCAGTCAAACCAGGCAAGCCTGGAGGCCAGTCAACATCACCATTTCTTGAAATAACTTGTTGTGGAAAGAGATCTCGCAGCAATTCGATATCGCTTCCCATTGATAGTTACCGTTACGCCGTTTTCAGTTCCAAAGAAGTAATGTCCAATTAACCTCCTGACCAAATTGCACACCAGACTGTCACTTTTAATGGATGCAAAGGTGGCTGATGAATAATTTGAGGGCTTTCCATTGCTCAGAACCAACTATTCTGTTTATTCACATATCCATTCAAATGAAAACGTAACTCGTCACTCATTATGATTTTTTTTTCAAAAAAATCGGGGTTGCCATGGGCGAGCTGTAACATCCTATTGGCATATGTACGGCGGCGTAAATGGTCTTCCGGAAGAAGCTCTTGTGTCAACTGAATGTTAAATGGAAACAAATGCAAATTCTTGTGCAAAATTGTGGCCAAAGTTGTTCTTTGAAGACCAAGCTCCTGAGCACGGCGTCGAATTGAGGTTGATGGATTGTTTTGAACACTTTCTTGAGAAGCAGTAATGTTTTCCATCTTTCTTCGAAATCTTTCACTACACGATAAACAGTGCGTCTTATTGGCACGTTGCTTCTCCCAAAAATTGCACGTAACTTTCTCATCGTCACAGTAACCGATGATTGATTTTAATAGAATATTTTAACAATTAAAACACGTTGGTTTATCGAATATTTTTCCACTATAAATTTGCCACGTCTCTATTTCATGACTGCCAAATATGAACTGTCAAGAGTAATGTTTGCCAAAATGACGGCAAAACAAAGTAGTATACCTTCCCGAACGACACCCTGTATTTTTCCTAAACTGTGACAAATATTAAGTATTGACTGAGGCTGAAGATGGACTGCATTGCTCTACCACTTGTGGAAGCATCGGTATAGATTTACTGATTTTCCAAAAATTTGACACTTTCCCCATAACTAAGTTTTAGGTTGCAGCAATTTAAGTTTTAGTTTAATGGATTTGGGAAAATGAACTGAATAACCATGACCCTAAAGCATCTCCTAAACAAACGACCGATTTTAACTATACGCTCTTAGGTTCATATTTTTAAATTAGTTGTACCGAATATAATCAAATTCGGTATACGTTGAGAGTTTGTCGGGGTAAGGCCTCATAGTTAATGTCGAACGCATTGCTATACTTCTTCTGTTACCTACCAAACGAATTTTCTGAATGGCCGAAATTCAATCGCTCCTCTGTTTTCTCAATTTTAATTTTTGTCCAATATATGGCTTTCAATTTTCTGTAAAAGTTTGGAAAGGTCAAACAGGTAATCACGCCACTTTTAATACTTCAAATGGGCTCCACATTTTCTAAACAATGCCACCCTATTTAGTTAAATTTGACACACATTATGCATTTAATGAACTAAGTTCTAAGAATGAAAAAGAAGATCATTGCCGCGTCCATTCTGGTACCTCGAATACAAAGGGACAGATCTATCAAAATTATACCCCTGTAATCTAACCTTGATTACTGTCAATTGTGTTGCATTATAATGCTAAATAAAATTGTAAAAAAATTCCGCATATAACTCAACTTCTTATAGGCGGCATTTTGCTTAACTGCTTACATGCTGTTACCAAAACTCACAGTACACTTAGTGCAGCCAGTCGGTGATGCTTGACCCAGTCTCGTTTGGCTGTTGAAGGCATTTAATCCACTTTGTTGCTGGAAATAATTCGATTGCTATGAAAGTGAGCAAAAGCCGTTGAAACTCACATTCACGTTTCTGAGTTAAGTGTTTTCAATAAGAACGTTTTAAGGCCGCCGTAGCATTCAAAAGCTTCAGTGCTTATCACGTCAATGACAAAACGATTTGCTAACTAAGCAGTACTTTGTTAGTTTCTTTCCCTTTGATTACGAACTAACACCGGCGCGAATGGCTGTGAGTTATTTTGCTGGAATGCACATTTATTTTTTAAAGCTTCATTTTCTTTTACGTTAATACATTTATATAATTTGGGTGAGTAGCAATGGATCAACATGCGCAATGTAATAACATTACAATTGAAACAAGAGGAGGTGGGATGTTAAAGTTAGTGTAATGCAACATTTCTCATTTCAGTCCTTCGAAAAAAAAAAATATACAAAACAGCATTTAAAATGTAAAAAATACTACTTAATTCCGTTACGTCATTAGCAAACAATATTCGGTATTTTGTGAATTACAAAAAACATCAAAATTTTTAAACATCAAAATTTTTGTCCAATATTCGCAATTCTCTCGTCCAACATATTTCGCTTGGATAAAAGGCAGATTTGTATAAAACTTTCCCCTATTCAATATTTGCAGGAATTAATCTGATGACCTGTGATATTTCGGTGATAGAGTGCTCAAAAAACTATCTATTGATGCTTCTTTCAGCCTAATTTGTATGGAAATACGGGCCTATTTTTTCTAAGTATTCATGACACAAAAACTTAAAATGGCTGTGACATTACCATTTATCATTAATAGAAATGTATTCCGTGAAATTTAAAAAAAAACAATCCTTTTGCATACTCCGAATGAGATATGGTAAGCTTACACCTGGAGATTGCAATTTTATGGACTTTTTCATTTTCCAGGAATATTAAGCATTTAAATTATGAAAAGATATAAGAGCACAATATGTTTTTCTTCGTATAATTGATTTCCAATATGTGTAAATATGCTCTGTAAAAGAAAGAATGATAAAAAAATGTTCTATATTCAACTTTTACCGAATGGAGACCATTTACGCCAAATTAGATAGGAAATTGTGCTTAATTAATTGCATTGTAATTTGCGATTATCTGAAAAATAAAAGGTCATGTTGTGTAAATACAGAAATAAAATTGGCAAAATAATTACCAATTCGAAATTTTTAAAACATAGATTGAAATTAGTCAAATACCAATTTTCTCAAATATAATTTAAATTTGGTAAATGATAAACTTGCAGAGTTCTGCAACATATTTACAGATATTTAAGCCTTTAGCCGAAGGAATGTGACACGCAAAAGGAAACATTTAAGATACAACATTGTTTCATGACATTCTAATTCGAGTGAGGAAAGTCTGTTTGTTTCGCTTTTCAAAAATCTTTATAAATATTTTTAAATTTTAGCACTGCTAAAGTAATTAAAGTAAATGAGCTATACTGACCCATTCTTTATGGTACATTTCATACAAATTGGCCGATTTTTCAAAACACAATTCGTTCCCTGTAATACTTAATAATTAAACTTTCGTTTTCTGCATTGGCATGTGAAAAAAATTAAACGATTAATTACTTCGCTTCTTGTACCACCCATACAAATTGGCCGATTTTCTTAAATTCATTCTTTCTTCTGCAATTTCAAACTAGTTGATTAATTAGCCAAGGTTACGGTCTATTTTGTATTAAATTATAATATTAAGTTATAATTCTTTATGAAACTCCATACAAATTAAGCACTTGCTCATTTTAACCCTAAAACCTTCCATGCAAATGAACGATTTAGTCCTTATACTTTTAACTTCATATTTTTCGAGTTCAGTGAAATTTATCATGAATTATGCGTTTGGTTCACTAAGTTGTGAAAATGGAAATGGAACCTTCTGGTACTTCCCATATAAATTGACCGATTTATAAAATTTAATTTTCCCCTAAAATCCCTAAATCATATGCTAAAATCACTTCATTTTTTTTGTCAAATTAATTGCATTGTAATTCTTGCTAAAATATGGAAAACTTTCCCTACAAATTACATAATTTATTTTAGAAATTCGTCGATTCGTATAGAAGGTGGCAATAGAGGCCGAGCAACGCCACCTATTTTCAGTCTCAGTAGTAGTTTTTCAAAAGACACATTAAACCAAATTTGACATAATTCCATGCAAATTGTTAGGAGATGTGAAACTAATATTTGGGCTAAATCAGACATTTCTATGGTACATACCAGAAGGGTAGTTATTTGGTCGGTTTTTTTTCTGTCAACCATTATGAAGTGTTTGACGACAGAAAAAAACTCAGGTTATAAAATATAAAAGTTACAGGAGAAAACCTCAATGCCGGAAAATCGGTCAACTTGCACGGGAGGTATTAGAAGGGATAGGGCGATATAACCAATTTGAAATCTCCGGATAGGGCTATATATTATACCGTGTCAGGTTTTATGATTTATTATCTTCTCTACCAGCCAGTCAGTAAAACAAAACAAATGGTTAGTACTTTAAATGCTTCCTTCTGGATTTTAAATTCTTCTCGTATCAAATCATATAATGTGTAGTAAAAAGAAATCTATTATTTTTGTATAACAAGAAAAGCTCTGTTCAGAATAGTTAGTATGATCCGATTTAGGTCGAATATGCACCGACATATTCGATAACTTAGCGCCATTTTGAAGGAAATTATATTATGCCTCTCTCATGCTCAATTTCCGCAACCTTCTCTTAAAGCGCATTTTACATCAGCAAAATCATTCGCCATGGACAGGGAGAGGTAGTAATCATTTGGAGCCATTTTTTATCATCATTCACAATCCGCTTCAAGCATTAAATAGCAATTCGCAGATAGAAATACGGTCCATGAAGTTATTATGCGTTTACTCTTGTAGCACCAAAAATCGAGCTTCTTTCTGTGTCCACTCTTTTTTAAGTGGTTCCAAATGGTTTTCTGTGCAATGTTTACCTTCTGAACCATCGTAATAGTGGTCACATGGCTGTCGGACTTGACAATTTCCATTAGTTAATCGACATTTTAGAAAATTGGCATTGCAGAGCTTAGTGCATAACTGACACCAAAATTACCAGAACGGGATGGACGAAAACGAATTTGCATGAGACTAGCTTAGGGCTGTATATATTATTCATATTTTTAGATGGCTGGGTTGCGTTTTCACCTTTTTCGAAATTTTATCTTTCTAACGCTATCTAACTTATCTCGATCGTGTTTATACAATGTAAGACACAGGTAACCAAATCCATTTATCGGAAAAACAATCGTCTTATTTTTATTATGCCTTAAAAATCTTTATTCTATCCAGTGAAAGTGTAAATGTAGTGCATAATTTGTGGCAAACAGTCACTTTTTGATTCGTAGATTTTCGTGTAGGTCACACATGGACAATTTTCCATCCGGGAGGAGTTGGTGCTGGTTTGAATAGCACATGCTACATGTTATGTAAACAATAGGAAACAAAGCAGAATTCAATGTCTTTACTTGATTCAAAATCCTTCAAACTTAAAAATTGTAATACTAACTTTATGATGGTATCGTTTGCAGATGCTAAGAAGAAACCATAGATTGACATCATATATCAAACATCGTTTACGATTTCAATAAATAAGGATGTAGCAGATGAGCCGTCCAACGGACCACAACACTATATTCGTTTGAGGCAATTACTAGCAAATAATATATTAATATGCTGACCTTATACTAATGTAATTTTCATTTCGTTATCTGCTTTGGACCTTAACAATATTTCACAAAGTGCCCACCCTAAATATGAAAGCTGTCCTCTCAGAAATGTTGGCTAATTAGACTAAAACAAATTGGATTGATTTCATTCATTTTAATATTTTTATTCACTTCTATTATTCAATATCTACCGCCCTCGTACATGACTACAGACATGACAATAATAATATTAAATTTTCCAAAAGATATCATACTGTGATGAGAGACTTATTAGGGACTGTGCCCGATTTCAGACCTTCTTCAAAGGATGCTTGGAACATAATTAGTGAAAAATTAGAGTTTAAGCATTAGCTGATTGATTTGTTAATGATTAATATGTTGTTGTGTTTTAGTTCTATGTTTTTTTTCTGTTTTTGACATGTGATTATTTAACAGAAGAAAATCTTAAATTATGAAATTTGTGTTTATTAAGCAGGGGAATAACCTACGATCTATTATCTCTTTGTAGGCACTTTTATTTGTCGGAATAGCATTGTTGAGACTATCAGACTCTGTCCGAACTGTGTCCTCGAAGACAATGAATTGATACGTTTTTTGCTTGAAAGGCAAGCATTGTAATTGATAAAAATATATTGAGTCAAAAAATATTAGGTCCTGGCCTCAAAAATACAAAATATTTGTTATTTAATTAAATTACTTGTATCACAAATTTATAGGCTCCTCCCGGAATAACAGACTTATGTCAACGAATTGTGCAATCGTCAAAACATCTTTTAAATGCTTTTTCCGTAAAAGACCTCAGCTCTGACTGCGAATCCTTCATTGTCTTCTATTGACGGAAGACGGAAGACGGTCTCGAAATGCTAGTTTGGGTTTTGGAAAGAGAAAAAAGTCAGACAAATCCATATCAGGTGAATACGGCGGTTGTTTCAAGAAACTTGTTAAGTTTGTGGACAGAAATTCGTTCACAATAACAACGTTGTGAAATGATGCGTTATCTTGGTGCAAAATCCACGAGTTTTCTTTTCACCAATTTGAACCTCTTTGGAGAATTTGGTCTTTTAAACGCTCCATAATGCTCAGATAATAATCTTTATTTACCATTTGATATTCTGGCAAGAATTCTGAGTGCACAACATAGCCACAACCAAAGAAAGCAGCAACATTGACTTTTGATCAAATTTGGCGTGTTTGACGGTTATACTTCAGTTGGATGATGCCACTCCGTAGCTGTCATCAATTACAATGCATTTTGTGAATGTTGTCTTCAATGTTCTCTGTCTATAAAAGACGGTAGCCCCCAAAGTGGTAATTTGGGTTTTGGAAATAGACAAAATTCAGCAGGTACATATCGAGTGAATACCATGGCCGAGCGACATTACTTATTGAATTTTCGGCTATAAATGTACTCAGCATTATAACCTCATGAAATTAAGCATTATTGTGGTGAAAAATTCTATAAGTTTTCTTTTCACAAATCTGACAATTTTCAATGATAATATTCTTCATTGTTTACCCTCTGATTTTCTTGCGACGATTACGGCTGCAAAACATTGCGATAGTCAAAGAAACCAATCAATATTGCCTTGAATTTTTATTGGCATTGTGTTTTTCGGTTCTGGTTCAGTCGGAAGGGACCTTTTTGAAGCTTTTACATTGGGTTGCACATGAAAACCCCAAATCCTCTCTCCACAAGTTATACAGCCTCTCATGAACGTGGTGTCAACACTGACTCGTGCTAGCATGTCTGCAACAATTTTGGTGCAATTGAGTTTTAGGAGAAAACTCAGGTCTTTCGAAACAAGTCGAGAGGTAACGCGTTTCATACTCAAACATTCACGTAAATTAGTATGAATTGGTTCATTGAGTGAGACATATAATGATCCGCGGCTACTTCTCTTAAAATTAAATGACAATTTCCAGTCACCAGTCAATTTATTTTGTCGATGCCAACTTCATATGAAGACGTTGAGAACGATCCCTTTTTATGCACTGTACCACTCATATGTGCGTGTTTCTAAAAAAGTCGATTCATCGTAAGCTTTTTACAATGCTATTAGATACTTGGTATATGAAATTTCATTTGAAACATAAAATTTAAGACCAATTCTTGTTGGACAACTTTATTTGATGTAAAAATCGCAAAACACACTTGAGATGAATTGACAAATTCGGGCACTGCAAGCAAATTAAATGGCTAATTGCAATCAAACTCCGTGGTAGTGCAGAAAACTGTGGCGCCAACTTGTCGACAGATAGAATTATGGCAATCCCTTTAAGTGGGCTTTTTAGGTGATCAATTCCTGGAAATATTTTTTTGACAGCATGTTCAGACGAAGCACAGAACTTTCAAAAATTGTGACAGAAAAGAAAACTGTAAACTGCTGTATTATTAGTTAAATTCATATTCCTTTTTATAACAGCAAAAATTAAATAATGGTAACTGTTTTACACGTTAGAATATCGTGGTTAAGAATTATAGTAGGAATTTGTTTTATATATGATGGATAAATATTTGATATATTTCCAGTTAAGTACTTGCTTCAACCATGAACGAAATACCAAACTTTTAATTACGACAAATATAAAAAGCCAACATAATTTGATGCTTTATCATGAATGAAATCCGCCATCAGATTTATACGTTACATACAAATTTTCAGTTGGTATTGTATCGAGCAATAATTGATAGTAAAGTGTCGAAAAATAAAACCAGTTTCTATTTTTTCAAAAATAACTTTGATTTTCGTGCGATATTTTCAGTCTTACTTCACCTTTAGTTGTTTACAGGTTAAAATCACGAATTGAAATTTCATCTCGCCAGAAATTGTCTCTTTACATCAAGACGGAGAGACTTCAGAAAGTTATAATTTTATTTATTTATTTTTTTTCTTGTTTATAATTTTGCCTCTTTAATTCAGATTACTTTTTATAAGAATCTAACGATTTACCACATTTCCTTTGGCATCTCTTATATTTTTGCATCAAAGTCAGAATCGTTGGATGAAAATGTGTATGTATATCAGTTCACAGCACTTTGATTTTTGTACTGCTTTTCTTTTTTTTTTTTGATATGGAATTAGAAATGTTTCTAAAAGGTTTGTACAGCATGCACTTCTTTTGCACCTTTCTTACTTTGAATCTACCACTTTGATGACAACAACTATCATTCCAAATAATGCCGCTGAAATATTTCGATGTCGATAAAAGATATGGTGAATTTTCTGACAGTGTATGGGCGATTTAATCATTGCACTAAATAATTTTGCAGAATCCATTAAACACTAAATTTCTAAATTAAATCGATTTCACTTCCGAATGCATGTGCATGAAAAGCATTAAAACATTTTTAAGAACGCACCACTATGCATTTTCTCTTTCGCAATGGAATATTGCGACCATTGTTGTAGTATTTGCGAGACTGTAAGGACAATAAAAACAATTTATAGACGTGATATGGCCAATAAATTTAAAACGAGCAATTTGACCGGTCACACACATAATGTAGACAGGCATGAAGCGTAAAAAAGGTAGTGAAAGAATTTAATGCGTCTGCATAGTTTATGGCAAACCAAAAAACTGCTGTTTTAAATTTCCAGCAACTTGCAGTAAGCAATAATTATGTGAGAATTTAAATATTAAGTATAGATTATTTGTTCTCATAGTATTAGACTAATTTCTCGTAATTCAATGTATAGCATAGCCCACAGCATCGAATAATTTTACTAAGCTGAAAACCCATGTGATGACACTCCCATAATATCAACTAAATAATCATTTGAATTGTTGCCAAATAGCTTCTGGCCATAATGAGTTGAAATCAGGTCAGCACTAGAACAACGACTTAGTCATTTGTAAAATGTTGTATTCATTTGTAAATATGAGGGCATCAGCTAATTAATAAAGTTTAACACTGACGACATCGAAACCCATAAGTCGGACAATAAATAAGTTGAAGCCGCGTCACCAGTCATTATAAGCAGTTACAGTGAAATCGTTTCACTCGTTAATACTGAGGAGATTTATTCCTCTGTCATACTACAAGTGAATTCTTACATTTGGTATATCTTTGCCATCTCTCTTTATACATTTGGGTACGTCTTAGGGGCAGCATTAAGTAAAAGTATATAAATATATGAGATACGCATTAAGGTGAACTTTAAATATGAATATTATTTTAATACGAAAGGGCTTTACCTGCCGCATACAGACACAGTACGCGGCGTACTAAATGTTGCCATAGAAACATTAGACAGGAATAATAATAGCTAAAAATAAATGTAAGGCAAAAATATAAATTTCAGTCAGATGAACTGATTTTCGTTTATGTTCACCAAACATGTTTTTGCGTTATTGCAGAAATGTGAGAACTGCCAGAAAAACGTGATAAACGGCGAAGTTAAAAAAAAAATGATCTGAATTAATGCACATTAACGTATTTAGTACAACTGTATCAATAATTATATAGAATTATTAATTAGAAAATGTCTATGGGCCGGAACAGAAATTATTGGGTTATTCGATGATTTTTTTACATTTTACCAAGCGCTAAAATTAAATGTTATTTTCAAGAATGTAAACTCATGTAATCTATGAGCAAATCGGTTAGTTTATATGAGAGGTACTAGAACCAAGTTTATCAAATGAATGCCGTACACCAAATTTGCTTAATTTAATGGAACTATTTGGGAGACACTCGATTGGTAAATTGTTTCCTGATAACAAGCACACATCCATATCTAATCTCCCATTCATAAACGGACGGCAACCAATCATCTCATAACAGATTTTAAAGCTTCAATTAAGATTTGACGCATCTGAGACTCGAAATAGGTTTGGTTGTTCCATTTCAAATGATAAGATGATCGGATGGGTCTCTAATTGCTATTCGACGACTTTTGATCATCAAATCTCGAATTGGCTGGACACGATTTTCATTAGTAAAGTCTGATGAACGTTCGGGGTGCTTTTCGTCCTCAACTTGTCTGTAGTATTCTAAACATTGCCGATACAGAAATTCCTGTTCGAAAATAAATTTATTTTAAGTTCTTTGATCAATAATATCACACGTTATAAAAATAGCTACATTTATATTCTGCATCGCATAAACCTAAGAGCGAATGAAATTTATGATATGCAATTTATAACAGATATCTGTCATACTGCTGGCAATTTTGGAAAACATATTTCTTATTATTTCGTATTATTCTTACTTTTTGATCACAGTAGTATACGAATCTTCGAGGGCCTGGTTGAAAAAGAAGTTTGATAAAATTTAAATATCAAAAGAACGGCTTAATTTATAAAGCGTCATTATTGAGTCCAAATTGTATTTTTAGTCGGTGACTGGAAATTGGGGTTTTTGTATGGGCGGTGACCCAAATAAATATTATGCATGTACATGTGCGTATATACTGGCGGGGTACCGTAGCGTACCTGCATACATTTGCAGACTTTACTTCTTTACTTCACTTAATATTAATAAATGTGGTTATATGCGCGGCATAAGAATACCCAACGCCATTCAAAGGGATTTGTGTATATACTCGAACATACTCCCCTTTCCTGCATTCTGTTCTCTTTCCTATTGCCGACATTTTTGTGAATTTCCTAAAAATGCTCCCAGCAGTATTTATGTTGGCCTCTGTCACACAACCTTGCTTAGCTGGAAATATAATAAAATATTACTCAGCGGACATTTGTTCATCGTTATATTCATATTTAACCATTAGAAGATACGTGGGCATAACATATTACAGTTGCGGCAAATTGCAAATTAATACAATACACGACGAACGTGACTGTGATTTTATTATTTTTTTTGTGTAATGAAAAGTCGTCCGTTACGGATAGTTAATCATTTATAGTCGAGCACTGTGACAGGGGTTACGTCAGCAAACATTTTTTATTGAGAAGTTATTGCTAATATTCGGTAATTATAGAGTTAAACGACTTCAGACTGATCAGTAAGCTGCGCTTCACTTTGGAAAACATACTGTTGCAATTGCATAAAGGTTTACCCAAGATTTATGATGCTATGATTTTTGGACGTATTGTTTGGAATTAAATTACTGGAACGCATGCTACAGCTGCAAAATAATATAAGTTTTATATTGCAGCCGTACGTCTATAGTATAATTAAGCTGTGAAAAAATATGTTAATTCAAGTTTCCGAAAACGAATGCACAATTATTTTACATTAACCTGACAATGTAGTCATTTAATGAAATGTTATTTCAGTTTGGGGATTCTGGATTTCTTCACATTTCCACACTATTTTATTTTTTGCATTTTCAGGGAGAACGTCAATGACTAAGATCGATACGGTGAAAAAGTACGACAAATAAAGAATTACAAAATTATAAAAACTTGGCCAAATTGCAGAAATCACCAAAGGATTTATTGGTCATTGCATTTTTTACGGTATGAAAAGTTTTACACGATAAAAAATTCTTAGAAACTTAAAAAACAGATTTGTTCATGATTGGATGCAAATTTTTTTATTATGTGTATGCATAATATACTGTAATCAAAATTAAGACCACTTTTCAATTTAAATTCCGCGAATAGATTGACAGTTAGCATCTGTGTTAAATTTCACATCATAAATGTCATTAGTGTTTGTTGAGCTACGTTTACAACGCAAAAATTGATTTCGGTGACTTTTACAATTTGTGTTGTCGTTTTTTTATACCAATATCTTTTTTATATAAAATTCTTTTTTACACCAATACCTAGAATTCAGTCAGGTGAACTGACTCACATATACTTGCATCAAAATTTCTTTCGCTTTGCTGCAAAAAATAATCGGAATTAAAGCACAATAAAAAAAGAAAAATTTTAATTTTCTGAAGTCCTATTTTTGGGAAATGTAGAAGGAACACCGATCTTTGCTAAATCAGTCAATTTGCATGTTTGGTACCTTTAAGGGGCATCTATTTTCATATATAGTAATAAAAGTTCGACACGAACTCAATTATTCTGAATATGGTTGTAATGAATGTGATGCCATTGAATACAAATGTGAACATAAGAACATATAAGTTAAAAAATCTAACTTGAATGGGAGATACTAGAGAGGGTGTGATCTTTCCGTCATTTTTCCACATTTCGTTCAGTATAAATTTAAGTAACTTCAGGCTAAGAATTATGGATTACGGTGAAAAAATCTAGTTTTGATAGATCGGTCAATTAGTATGGGAGCTGCTAGAATGGAAATTCCAACATCGCTAATTTTCGTTCTTAGAACTTAATTTATGAAACACATGATATATGGAAAGTTGGGTCGAATTGGGTACAATCAATTATAAGACATGAAGATAAGAATATACGGGCATGATTACTCGGTCGATTTTTATCCCATATTGTAGAGAATTGTAACAAATTTTAATCTATTAATATAAGCTAAAGGAACTAAAGAGTTTTGAAAAATTCATCTATTTGTTTGGAAGGTTCAGTAATGAGTATAGCAATGTTCCCAATTTACATTCTGTTATCCTATTCTGATAAACGCTGAATGAAAACCAAATTTGATTAAATTTAGTGCTGCTGTATAAAAAATAGATATCCTAAAGACTATATGTGTATAATCGGACAATTACATGAGAGGTGACAGATGGGTTAGGATAAATCAACCGATTTTTTGTTAATTTTACCTGAAATTGTGGTATTTACAATGTATTTGAAATTTGACTTCCTGCGTATTACGGATGGGGAGTTACAGCGAAGGAGATACATTTTGGAAAATTAGTCAATTTGTATGGCAGGTACCAGAAGTGGTGTACCGATATAACCCATTTACAATCTTCGGCTATGATCTGGGAAAATATTAGGCTGGACTATGCTTTAAGAAATTCCATAAAGATTTATGTCAGTTTTCGTGTACACCAACCAGCCATCCAACTGGTCACCATCATCGCTAAATCGACTTAAACAGTTACATTTTCGGCCGTATCAAATAATCATTCTGCCGAGTTAAGGTGTAAATATATCTGAGATTTCTGTAACTTAAATTGAAGTCTAGTTCCTCAAAAGAATTGGTCGGTCCGGGCCTAGAACCAGACTAGTGAGACTCACAGAATGAGCAGATGTTTTTCGTTACGGAAAGTTCATCTGAAAATAAATAAAAGAACTGGGTTTTTGCGTACGTATTGATTAGTTGTGGACTCGTCGTGTTGTATGCGCTTTTATATGCGACGTACTTTTCAGTAGTGAGCAAAATTATATGTATATTTGTTCCTATTATGGTCATGCGGTCATTTCTAAATAGCCTGGATGTCCTTTATCAAAGAAGAAAGGTGTGAAAAAAGTTGGTTCCTTATAATTTTCAAAATATGAAATAATTAAATTATTAAAATTATCAAAAAAATTTGCCTAGAACCGGAACCGATCCAAATACCCGGTTCTAATCGGAACCGCACCCAGCAAAACCGGTCCTTAAATCTCCTGTAATTGCACATCACTAATAGGTAATAGTTAATTATTTTATTATTAAAGATTCCATATAAATAATATAAGTGTATAATTTGCTGCATAACTTGTATATACTTGTGATTGGCATAATATTGGCAAAGAAAAAACAGTCTCCGAATTCCAATTGAACCGCAACAAAATTAATTTCTTCCTGCAAATCTGAAGAATATCGTCGCAAATAAGTAACGAAATACTGGTAACAGCAACGTTGCAATTGTATTGCCTAAAAATGAAACTATTTGGGTAGCTAACTAAATTAGACTATAGATAGTTTAACCTTTGACCTCTGCCTGCAGAGGAAGAGAATAAATCTGTTCACGTTTCTTGTAACTTTTGCCACGCTTTTTAAAGTGAATGACATCAGTAATAAAAAAATCGTAAACTTGAGTCATTGCACCGACAACACCGCCATGCGACTTGTAAATATTTTATTTATTTACACGGAGATTAATTTTAGTATCGTTATTAAGCGATCATCCACCTTTCTTTCAACACCACCGCATTACGCAAAATATAACACGTTTTTGTATGTTTAGTCTTGTATATTTTGTTGTAGGCGAACAAATGCAAAAGGTTATTTGCTCCTCTATAAGCCCATGGATGAATGAATTCCTTTGTTAAGTTATTTACCAGGTCATATAATATAAGGACGACATAGCGTGAGTGATGCAGACAGTACCACTCAGACATAATAAAATGCCTTTTTAGTCTGAATGAAAACAAATCCCTCCAAAATGCATGCCGTTTTGTTTTATTCTTTCTAATTTAGAATGAAACATTTTGCCGTAGTATCAGGTGTGCCAGGCGACAATAGGATATCAAAGGGAAATGTAACACTTTTTCACAAACGCTGGCACAGTTTTTATTCCTGTCTACCGCGGAATCAAGTCTATGTCCGCCAAGCCTTTACAATAAACAGTCATTTCAATACAACTCTTTAAATACATTATTCTACATGTTTTGTAATTGTTATTTTATTCAAACAAAACTATTAATGTTTATTATATAATTTCTGCGAATATGAAACTTTAAATAGTTGGATATTCAGTGCAATTGTTAAAATTATAATTAAATCTTTGCAAATATTTACAAAAGCGATGTTAACAACAACAAAAAGTGGTGAAACTACAAGTTGGGAAGAGCTTATTTCATCCATTTTCTTTAACATTGATCGCCAACATCTATCGGCAAAGAGCCGGATGAAAGAAAAGTTAAAAGAAATAGAAAAGGAAATCAAAGAAATTTTGTAATTTTCGAATTATTATAACTAGAGTAATGAAAAACAATTTCCAGTAAGCTTCTTCTGTCGAAATTAAACACATGTACCAGTTTTTCTGAAACCAATATAGTCGGATTTCTCACATTTTTTTTTAAATATTTGAAATAAGTTCAGAACAAACTAAAATATAAAACTCAGGTAAATTGTGCAAAATTAATTCTACCAACCGGAGGACGACACATGCTCTCCTTTTTTATGATACTACAGTTAGAAGGAAAACTAATATTCAGTGATACATATTAAATTTTATATCACCTCTCTCAGGGCGTCTCGTTATTGGAATTATTTACGAATATATAAAAAAATAATCCATTTAAGACGGAATACTCATACTCATCCTTCCAGAAAAATCCAAATCCAAATCCAAATCCGCATTTGTCCTTTCAGAGCTATAATAAAAATAAGTGTACAGGCGAAAAATTGGTCATGATCTGTAAATCACATCGAAGGTGACTTTTGGTCAGATAAATATGCTGTGAAACAATATATATTGAAATTATCAAATTTTCCTTAAAAATATTTGGCACTTTGGATGCTTTGTAATGTGTAACACACACACCTTCCAGGCGAAGATATAAAAATGGAAATAATTTATTGGAACACCATTAAAAATATATGTAAAATTTAAACTCTGCATATCGGGGCTTTACCTGTTTAATTAATGAAACAATTGCATAAACAAATTCTTGAAGATGGAGCTTGGGTTTAGGAGTCGAAGTTGAGCAAATTTGCCCGACACCAAATCTGGGTTAAAAAAATAACAAAAATAGCAATTTAAAGGAAATCAATACCTTGGCTATATTTTCAATCTTTTCTTATCCGCTTAAGTCATATTTTTTCCACTTTGCAGATAAATTATTACGTAATATATTGGTTAGCCTAAATCATATATACGAATTCTTGCACATTATAATTCACATATAATTGAGAGGAAAGTTAAAAATGTAACACACAGAGGTAAGCGTTTAAATTAACAAATATCTTTTGACCAAATGTGTTAATTGACTTTTTTAAGTCGGCTGAGTTTGTCTGGTCAGCTGGTAGATAATATAAGTGTAGTAAATTTCTATGAAATTTTTTAAAACTGATATTTAGCCAGATAGTAGCCGGTTATTGTAATTTGGTAGTATCGACTTGCCTCTTTTCTTACCTACCGTACAAATGAATAGATTTTATTACATTTTTGTGTGTTGAGTTAATTCACAGTGCTTGCCAAAATTTGAATAAATGAAATAAATGCTTTTTTAATGCTTTTTTAATACTACCTACGCAAAGAACCGAATTCGTGTCAGAACATTAAGTTCATATATTTTAAGCAGCATTAAATTTGGCGCACATTAAGGCGTTTGATAAAAATGATACCCTTCTGACACTTCCGCGAAAATTGACCCATTTACCGCCATTTCATTTTTTTATCTGTAATTTATGTTTGATAGAATGCATTAATTTAAATTATGTTAGCATTTAGATAATCTAGTTTTGGTAATCGAGTTCATAGATTCGTCCCTAAGTATACCACACATATAAATTGAGTGAACAGGAGATTATTCACTGGAATACTTCGAATGTGATGATGGACAAACGAATGCAAATTTTTTGAAAAAGTAAAAACTGGTCTTATTTTTTGTCCCAGTTGTTTACATCAATCCACTGCTCTTATCAGCAAAATGTCTGGCGATTTTGGATTCTAGAACTAATTAATTCTATATATGTAATCTTTCACCTTCAACCTGAACTTATCGAATAACCCTCGCATAGCATTATTACTAAGAAACTAAAAATGTTCGTGTCTTTATAGTAAAGAATTTGTTAATTCCTCCTTTTTCAGTTTCAAAATTTACGTATACATAAAAAGCAAATTACGCAAACTTTTTCCAATTTGTTCACTTGCTGTTACAGTATTTGCTTCGTAGGCACTCAAAACTTATCAATTGCTTAAACTTAGAAATGTTTGTTGCATTTGTAATGCACATTTTTACACCTGATGCTAGTTCAAATTGCTTCAGCAAAGTTAAACTTTTACAATGGATGTAAAAACAAATTTGGCCAGGCAAAACAATTCGCAAGTGCATTAAAAATCAGAACATTTTTGATGGCATAGAGTCCTTCTGTAAACAGTTTTTCTTTTTCCATCGACCAGTAGCCAGCCAGTATAGTTGTCGTAAAATCGAAAATGATTTCTTGCGCCATCATGGAAAGCTGCAGTGACAGTGTGCGTAATTGAGGGTGTGAAGCAGAGTTTAAAGCCGATCGATGTACCGCTGGCTGGCTTGGAGAGCGGGCCGCCTCCGAATTAATCGGTTTAAATAGACTTCAATAAGTCGCGAAGATATCGGCTCGGAATTGAGTTTTTCGCCATGCCATTTTAAAACTTGCAGCGCAAGGATTTATCCTTATTTGGATAGGAAACCTTTTCCGACAGGCGAATGCGTGAATAATAAACAAAAACGATACCATACACATCAATTACGCTCAAAGTGGTGTAATTTGCACTTAATTTGTTGTCGTTTATTTAGTGGATTCTCGATAGAATGTGGGTAAAAAACATGAAACATTAAACATGTTTCAACAGCTCTTTGGTAGTCGATATGAGCTGATGAGATATAGGAGGATGGGAGTATTTGTGAATGTATTCAGAGTTGCGAGTTAATGCAAAATATTAGCGTAATTTTTCACATACTTGAAAATTAGAAATTCCTTTGAGATGCCGCACGTTGTTTTCACTTAAAATTTGAGCATAACTTTTTAGTCGGCTGGCGATTTCAGAGCCCTCTGTAACCATACGTAATCTTTATCCAGAGAGAAATAAATGTTCTTTCTCTATGTACATAATGCTGTAATACTGAAAAAATGCATGCATTTACGAGACGGTGTTTAGTTATGAGATTTCAGGCGCATCCGTATTTTAGTATTTATTTATTTCATTTATATTATTTATTTCATTTTATTTTATTTATTTATTTAATTTATTTTATGGTCTCGGACATTTATAAATATGTAACTAAACCACCAAACATAAAGAGGTCAAAAAGAGTAACGATTGAGTCTTCTAAATATATAAATACTTTTAAATGCGTAATAAATATTTGTGGAGACTTTATTAAACATTGAAATTTTCACTTTTCTTAATTTTTTTTTTAAGTTCAAGTCTGGCATTCACCTCAAGCAACATTTCTTTTTTAGTGCAAAATACGTACAAATTCCAAGGAAAATATTCTTTTAATAGAAAATTTCATGAGGCTACCAAAAACAGTTTCACCGCCGAGCCTGACAATCTGCATCGGCTTCAAACTCTGATGAAGGATTTCAGTATTTTTGTGTTTTTTTTCGTGGTGGTCCACTGTTGTTATGTTTACCTCTTCTTCTGAAGAACAAAAGCGTTGGATCCGTAGTGTCGTCGCTGGTGTTTTCCGTTTCATGTTTGTATCCCATCATCACTACATTGCAAATGGCAGCCAGGATTCAAGTGCTCGTTATGTTTATGAAATGTGTGTACAGCATCTTCGTTCGGCAAGTCAGGGAAACAATTTTACTTGTCGATAAACAGAATCGCTTGGCATCAAAAGTTTACACTGTTGTTTACATTTACAATTTGCTGGGTACTTGAATTCCTTATGCGGCGTAGCAGTTGCTTATATTTTGCATGTAATTCTTGACGTACATTGTAATCTGTTGTGTAATCTCTTTAACTCCAAAAATTATATTATATTTCGCTGTACTGAATTCAATTTAAGAACAAACATTTAGCATTTTTTAGATTTATCTTTGAATTTCCGTTATCATAACAATACAAGTTTTTTTTTCTACCAATGTCAAATGAAAGAATAGGTTAGGGTTTATTAAATGTGTCAAATTTTGTTAGCAAATCTGTAGTGAACGGCGATGGGCGGGTTTTGATAATCTTAGACATATTAAAATTTATTACCTGCATAGGTTGAGATACTTGCTTGCTTCGGAAAAAGTTTAGTTTACACAGGTTTCAGAGGAAATATTAAAGGCTTATTGGCCAAGACTGCGCTTGTAATTGGCCCTTGTAATTGAAATTTTTAAAATTTAAAAAATCATGTCGGGAGGTACCAGAATCTTCCATACAAATTGTCCGATTTTTCGAAATTCAATTTTTCCCTGGGCTTGGCAAAACTTGAAATAAATTTACCACGCTTCTTATGATACCTCCCATACAAATAAACGATTTAAATCGTATATTTTGCAGAAAAAAACAGTTATTTTTTGATCGACTTTAGCATATCTTTTCGCTCTTACTTCCTTCTATTAACCTTTTTGTTTACAGATCTTAAGCATAGAGCCAAGTATAATATCCTGTAGCAAAGCATTTTATAACGTGTTGGTAACCAGAAATAAACTTTTAACTTATTTTTTAGGGAAAATTGAGTGACCGACTATCAAGGTACGTTTGAGACCAAAATATCTTGTAATACACAGCCGACTAATTGGTTTGGTTTGACACCATTATCAACAAAGTTCCTAATCACGGATTAGTTGGACTTGACTTTTATCGGAAAAAGTTCAACTCGTCGTCGGCTTTGTTTAAACTGATCATGTCATTTGTAAACAGTTCTCTCCGACGAAGTGTGTTTACCGAAGAACTTCAGTAATAAATAAATATAAATAAATAAAATAAAAATAAATAAATATAAATAAATATTTAAACAAAATTTAATGCAACTTCCTTGTTCAACAATTTTGTATTGCAAAAATTGATAAAATCACTTATTGTGTTCAAAACCAAGCGTAGCTCAAACGCTAATTATATTTGTAATGTGATTTATGGCACAGGTATCCGTTACAGAGCTACCAACTTAGAAACAAAATATTTCTGAGATTCAATATAGACGCGTAACATTCCAAATGAACGTTGTTTTTTAACATTTTAGTATATTTAAAGGACTTCAGATGAATATTTTTTGTTTTTATAAACGGAATGAAAAAATGGCGGTGGATATGAAGTCAACGACAATGAAAAACAATTCGTTTACCTAAAAGTTGAGAGAAATGGTAAATTTCATTCGTCCTTTTACATTTATTTTCATTTTATTTATTTTATTTTTTTTTCGCTATCGGCTTTTCCTAGGTATAATATATATTTCCATTGTTATTTAAAGTCTGCCAATATCATCAAATTGTAAAAGTATAAACACTATGAATTTCTTATTACTGTTTTCATTGCAGTTAATCTGTGCTTTTTTGGAGGGACAAAACATAAACAGAAATACATTCCAATGATGTCTTTGTACCGTTCTTGTTTACTTTGTCCCACAGATATTTCTCTACAAATACGAATACTTCTCCCTTTTAGGACTTAGGTTGGATCTCTCTGTAAATAGGCTCTAAGTTCATATAAATATTGAATACATGTAAATATTTAAGTTTTTATAAATCTCAAACTTGTATAACACTCAAGGAAGCGTTAAGAATTTCTTTTGTGTTGGAAAATTTTCTATTCTGTACGTTCTGAGAAATTAATTAAAATTCTTTTATAAACTTTGAAATGACAAATTTCTTCAACTGGTTTATGATTTGGATTACTTACAGCTGGAGAAATATTTGAGGGTGAACCTAAGTACATTCAATATTTGGAATCAAGTGTTTTTACGCCGAATAATATTTCCAACCAAGTATAATGTAAATTTGTATATTTTTAGGAAAGGAAGACACAGTGAGTAATTGCGACCTAGAAGGACATTATTATTAGTCACCTTTCCTACGTACTCCTACGATCTGTCTTATCTGGAAACTAATTTTAACGTAATGCAAAAGTCATTAATTCGAACTTCTTAATTGTATATAATTATTATGATAGTGGAAAGTGAAAAAACTGACATTTTGCAAAAGCAAGGTAAAGGCGAAAAAAACTTTAAAACTGGAATGGTAAGATCTTGGAGGATATTGGAAAATTTTTCTTTTCCTATAGTTTTAAATTTATCTGGGGAAAACAGAAATGATTCGCAATTTCTACAGGATTTCGACTTAAAAGAATAGTCTTCTATCAACTCATTTTTTGATCAGAAATTGACTTTAATTTAACGATTAAATACATTAAAAAAAAATTTTTGATAAAAAAATATATTTTTTTTTCATAAAACTTTGTAACAATTTTGTTTGAAAATACCGTGAATGTTATTACTGGGATGTTACTTAAAGAAGTTGAAACATTTTTCCCTTCCAGAATTACGCCGCATGAGAGTCCCCTTCTATTCTGTGTGATTTAAAGAAGATGAAATTTGCCACATACACACAACTGTTACTGCAGGCCGTCAATGTAATATTTATCAGCCATCCTTTGTTTAAGTTAGTCTACATTATACGAAATTATATTCCTAATTGTTTACGCGCAGGTTTAGTCTTAGTTCATTATTTGTGGTAAATAATTAATTTTTTATTTTATCCTCAAATTATATTCTAAATAACAACGCATTATATGTTTTATAATTTTACGAATTTCCACCAACAATATGTTGTTTTTAAACGTCGAATAAATTTATTATATTATGTTGTGATGTCTTAATTAACTGTGGCAATGGTACTCAAACGGGTGTTGCTACAAAATGTCTACAAATTGAACCTGCGTCTGATTCTTGATTTAGTTAAATTTTAATTACAATAAATATAAACATGATAACAAAAATAAATAGTAGTGACATTAGTTTTTAATAATTGATTGACAAATGTTAATGCGATGGCTAAGACTGTTTTCTTGCTGAAAGTTTTTCCATATTAGCGACAAGTTTGGCAGTTGCAACAATGTTAATATTACACAATTTGAGAATCCGTATCGAAATCTGTGTTCATAACTCTAGGAAAATTACCTTCTGATGGCGAACTCTTCATAATCGCCACCTATGGTATGTATTTTCGGAGGGAAAATTTCCTCCAGACAGATATATATCTTTTGACATGACAATGCAATGTGATAGCCCAAAGGAAGCGTTTAAACCTGGAATAACAAATAATGGTAGCTGGGTCGATTTTTAACTAAAAATATCGCTGAGATGAGAATGAAATATATGAAAATATTTGTATTTCAATGCACTTTATAAATATATTAGAAACTAATATTTTTGACTGTTAGTGGTATAAATCCATTATATAAATAGATTTCAAATACAAACTAAAAATCATGATTGATTTTTGTTTTTGAAAATAAAAAAAAAGAAACAAAAGAAAGTTTAAAACTAAAACCAGAAATTAAAATTTTTTTTATTTTTAAAAACCAAAAATAAAATTCAATCGTGATTTTGTAATAATTTTTTTCAATCAATGGAATAAAAATCAAAAATTATACAGTTCGCGCCACCAGAATAGTTTCAAGTGTTTTGACGGAAATAAGAGCGAAGTTCTACAACATTAAGGGGTAAAGAGGGCTGTGCCATTATTTTTATATTGCATACAAACGTTTTTAAGAATAGAGCGGACAAAATGAGTGGAAAATATTTACCGTACCAGTGTGGAGACTACCTTTGTTTGCCTCGTCAAAAATGCATACATTAAATATGCGTCACCAGAATAGGTTCGAATAAAACAGTAGTAATTTATATTAAAAAAGATATTTTATATATATATTTTTTTTATATTTTTTATTTACTTTTATTTCAACAGTAAGTTTGGGTAAAATCAACAACTTGCGCTTTCGTCTTTGCTTAAAATTACCTCATAAATGCGTTTAAGCATAGATTTGCACTGGCACGTTGACATATTCTAAGTTAACCTCACTCCAAGCCTCTTTTATCGGCAAAATTAAAGTGGCTTTATCATCAAGTTGTCGACCGGACTCGTACACTTTTCCTACAAGCCATCCCTACACGTTCTCGATAATGTTAAGGTCTGGCGAGTACGGTGGCCACTCCAAGACATTGACGTTTTACTCGCTGATGCATGATTTCACTACCCTTGCATTGTGGATGGGAACATTATCTTGTTGGAACGTCCATTGTAAGGGTTAAAAAATGTGAGAAAAATCCGGAAAAGCCTTTTGAAGTACTCCTTTGTAGCAATTAGCATTCATTTTTGTCGTTAAAAATTGTAAATCGACTTGGCCATAGTAGGAGATCACTCCCCATGCCGTTACTCTTCTTTCGCAGTTATGCCGACGGTCCAAATGTAATTGTTTTTTTCTCAGATCATGGAAATAAAAGTTATTTCCATCCAAATCATCAAGATTAAACATTTTCTCATCGGAGAATACGACCGAATGTCACTCCTAGTTGCAAGCCATGTGTTGCTTAGTAAAATGTATTCGTTTTTCTCTCCGATCAGGATTTAATGGAGGTTCTTTCTGCATTTTTTTCGTTTTAGGTACTCGGCTTTTTTAATTACTCACCTTAGTGTAGAACAACTAGCAGCCACACCCATTTTAGCCTTAATTTTTGGTATAGAATCAGAAGAGTTGGAGGCAGCGCTGAGGATGGCCCTTCTATGTGCAGGTGATGTGACAGTATGGGTACATCCCTTCATATTCATTCCATAGCTCTCCTTATTTTGCATTCATTTTTGATGCTCTATTCTTTGCAATTATTGATTTCAAAATAAAACTAATGTCACAGTTCCTTCCTCCCGTTGTTGTTGCTGATTTCTATCAAAATGCTTGAACATATTCTGATGGCGCGGACTGTATAATATTGACATTGTTTTAAACAAGTTCAACACATACTAAAAGTTCAGTTGTGTTTCACATAAGAGTAATTAGGAACGTGTGTAATTTTATCTATTAACAAATATTTTCTAAAGAACAGAAAATTTAGTCTGGTGAACTAACAACATCGCTTTACGTTGTTGCAAAAGTGTGTGGAGTGCCAGATAGTGCATGGTGAATCGTCAGGTCCTCACCGATAAATATTCTGAATTAACACATCATACTGCATTTATTAAAAGTGAGTGAAAGATAAGAATCCATTAGTATATTAGTTAAATTAGGTAACTTGTATCAGAAGAGGTGGGCCGACACAGTATATTTACCATTCCACAGTATATTTAAGATTCCATGAAATATTGGGCTGTATCAAGTTTTGGGAAGTTTCATGAAGATTTACCATAGTGAACGAGTCTTAAAAAGTCGATTGTATTATAATTCTTAGCTTAAACATTCAAACATCTCACACTAAAAGCTAATATCTGTATAGCAATTCTTAGATGAATGCTTTCCGTTTTTCCTCTATTCTTTCAGTCTACTATAAAATATATTTATATGCTTACGGAAATCTCTATTCATTGAAATTAGAAAGAACTTTTCTACATACCTTTTGATTGCGTAGCCCATAAACGAACGTGAAAAAGTTTATTTCATATTCCCCAAAGGGTGTGTAAAAAAGTAACGCTTCGTAAGAAAAATAAACGATTGTCCTCCTTAATTTCATTTTCACTTCTTCCAACGTTGCACCATCGTTTGTCTTCTAGACGGTAGGTTTGTCGTTACAGTTACAATCAGTGGAAACGTTCTTTTATCGATTTGGATATAAAATTGGAATCTGCTCAACACAAGGCATGTTTCTTCACTCAATCATTGATAGTGTGCCTGGTAAGTTAACTAACAAAGTAAGTCATGTTCTTACTTTCGGTGAAGTGTTTGTATTTTTCATCTACTGCAAAAGCACAGTAAATTGCGGTTAACACAAGCGTCTACACGAATGCGCTTAAATAGTAAGTGAACAGTGCAAGTTTACATGCCTCTATTGAGGTGAGAGACAAAATCAAAGGAACTTTTCTTTACAACTTCCCAATGAAATGATTTCAATTTTAAGTCTACTGCGTACAACTTTTAGTGAAAGTGAGATGGATATTTTGGTTCGAAGAATGAGTAACAAACAAATAAAATTCCAGGCGTATTGTTAGTTTACAATCATCTCACATGATTACTGCGTAGGATCGAATTTTATGGAAGTCAGTTGACAGAGTACGTTAAGAATTTAAGCTATGCAGGATTTCTTAAGCAAGTAATTTTCAAGAACGGATATCAGTTTGACGCACAGACCTCGAAGTAGTGGTTTATAAGGTAACTGCTACGAAACACTTGGTGGTTGTGGTTAAAAGGTAGCGCATAAGTTAAGCACAATAAAAATAGTAATTGAAATGATAGTAGAAAGGTTACAAATCTAAAAAGAGATGTGTAGGACAAAAGAGGAAATAAATATATTAATCCAGGTATAAATATGAATTCGAAAAAATGTAATAGTGCAACCATATCTCATTCCTGTTTGCAACCAGAAAATTTACACCGAATCTCAACATTCGACGCATGATCTTTTATGAATTGTGTCTGATAATTTTCACTGGGTTCATGATAGATCTAATTATATTAATCGACTTGCTATCGAAATTATAATCGGCCGCTCAACTATCAAAAGCTCAATTGCTGAGAACGCCACGGAATCGACAAATTCGGATTATCCGCCACATTTCATTAACAGAAACAATATTTTAGACAGTGCGTACATTGCGATGATGCATAGGCCTGACCACATCTGTAACGCTTCCAGTTTTTTTTTCAAATTTCTTTGTAATCTCTGCAAATCCTTGTGCAGTAGGTCAATTATAATGACCATAATCACCCCGTAATGTACGAAAATGTCCCGGTTCGAATCATTGCTTTTGTGGCAAGTTTTAACTATTTGTACGCGTTTGTTTGTTGTTTAACGATCTATATTAGTAAATGGCAAACCTTTCCCTAATCACCCAGATCACTTCAGATGACAGGTATTTAACAGCTGACAGCCTTGCCAGTCTGGCGGTCTTGAAACCATTAAATGGATAATCTGTTAGAACCTGTACTTTGCCATCATAACTTCTTCTGCAATATGTTCTTTGTGATAGAAAATTTCGTTCGATAATATGTTTATCCGTTCGTTCTATATAAATCACTTCAAGCCACTACATACTGTTTATTCTAAGAATTACGTTCTATCTTTTGGTCTTCCTCCGCATTTCCTCTTCCGCCCTATGCCAAATTTACAAAACCGAAACCACCCACACACAACGCACTGCATGTTGTTTCATACAGATCTTAGTATACAGATTACCAGTATAATTTTTCTCTCTGTGCAGACAGACGTGTTGTGCATCGGCTTTAGAAAAATAATTATAAAAAAGGTTAAATATACTCTTAGCCCAAAAAATATTCAGTCAGAAGACGCTAAATCAAAATTCCTCAGTGCAGTGCTAATAATATACAATTTATAATATTACAATCACAACAAATCTGCAAAAAAAAATAGTTTACATTTCGTATATCTTAAGGCGAAAAGTGCCTATATGAGTGTCTTACACTCAGAGAGACGTCTGAGTCTTAACGGCAGAAATGCGTATCTCTCAATAAATGCAAACGAGTGTCAGAAAAGTGCATCCCAAAACAAAAAAGATGACAGTGCCTTCCTAACCGCGAAAACTAGTGCCATTATGAATTCTCCCTCAGCTCACATCTCTCCAAATAATGATGACAGTTTAGCAAGTGGACAAAATATGTTGCCGCCTAAAAGTACAGCCGTAAGTACTTCGTATTCACGTGCTCCACAAACAATCAGTTAGCCCCAAGTTAAGATTCCGCCTAAAAGTATACCCGATATTTCACCTAGCATTCGTGCAAACGGTGATATACTGGCAACTCTCGCGAGTGCTACTCAACCGGCAACATCGATCTCGAAGGGCGCTATACCGAAACAAAAACCTCAAAATGAAACGGTTCAAACTGGGATAGACGTTTACTTTCCCATTCTGAAAAGAAAATTGAGCCCAAAGTCTAGCCAAAAACTTCCAAACTCGAAGTATCCCAGAAACATCCCTCCCTCACCGGTTGACCCAAGAGATCAAAATTACTACGCAATTTTGGCCACAGAAGAAGAAAATTTGCAATCACAACCTAAGAAAGCACAAAAACCTCCCCCAATATTCCTAAGGGAAGCTATCTCTAACAATCTGGTAAACAGATTATCTCATTTAGTTGGTAAAGACGGTTTCCATGTAGTGTCCCTGCGCAAGGGGAAGGTGCTGGAGACAAAAGTTCAAACATATACGGAAGAAAAATATCGTGAAGTTTCCAAATTTTTTGACCAGGAACGTAAGAATTACTACACTTACCAACTCAAAAGCTCTAAGGGACTAATAGTTGTAATCAAGGGCATTGAAAGCAACGTTCCCATACAGGAAATAAAGGAGGCCGTTGAAAATGAGGGTTACGAAGTGAAATCCATTCACAATATACTCAATAAGTTCAAGGCTCCTCAGCCCATGTTTAAGGTGGAAATAGCGTTTGACTATGCCCACATGAAAGGAAAAAATGAACCCCACCCAATTTACAATCTCAGATATCTGCTTCATCGCAGAGTATCAGTTGAGGAACCGCTAGCGCGCAAAGACCCTCCTCAATGCTTAAACTGTCAGGAGTTTGGGCATACTAAAGCTTACTGCAAATTACCATCAGTATGTGTGATATGCGGAAGTATTCATAAAACTTCAGAATGCAAGTTACCAAAAACAGATCCCAGTCTGAAGAAATGTGGAAACTGTGGAGGAAACCACACAGCTAATTATAGAGGTTGCCCCGTGTACATAGAACTAAGGAGGAAGCTCTCTCATAGAAGGCAGGAAACTCCTCAGTTTCAAATGCCAGAATTTGGGTGTATCCCAAATCCAGATCCATCAGTCTCAAATGTCAATTCAGCAAAGACGACTCAAATGACATATGCACAAACTCTCAAAAATCAGATTCCTCAAGCTCCTCCCCAGAAAAACAATATTGAAACCTCAATCGAATCCCTCATAAAAACTATGAATAATTTCATGACAAATATGCAGGGGATTATGCAAGAAATGTTACGAAACCAGAATATGCTCATTCAAGTTTTATTAACCAGAAAATGAACTCTATAAGAATTTGTTACTGGAATGCCAACGGACTCACCCAACATAAGAACGAAGTAGAGTATTTTCTGAAATCCCGAGATATTGACATTCTCTTAGTCTCTGAAACTCATTTCTCGTTAAAAAATTGCTTCCGAATAAATGGATACTCAACCTATGATACAAAACATCCCAGTGGCAGAGCTTGTGGAGGAACAGCTGCAATAATTAATGATCAGGTAAAGCACTTCCCTCTACGCGAATATAAAACTGATCACATACAAGCCGCTTCAGTTGCACTAACTGGATTAAACATAATAGTTTCTTCCATATACTGCCCTCCCAAATATGTTATAAGCGAAGACCAGTTTTCACACTTTTTCTCTACTCTTGGCGACAAGTTTATAGCAGCCAGAGACTACAATGCTAAACATACCTTCTGGGGGTTTAGACTCGTCAACCCCAGGGGCAGGCAATTGCTGAATGCTATATCGAGTACAGGCCTAAAAGTTTTGTCTGGAGGTGAACCAACATACTGGCCCACGGATCTCAATAAAACACCCGATCTCATAGATTTTGCAGTTATGAAGGGCATAACAAGAGAACACATCATCGTTACTCCTTCCCTTGACCTCTCATCCGACCACTCCCCCACAATTCTCACAGTATTTAACATTCCCTTGAACCCGGAAATCTCTTACCATTTTCCAAACAGGCATACAAATTGGTTGAGATACAAGATGTACATAAGCTCTCATCTGTGGCAAAACTTTTCTCTCAAAACACCAGATGAAATTCAGTCTGCCATCAACGTCCTCACTACCACAATGACAACTGCCGCAAACTTGGCAACTCCGCACAAGGTCCATGCTACAACAAAAAATGACTCCTCATGTCATATTGAATCTCTAATTAAAGAGAAAAGGAAAGCGAGAAGACGATGGCAAAAGCACAGATCTCCCTACCTCAAAGCTCGTCTCGACCAGTGCAAGTCAAAACTGAGGTCAACTCTGGATGAAAAAAAAGAAATCTCCGAAGCCTGCTATTTATCTCGTCTAGGAGCCACACAAAACACTAACTATAGCCTGTACAAGGCCATAAGACAACTACAGCGTCCTATAACACAGGAGTCTCCAATACGGATGAAAGATGGAGGTTGGGCAAGGAGTAGTGATGAAAAAGTAAAAGAATTTGCTGATCATCTGGAAGAAGTATTTACTCCTAACGATACAATCTCTCGTGTGAATCCGACGATCATTAGCCCAATGGTCACAAATCCAATGAAAATAAGTCTATCTCTCTTAAAGAAAAATGTTCTCTCGTTGAAAATGAATAAATCTCCTGGACACGATAAAATAACAGCGAAAATGATTTCAGAACTCCCCCACAATATCCTCAAATTAGTTTTATTTATATTTAATGCTATACTTCGAATTGGATACTTTCCTTAATCATGGAAGCTGTCTGAAATAATAATGATCCCAAAACCTGGAAAGGAACTGTCACAAATTACATCCTATCGACCCATAAGTTTACTCTCTATTTTATCTAAACTGTTTGAAAAGATCTTTCTCCAAATATTGTACCCCTATATTGAAGCAAACCAGGTAATTCCCACGCACCAGTTTGGGTTTCGCAAGGGTCATGGAACGACAGAACAAGTACACCGTATAGTAACCCAGATCAGAAAAACTTTCGAAGATCGGAAATATTGCTCAGCTCTCTTTATAGACATCTCCCAAGCCTTTGATAAAGTGTGGCATGAAGGCCTTATTCACAAAATAGTCTCTTTTCTACCGGCAAATACCCATAAGCTCCTGGAGAGCTATCTGAAGGATCGATCTTTTGTAGTAAAATCGAAAGACTCTGTTTCAACTCAAAGAAAAGTTTCAGCAGGAGTTCCTCAGGGCAGTATACTAGGCCCTATACTATATACCATCTACACCTCTGACATGCCTGTGCAATCCCTAATTCAAACCTCAACTTTCGCTGATGACACTGCATTCATGAGCACTAGCACTTGCCCATTAATGGCTTCTAGACAACTGCAGTCTCATATACACACATTAGAATCTTGGCTCGAAAAGTGGAAGATAAAAGTAAATGCCACTAAGAGTGTACAGGTTACATTCTCTCTTAGACAGAACAATTGCCCAGCCCTCACTATTCACGGTAGTATCATACCCGTTCATAACCATGTCAAATATTTGGGTATTCACCTTGACCGACGTCTCACCTGGAAAAATCACATTGACTCAAAAATCATACAATTGAAATTAAAAATGGCTCAACTCCACTGGCTTATTGGCTCCCAGTCTACTCTCAGTTTGGAAAATAAAATCACCATCTACAAAACCATATTGAAGCCAATATGGACATACGGCATCCAGTTGTGGGGAACGGCATCGGCTTCTAACATAAATAGGCTGCAGAGAAGACAGTCAAGAATACTGCGTCAAATTTGTGATGCCCCATGGTATGTTAGGAATGATAACATACACAAAGATTTAAACATTCCTTATATTTCCGAGGAAATGAAAAAATTAAGCAGGTCATATATATCGAAGTTGTCCTCCCACTCAAACCCACTCGCTCAAAACCTTCAGCATTTTCCCGGCCATATACGGCTAAAAAGAAAGGACACGCTAGACTTGGTCCGGTGATAACAGATCTGTTCGCCAAAAACAAGATCCGGCAATGGCAGGATACTTTAGTTTAAGATAGGATTAAGATTTGAATACATATTGTAAATTTCGTACGAAAGATCCAATAAAGAAAATGAATGAAGAA
>JAHXMU010026668.1:0-21757 GCA_019455685.1 Philornis downsi
TTTATTTAGTTAAAGGTTTGTTATTTACGAATATGGATCGTTTAACAACCGAAGAACGCGTAGACATAGTTAAAACCAACTACAAAAGTAATGATTCAAACGTGGGCTTTGAATTGAACAAAATTTTTCTTCACCCATGAAGTTAATTTTTCTCCCGGTGGTTACGTCAACAAGCAAAATTGTCGCATATGAAGTTCGGAGAACCCAGAAGTGATTGTGAAAAATCCATTGCATTCGGAAAAAAATGATTATTTGGGGCGTATTATGGTCCGTAGGTGTCATTAGGTCATATTTTTTTCAAAAACTATTTCAAAAGAATCCACTGCTGCACCCAATCCAGAGGCGGTTATTTTAACGAGATTGTATTTCGTAAATAATGGGAAGATCCAACCAAGATTTATAATGAAATAAAAGTTTCATCGAAACCAGAGGTTTTATTTATTTTATTTACCTGGAACCAAAAAATGGATAACCCAATACATACCTAGTCACGCCGTATGTTCTGTTACACAATTTCCAGCGCTTATCGTTCAAAACTTCTTGCGGGAATAGAACCGTTAACTTGTTTTTCAGAACACATGCACTGATTAGTGAAGAATACTAGTCAGTTTGGTTTCAGTTTGCAATCTATTAACATGGAGTGTGGCGTTAAAGAGAATAGAGTCGTAATAGCGTAATAGAGAATAGAGAATATAGTTGTAATAGCGTTGCATAAGTGCGAAAAGAGTGCTGGCCAAATTTTCGAGTTGCTAAAACCACTCGGAATATCAAGAATGTTCGTTTATCGTACTATTGCTCGCTTCGGCGAATTGTCTGGAGTAGAAGACAGGCCAAAAACTGGTCGCCCGCGCGTTGTCCGTACGAGTGCGGTAGTAAAGGCAGTGCGTGAAAGAATTCGGATAAATCCCCTTAGAAAACAAAAAATCATGTCCAATGAATTGGATATATCAATCAGATCCGTGTCTAGGCTGATTCGGGATGATCTGCATATGAAAGCCTATCGTCGGTCCACGGGGCATCTTCTAACTCCTCAGCTAAAAAAAACTAGGCTGGAAAGATGGAAGCGACTTTTGCAGTGGCACGCGGACAATGGCCATGAAAACATTCTGTTTACGGATGAGAAAATTTTTACCGTGGAAGAAGTTTTCAACAAACAAAATGACAAGATTCATGCCACTTCATCTAAGGAAGTGAAAAAAGTTGTTCCAAGGGTTCAACGTGGCCATCATCCCTCTTCCGTAATGGTTTGGTGAGGGGTCTCCAACATGGTGTCACATCCCTCCATTTCTGTGAAAAGGGCGTAAAAACTGGCGCAAAGATTTACCAAAAAGATGTGTTAGAGGGTATGGAAAGGATTTGACCAATACCCTTTTCAATAGACGTAGATGGATCTTTCAACAGGACTCTGCTCCTGCGCACAAAGCTAAAACCAGGCAGGAGTGGCTCAGAGTCAATATTCCTGGCTTTATAGCAACAGAAGATTGGCCATCAGGGAGTCCAGATTTCAATCCACTGGATTATGCTTTGTGGTCAGAATTGGAGAATATGGCTTGCAAGACTCCCCACAGAAATTTGGGAAGCCTTAAAACAGCATTAACCAGAGCAGCGTCCTCGATCTCCATGGAAATCGTACGTGCGGCTATAGCCCAATGGCCACACCGTTTGAAAGCTTGTGTTAAAGCAAAAGGCGGCCATTTCGAGTGAATACAATTTTTTTTAATAACCAACATTGTCTTCTAATAAATGAAATAATTTTGAATACAATATGAATATTGGTTTTTTTCGTGTTTTATATTTGTAACAGAACATATGGCAGGACTATGTATATAGCGTTTGCCTACGATTCAGCTATGTAGTCAAGAACCATAGAATTTTTGCAAGTTTCTTTCAAGGATAACCGCCATGTAATACTGACTTGTAATATTTACAAGTGCAAGTTTCTTTTAAGGACATCCACTAAGTAGTCCAGATTTGTAATATTTAAACTTCAACAAACTTCAACATTTTCTGAAATATGGCATTGATTTTTTCTCTTTAATTTTTTATATATCTTGATCAAATTCCAGGTTCGGTGTACATTTACTTTTAAAGAGAATATTTCCATATTTTTTTTTTAATTTCTGATGATATATAGCCAAGAACCAAAGACATTTTGCAAGTTTCTTTCAAGGATAACCACCAAGTAATGCCGACTTTTAACATTTACAAATGCAATTTTCCTTTAAAGGCATCCGCCAAATAGTCCAGACTTGTAATATTTACAAACTTCCACAGTTTCTAAAATATGGCATTGATTTCTTCAATTTAATTTTTTATATACTCGTATCTTGATCAAATTCCGGGTTTGGTGTACATTTACCTTTAAAGAGAATATTTCCCTTCTTTTTTTTAATTTCTGAGGCTTTTATATACAAAATATGAAATTTAGGTTTCTTTATGGTAATTACAATTAATACTTTGGGTGAAACTGGGAAGAAAGAGATCAACATGATATCATTACCAGTTCTTCTTTTTATGTCACACCCTAATAAATCGCCAATGCCGGTTCATTAACTTCCTCAATTTCACGATTTTAACTTAAACCATCTGATAGACAACGTTGATATTTTCTTTCTATTTATTTCTTGTTCTATCTTCTCAAGAGATACGCGCTTCAACGACACATGGTAAAAGAACGGCCAATTTTAGCGATTTTCACTTTAGCCCTTTGTCTTAGCCAATGGTACAATTTCTTCTCCTTTCTTCTGTTTCAATTCCCTGTAAGTTTTACCCTCAATTACTTGTTTTATTCCCTAAAAGTAGAAATTTCGAGAACGCCCTTTTTAAAATGTACGAATTTCAGAAAAATCTCTCTACAGCGAGCGCCGGCAACGTTTTACTCCCTAGAAGTAAGAATTTCGAAAAATCCCTTCTTAAGATATACGAATTTCAGAAAGAACCCTCCACAGCGAGCACCGGCAACGTAAGAAGAAAATCGACTAAGACCTAAGCGGTCACCTCCGTTTTTTTATGCGACAGTACCATTTTTGTCTCTGTCCTTTTCCGTTCTACTCTGTTCTGTTCTACGTAAGAGGAAAATCTGTTTTATTCCCTAAAAATAGGAATTTCGTAAACTCTCTTTTCAAAATGTACGAATTTCAGAAAAATCCCTTATAGCAAGCACCGGCAATGTAAGAGGAAAATCTACCAAGATCTTAGCGGTCAACCCCTTTTTTTCTATGCGACGGTACCATTTGGGTCTCCGTCCTTTCCTGTTCTACTCGCTAAAAAAACAGATTTCGAAAAATCTATTCTTACCATTATAACGTACTCCCCAATTGCCCTAAACTTTGGCCAATTGAGCATAACTCTTAGCCAGTCAGTCGCAGAGCCAAATATTTATGCAAAAATACACTTACCTTTTATATATCCTATCGTTCGAGACATCATCCTCCATACACATGCCCCTCAAGACATTATGTATAAATCCGGTTGGACATTCACAGGATGTTGAAGACGAACAAATGCCGCCACGGCAATTCCATTCATTGCAATAGCCCACGCATTGATTCAGGCCCGTTTCAGGATTAATGCGAGACTCAAATCCTGTTTTACAACTGCAGGTATCGGGGGCGACGCACATACCATTCTCGCAGGACTGCTGGCAAATCGGTTCACATTCTAGGCTACTGTTGGGCAGGAAACGATAGCCTTCCAGACAAGCACATTTATCCGGTTGCACACATTCAGCATTGATGCACGTCTCTCGACAAATTGCCTGGCAGGTATGGGGCATGGAGGCATTAGTCACTTGATAACCATCATGGCATTGACACTTATTGGGCGCCACACAAATGCCGTTCTCGCAATAGGGACGGCAATGGGCCACACACATATTCGAGTGTTTAGTTTCTTCATAACCTTCCCAACATTCGCAGGTATTTGGCTCTACACAGTTGCTGTTGATGCACGAGGGCAGACACACAGGATCGCAAATGGATTTTGAACCCTCTCGCAACTTGTGGCCGGCGTAACAGCGACATACGCCGCCAGTGGAGCATACACTGTTAATACATTTCTGAGTACAGTGAGGCTCACATTTACCCGTCAGCCATTTCTTTTCGTAACCGGCATCACAGCTACAGATGCCGGGAGCTATACACTTGCCATGGTCGCAGTCAAAATTGCACACAGGATCACACTGATTTGGAAACTGAGCATTGGGCTTGTAGCCTATAAAGCAGCGGCAAGTGTCCGGAGCAGTGCAGGTGCCATGTATGCAGGGTTTCGAGCATATGGGTATGCAGTGATAGTACAACAGAGGTTGGTAGCCCTCATCACAAGTGCAAACATTGGGCGAAGTGCAATTGCCATTCTTACAGCCCTTTGGGCAATAAGGCTCGCAGACTTTTTCCTTTGTGTCTGCATAGGTGTAGCCCTCCAGACATTTACAGGTATCGGGCGCCGAACAATAGCCATTGATGCAGGGTTCCTTACATATGGGGGAACATCGATGAGGATCTGTTTTTTCATAGCCTTCATGGCACTCGCACATACCTGGTTCACTACAGAAGCCATTCTCACATCCCTTAGAGCAAGTGGGTTCACAAATACGTCTTGAACCATTGCGATAGGCGTGACCCTCAAAGCAGGTACACTGATCGGGTGCCGTACAAAAAGAATTCACACATTTATCTTTACAGCTGGGTATGCAGCCTTGCGACTCGATATTGCCAAAGTTTGTATAGCCCGGTTTGCACTCACACACCTCGGGTTCTTTGCATATGCCATTGGTACAGCCACTGGCGCAGTCCGGATCACATTTGGTAATCGTACCCAAACGTAGACTATAGCCCGCCCAGCACGTGCACTGATTGGGTGCACTACACACACCATTCTCACAGGGCTCTTCACAAACGGGGACACAACGCTGATCCTCTTCATCCCGCTTATAGCCAAAGTTGCAAATACACTTGTTGGAGCTGTCGCAATGGCCATTGTCACAGCCATTGGATTTGCCACATTGGGGTTCACACTCATTGCTACTGCCGGGTATGTAGTCGAAACCCTCTTCACATACACACAAATCTGGTTCAACACATTTGGCATTAACACAGGGTTCATAGCAGACTGGCTCACAAATCGTCTTATTCCGTAGATTGTTGTAGCCATTGTGGCACAGGCAGACATCGGGTCGAATACACCGGCCACCTTTGCAATCCACACACTTGGGAACACATTGACTGTAAGTGATTGTTAAAGGGAAAGAATCATGTTAGCTTCATGATAAAGTTGATGAATTTGAGTAAAAGTTAGCCAACGGATTTCAAATCAATTCACCAATTGAGGGTAGGAAATTTTACGAGTTTCCAAAAATGAAACAGAAAATCTGTCTTCAAAATAGGATAATTAATTACTTTTTTTAATTTTGTTTTTACCAGTTATTAAATATCAGTTAATGGATGTGCCAAAATGTAACTCCAAAAAAATAACAATTATTTTCAGCATTCAATTTTGTATTAATAAAAATATCGTAAACATTTTGATCATTTAAAAAGCCCACTTAAGATGATTTTAAAAATTCTTTTTGTCGATAGGTTCTCTACACTGACGCAGATATTGAGCGCCATCTGTCTTTTATATTGTTTATAGTGCTTCATTTTGTCAATTCATCTCAAGCATGTTTTGTGATTTTTAACATGGATATAAATATCAAATATAGAATTTTTCTCAACTTTTGTATCTCAAATAAAATTTATTATTGTGTTGTGCACTCGAACTTTTTGCCACAAGATCGGACCGTAAATAAAGTTCATCACCTGGCTGTTTTGGAGAGAAAATTCGTTAGAAAGAGGTCAGGCTTGTAGATAGAAAACTCGTAGATTTTGCACCACAGTAAAGTATTATATCTCAAAGCTAACATTGTGAACACATCGCTGGCCAAAAACTCAACATATATGTTATCAAGCAGCCAGCGTATTCACGTTACATGGCTCCGGCATTACTTTTTCTATTCCCAAAACTCGAAAGTTTTAAATCGACAGAAGACATAAAAGAGAATTTGCGGCAAGAGCTAAAATCTTAACCGAAAATGCGTTTGCAAAGCTTTTTGATGTTCATATTAGCTGATTATATAAGTATGTGATATCCGAAAGGGCCTACTCTGAAGGGAATAAAATAATTGAGAATAAATAGTAAATATTTTGCGTTTTACTAACCAATTCCCGATACTTTTTTAATAGAATGTAAACTACAGGGTTATCCATTTATTGGTTTCAAATACGCCGGTCTAACAAAGTTGTCAGCTGTTAAATACCTGTCATTTGAAGTGTTATTTATTCACTGAAAGGTGTGCCATTTATGAATATGGATCGTTTAACAACCGAAGAATACGTGCAAAGAGTTAAAACTTACTACAGAAGTGGTGATTTGAACGTAATTCATCACGACAGATTTTGACTTTATTGCATAAGAAGTTTTCTGAAAGCTGAAAGCCACCAAGATCATGCGATTTGACGACGTTACATTTTGTCTTTTTTAGCGTACATCAAATATCGTGTTTACGCCGATGATTCCCAAACGTACCGCCCGAAATGTGCGAAAAAGTGGTCGAAAACTATCTCAAAAGGATCCACTGCTTTAACCAATCCAGAGGCAGTCATTTAAATGACATTGTATTTCGTACATAATGGCAAGATCCAAGCATTATAATGAAATAAAAATTTCATCGAAATCATAACTTTATGCGTGTTTTATTTATTTTTACTTTTGAAACAAAAAAACTGGGTAACCCGTTCTTATTTTGTTTTCCAATCTATTAACTTTGATACTTCAATATGATTGCAATATGCGATTTGATGCAGAATTTCTTTTGTGGGTCTACTCAAAGACCGCGTTTACGTGGATATTCTCCAAATGTTGGAGCATACAAAAACCAACATGCAGCAAGTTATCGCCAAGATAACACCCGAAATGTGTGGAAAAGTGGTCGAACACTATCTCAGAAGAATCCACTGCTTCAACCAATCCAAAGGCAGTTATTTAAATGATATTGTATTATAATGCAAGCATTATAATAAAATAAAAATGTCATCGAAATATTAGCTTTATATGTGTTGTATTTAACTTTACTTTTGAATCCGAAAAATGGATAACCCTGATACTACCCAACCGACAGTTTGGCGCTTATCACCTTGTTTTCAGTTAACCCACTGTGGGTCGATCTTAATGTCCAGTTTATGATGCTAAAAACTAAAAATTTGCTGCTGTAGGAATAAATAATATTAGGGGTTGGCGCCAAGAATGATATGAAGACTCAACAAAAACTGGGCATTCCTATCAGTAACCGGTGGATTTCCGGCTCTTAATTTTACTTAATATTTAGGTAAGTATGGCGCAATGAGAATAAAATTTTTCGTTTATAGCATATTAATTCCCTGCCAATCCCATCAAATGCGCACTAAAACCCTTCGGGCCATTAATTCTGTCTGGGTCATCGGTTACATCAGTTCACTGCGATTCGATGATGACCGATTTTACTCGATGATCCACTTTTCATCGCCATCCGCGTCAGAAATGGGTCGATTTTGCTGAAATTCAGCAGCGATTTAGACATTAAAATTCGGTCCATGCGGTTTTTTTGATGAACTCGTGCAGCACCCATACATTGATTTTTTTTTTTTTTTTTGTATCCAGCCTTATTCAAGCGATTCCAAACTATTGTTTTGTGCAACTTTTAGTTCCTGGACAATTGAAACAGTGCTTAAATTATGCTTGGATTTGATGCTTTCTATTATTTGGTCGACATTTTCTAAAATTGAACTTCCAGCGCTTGATGCATTTTTGACGTCAAAAATACCGGAATTTCGCGTGATTGGCAGTTACAGTATCAGGAAAACGAGCAATATTTACGTTTACGACCACCTGATTTACATTTATATGGCGTATTTTCTCTTTAATGGCGTCCATCTTTGATGCGCGCTCAAACAATACTGTGTCAAGTAATCACTAAACAGTCTGAATAGTTATTTGAGTACGAAATCTTATTATTCTAGCGCCACCTATCTTCACCCGATTGCACTTATACACAGCGAGATAGAGATTACTAAATCTATCTATTGGAAAAATAATGGAATTCTTTTTACTAAAGTCAGCCAGCACTTGTAAGATATTAATTCAGATGTTTAGTGTTCCAACAAAATTTCTCAAAATCTTCTCTTCTTCTTTTTTTCCTTCCTCTTCTTCTTCTTTTTCTTCCTCTTCTTCTTCTTTTAAAGATTATTCGTTTACTCACCCATCGGTATTCTTCTCATATCCCTCACAGCAAACTTCTTGCGTTTCTCTATAGCTTTCCCTTGCCGGCCTTAAGATAAACGGATTCAAATTTACACGACAGCCGTACGGTAAACAATCTTTTGGATATTTACGCATTGTTACCAATTGGATACGATATTTAATTACACTATAGAAGAGAAATCGGACATAATGGATACGACTCTAAAAGTGTAATAAATCAAAACCAAACAAATGCTTACGAGATTTTTTCGGTACATGACCAGACTTCACCAAAGGCAAGGACACTTGCCAGAATAACATAATCAAGAGGCTTCATTTTTGAAGTAATACAAATAATGAATTTCTAAAACTTTTACTTTAATTACAATAACAATTTATTAAATTACACTGTTACACAACCGTTCAGAGGAGTAGCTTACAAGAAATGAACGAAATTGTTGGGTAAACCATTAATTGTATGCTAATGTCTCTTATCATCATACACTTGGAATTGTTTTCTGTTTATATTTCTGTTTCATTTCTTTTGTATATTTCTTGTATTACTTTCAACTTGTCAGATGGGCGACATCGTCGTCTTGCATAGGATTCATTGAACTCTTAGCTCAAAGATAATAATTGTCAAAGATTTCTCTCTCGTGTCTGTGAAGATGTGAGAGCAGGACATTGTCATATTTCATATTTAGTTTCATTTGGCATCAGTTCAATGACTGAATTCGATCAATTGTGGGCAATGAAATCAGCGGTCATAATGTATAAATGAATCAATTTATAGAGCTCTGTGCGTATAACCCCAAATACGACCGAAAGTGCGAGGTGCTGAAACCAGATATTTATTACATTGCACAGTGGTTTGTTTGAAAAAATAAAAATATAAAAATGAATCCGGTTTTTCTTATAGAAATTAGTGAAATTTCACTTTCTTCCGCCAGATATAAGGAAGGATTTTTTTATAAACTCATATATTCCAGGATTACAACAGGGAAAAGGAAACGACACTCAAGTTGTGCTTTGGCACTCAGACTGCTGAGGTTGATGTGCAGGAGAGAAATTATATAGCGAAACGAACTCATTCACCTAAGATACTCTCCGTGAGATCGAGCAATGTTTGTTATTGTAGAAGTCATTGCTATTGATTTTATATTGCTGATAAACGGTAAATAGCATGGACTTCAACCAAAATGCTGCCAAGAAAAATCAGCTTAAGCCTACCAGTCGAACATTTTTTCTTTTGGAACCCATAGAAAGTAGATTCCTTTGGGTAATGTAACCTCTATGGGATGATATTATAGAAGAGAAATTATATAGAGAAACAAACTCGCTCACATAATATACTCTCCGTTAGTTCGAGCAAGCTAAATGTCTCCAATTTTTGACGAGAAGCTTTACCGGCCCTAAAATCATAGAATTAGGGGCGCGCATTTATCTATCATCATCGTTAAAAACGAAAACGCAAGTCAGGCTGCTAAAAACGTGAATAGTTTTTATGGTACTGGTACTGTAATAGTCAATTACGGGCAATTCTGTTCCGGTAATTTTTATGCAAAATATGCACAACGTCCTGGAGGGACAACTATCGAAAATGCCGGTAGAATTATCCATATCGTCAAGTTCGACCTTCATGTAAGCGCTATTTCGATTGGCCAAAAATTAAACAAATCCTTTGGAATCATTTCGATAAGGCTGAATACAAAAAGGAGATCAATGTGTGGGTGCCGCATGAGTTAACGCAAGACAACCCTCATGGTTCGAATTTCCAACTTCAAATCGCTGCTGAGTCGCAAAATTCCACCCATTTTTGAAGATAGTAAGTGGTGAAGTGGTGATTGACGTCAAGAAGAAAACAGGTCGTGATTAAACCACTGTGAGCCAGCGTAAACGTTGCCCAAACCAGGATTGAAAGTCAGAAATGTTTTGCTTCGTGTTTGTTGGGATTGGCAGGAAATCATCTACTATGAGTTGAGTCTCCATAACCAATCTCATAATTTGAACCTGTATTTTCAATAGCTTTGATCAATAGGGACGAAATTGAGTTCTCAGGATTAAGCTAAGCCACACACATCGATATTGATCAGCCAGAAGCTCCATGGAGATTGGTTGGGATGTTCTTATACATCCACCTCATAGTTTGGAACTGACTCCAAGTGGCCTTAATGTAAGCGAATACAAACTGCTCCTGCCTATGGCGAATGATTTTGCCGATAAAAAATTCAACTCGAGGAAAATTCGTGAAAAGCAACTGTCCCACTAGTTTGCCAATAGAGACGAGGGTTTCTATGAGAAAGATATAATGGCTTTATCTGCAACAAGTTTTTTAAACAAAACGGCCCATTATTTACTTAAATCGAATTATTCTAACTATGCAAAATAAAGCCTTCATTGTTATGGAAAAATAGTGGAACTACTCTTCTAATGCAGAATATAAAGTTAAAATTTTACAGAAAAAATAAAACAAATAAAAATAAAAAATAAACAAATTTCCTTACCATTCACGACTGGATTGTGGAGGAGAAAGATTACTCCCATTCCATTCTTAGGCTCGCTAAAAGAAACCTACTATTTAATGACGGTGCCGAAGGTCCTTCTGAATTGTTTTTACCAAGATTGTCGATTGATTATATATACGATATCGTGCTGCGATCGCCCACAAATTTTGCTATAGCTTTAATTCTATCCGAAATCATTCAAAAAAATTCATGCTTATGGTAACACTGATATTTTCAGGACTTAACTTAACAAAAACTCTTGCTTATGCTAATACTGATATTTTCAGGAATTTTTCCAAGTCCTTCTTGAGAATTGCAATCTCTCATTTTCTTGGAAATTATTGAAATCTCCTAGAGGAATATTCACTTGAATAGACTCTACAGTTCTTCCGCATTTCCAGACTTTTATAAACAAATTTAATTAACATATCATTCCTATATCTAACATTGTAATACAACATTCTCTATTACTTAGTTTCAGATGCTGTACTTTATATTACATCTGCCTACCTACGCCTACTATTTAATGACGGTGCCGAAGGTGTTTTTGGATTGCTTTTACCGAGATTGTCGATTAGTTATTTATACGATATCGTGCTACGATCAGCCACAATTTGTTCAGTAGTTTTAATTCTTTCCGAAATCATTCAACTTAACAAAAACTCATGCTGTTAGTTTCACTGATATTTTCAGGAATTTTTTCAAGTCCTTCTTGAGAATTGCGATCTCACATTTTCCTGGGAATTGTTGACATCTCCTAGACGGATATTCACCTGCATAGACTTTACAGTTCTTCTGTATTTCCAGACATTTGTTATCAAATTTAACTAATACGATATATCATTCCTATGTCTATCATTGTAATACAACATTCTTTATCACTTAATTTAGATGTTGTACTTTATATTATGTCTTCTTCTTCATTCTTCGTCACTTAATTTCAGACGCTTTATATTACGTCTGCCCACTTACCCCGTCTTATCAACTTTCGTATAACCCTCACAGCAATCTTCTTCCATTTCCGTATAGGTTTCTCTTACAGGTCTTATAACAAATGGATTTTTATCCGTATCACATTCCGAGGATTCACATTGTTCAGGATATTTACGCATTGTTACAAAACGAATACGATATTTGGTTTTTCTGTAAAATACAAAAAATCAAGTAGAAACAAATCAATCAATCCATCATCATAAACTTACGGAACTTTTTCGGTACAGGATCTAATTTCATTTACATTAAGTATAACCAAAACAAGAATTATTGAGTAAAACTTCATATTGTCAGGAATTTGATTTGATTTTATTCACGACACTGGCAAAATTTATTCGAAATACACTTTGCAACCGTTCTGAGTAAAAGACGTTGGCAATATGATTCTTGATACTTTTGCATTGCTTTAAAAGTTATTGATTAAATCCGAGTCTTATCATCGTCTATAGAAGGTATATTTCAGTTGAATGGATTTGGAGTATCACTGCGTTAAGAATGCAATGAACTTCTGCCAGCGATATCAGTAACAAAGACAGATTATTTTCAAAAAAAAATTAACAATTTTAATATTTGACATCTAAAGCTTAGATCAAGTTGTTTTTCATCACCACTAATTGATTGGAATAACAAAAAAATGAATGGTTCTTTTCATGAAATGTCTTAGATTGCAGGTGCATTCATTTTTATCAAGTTTCTTTGATATGGAAATATCTAAGTTATGCGTTCTAATAAAGAAATATGCTCACACTCTCTATAAATGATCACTGCAATATAAATAAAAATATATTCTGTTGAAAAAGTTCTGGGAATTGATTATTTATAAAGCTTGTTTAAGGGGATTGTCAAAATTATTTTTCTATACTCTATCCTGACGAGGAGTTTGAGCTCAATCTGTCATTTCGCCAATTGAATAGCCTTACTTTTTCTGCAAATCATAGAACTTTATTTTCTTTTTGGTATCGTTATTTTAAATGTATTTAAAGGTCTAATAAAAGTTTGTTTCTAACCCGTACCTAATCTTGGCTAATCTTAGGTGAAATGAAGCTGGAAATCTACGATTTATTACAGCATAATGAAAAAGATATTCTGATGGGAAAATCCGAAACGAACTAATAGTTTCATGCAGTTCCTCAATATGAAATGAAATTGAAAAGCTGATAAAGTTTTATTTCTGGGCAGAAAAAGAGGTCTTTGCACCAAACTGCTGCTTCCGCTAAGGTTTCAGTCAAAGAGGCCATATTAGTATGATTTCAAGCACAAAGGATACCAGTATACCGAAACCACAATCGTGTCAGCGGAATGTAATCGCTGTTTACATAGGGTGGCGCATAAGTAACGTTAACGGCGACTATATTGAATGCGTTCTTGTGCATCATTTGGTTTTAACTCTTGAACCAATTGCATTTTATATGGGAAAAGATGTACAAAAGATGTAAAATTCTTTGCAAAGACCGCATAGACATCTCTAACTGCTGAAAACGTCGCCTAGTGGAGGTTTCGGGGTTTTTCTCAATACTAGCTTGCACTTGAGCAAAGGTCACTTCATTTCGAACTGCACGAGATCTTTAAGCACGCGGAAGATCTTAGACAGCCCCTAGTTGCGCAAAACGCTCAACAAATCGGTAAATTGTTGGAGCGCTAGAAGAATTTCGAATATGAAAGAAATTTCGATATAATCTGAATAATCGAATGCTGACTTTCAAAGTAAAATTGAACATTTTTGGTTCTTTGTTCTGTGCTGAGCCTTTCCATCATAAATTTGCCAAGTATTATTTAGTTAATTCTGTAAAGAGACGAAAAAAAAAGAATTAAACAAAAAATGTATTCACTGATCAAATCTTAACATTCCTTATGAGCCACCCTTTAGAATCGGTAGCGAAAATTAAGTAACCATTGCAAGCATAATCTCATGCGTAACTGTCATAAATCGATTCTTTGATTCATATTAATATAAATTTATATCTTCCAACATTTTCCGGCTATCAGCCCTTGACAAATGTCAAGTCATCTACTTGAAATCATTTTAAAATATTCAATGGTTTATTGTGAATCTTTAAAAACATAATGAAACACACATTTCCTCTGCGAAACTGAGTAAATCATGAGAAAACGATCACCACGAAGACAACATCTGGGCTGGGTATCAGTATTTCAGGTCGATAACATTGCTAGATGGCTACGTCGGTATAGGTCATCATCTGTAAAAACAAACGCTCAGTACCACAAAATCTCTCAGATTGAAAAAAAAAACAAATATTCATAAATAAAACACATTCAAAAAAATCGTTTACTCTTCAATCTTTTGCATTTTAAATTATACAAGTGCATATAATAAACATCAAAATCAATGGTTAACATGCTCTCATCGTATATATTGAAGCTTAAATCCGTAACACTTGTTATACTTTTGATATATGTGCGGTTATTTTGAGAATACAAATATTTTTTATTTTCTACCACGCCATCAAATGTTATTGCATTTGTTTTAGAGATGGTTTCTGTAGTTATAGACTTTTTTGTCGTATTTTAAGGTTCATATTTGGCTTAACTGCATCCGCCTCGCTGCTCATTTGTATTTGAAAATTTTATTCATTACAGTGGAACACACGGACATTTGCATTCAGTTCGGTTTTGACGCTTGGCAGACTATAACTGAATGCAGTTTTGCCCATATTCTTTAGCAAAATCAAATAAAAATCATGTTGAAAGTGGGATTACGATGCTTTCATTGTTTCACTGCCTATAACTGCTTTTAACAGCATTCAAGAGAATTTGATAAAATCAAGATGTTTTCAAATCATTACGATTCAGGTGCTAAAAAATCGCCTACACATATTTCTTATAGGAACGATTCTTTGTTGCACCGAAATCGTATTATGGTAAATTTTATTTTAAATATTTATTAACTTAGCTTTTTACAGAAATCCATTATTTTTGCAACAAATAGCTTTAGTGCCATGTATCTCGCGTTACAGAAGTGTGGTTGAGTCATGCTAGATGGCGTTAGAAAGCTAAGATTTCGTACTCAAACTTCTTCTCATACAATTTTGTGATTGTTAGACTCAGTATAGTTTGGCCGACCGTCAAAAATGGACACCAACAAAGATAAAAAGTACACCGAATTTATAAAAGTGTAGTTGGCTTACGCTAGATGGCGTTAGAAAGATGGCATTTCGTACTCAAAAAACTTCTCAGACAATTTTGTGATTGTTTGCCTCAGTATAATTTGAGCGAACGTCAAAGATGGACGCCAGGAAACGAAAAAAGTACGCCAAATTTACAGAAGTGTGGTTGGCTTATGCTAGATGGCGTTAGAAAGATAAGATTTCGTACTCAAATAACTTCTCAGACAATTTTGTGATTATTTGACTCAGTATAGTTTGGGCGAGCATCAAAGATGGACGCCAGGAAAAATAAAAAGTGCCGAATTTATAGAAGTGTGGTTGGCTTATACTAAATAGCGTTAGAAAGTTAAGATTTCGTACTCAAATAACTTCTCAGACAATTTTGTGATTGTTTGACTCAGTATAATTTGAGCGAACGTCAAAGATGGACGCCAGGCAAAAGAAAAAGTACGCCGAATTTACAGAAGTGTGTTTGGGCTATGGTAGATGGCACTAGAAAGATAAAATTTCGTACTAAAAAAACTTCTCAGGCATTGGACGCCGGGAAAGAGAAAACATTCGCCGAATTTACATAAATGTGGGTCACGCTAGATGGCGTTAGAAAAATAAGATTTCATACTCAAAATCTCAGACCGGTTCCCAGGCTGGAGTTGTGACAACGGACAGTCGCGATTTATTGAATATAAGGACAAGCGTTTATATGAGAGACGTATAATGGAATCACCTTTAAAATAGCAACAAGTTATCAAACAAAATGATGGATATTTGATCTAAATTGGATCATTCTAACTGTGCTAAATAAACATTTCAATGTCACGCAAAAATAATGGATTTACTTTTACTTTATCACAAATTAAAGCTTCAAATGTCATTGGCAACATTTCAAAAATAACAAAAGCTCCGAAATTACTCTCTTGCCTTACCCAAATATATATTCATGGTTCTGGCTTTTGACGTTTTCCCCATTTTCTTCTGGTTTTAGCTGTCACATAATGAATTTCACAAAATGCTTTTTTACCACACGCCTGCTCTAAGAGGGGAATGTGCCCAGAAATTTTTCAGAATCTAGCCTGCGCCGTTCATTCTGGACGGTGATCAATTTGTTAGTCAGTCAGTTAAGTAATCATTTCATTTATACGAATTTTTATGTAGCTTTATGATTGGAAAACATAAATTTTTTGGCATAAAAAATACATAGCCAGTTTCCATAAACTAAACCACTCAATTCGTTCGTCTAACAAACGAACAACTATTTGTATTCGTCTTTGTAATTAGAATACATTATCGTTTTGAATGAAACGACTATTTTTGTGCCAACCAATATGGAGAAATGTTGAAAAACACAAAATTGCAATATTGATTTTTCAAAAACTGTAGGTTTATTGCAATCAGATGTCGTGAAAATTTTACTAAAATTAATTATAACAAGGTGTAGTTTTGGGAAATGGCATTAAATAGGCATAAGGTCTTGTGTAGCCCTATTGCAATGTTAAAAGAATGTGCTAAAGAAGTGCTTTCCCAACGCTAAATTTACATGCCAATGTGTCGAGCAAATTCTGTTTGTAACATCAATCCAACCGTGAAGCTACCAAACTTTATCCCTGTTCCTCCACTTTGAAGTAATACCATAAATATTTTGCTGGGTTATCTACTTGCTTTTCTTCTGTATTTGCTTACGTACAACCGTTATAAATGTATCATGAGTTCATAATTTCCAATCTCCTGATAACTTATGACTCTCTGCTATATACATTTACATAGTTTGATTCTTTTCAAGTTCATTTCACACTTTGTAAATGATAAATTTCACATACGGGTAAATTGTGCATTTTCATTGAATTTCTGAAGTACGAGAAATAAGGTTATCTGGCAGACTTTGTGATACAAGAAGAAATTCTTGTATGCAATTGCTTTCCATATTTGAGAAAGAAGCTGCTTTTGGTTTCCCATCGTTGATAAGACGTTTCGAATCTTTGCCGCTCATTATTCTTCGCCGTTCAACCTGAAAATGAAACCATCTCTATTCTGTCTGAGTGTATGAGGCGAGTATTTCATCATAATTGTGGACAAGAATGCTAATGACACATTTACGTTTTCTCAATGAAATTTCAAGTGAAGTGTGTATAGAATAAGGCTAATTAGCTATTGGAAGAGAATTGAAAATTGAGTCATAAGGAAAAGGTAGTTATATGGTAGGTTGCTGGCAAAGTTAGAGGAGAAAATCGTATGATAATTGGAATGTGGCAGAGCTACTTCCAATCCAATAATCTTACATACATTTATTCTATTTTACACTCGCTGAGTGGGACCTACTGCTTAATAGATATCCCGAATGCCAAAACAGCCTTTATTAAACACTACTCTAACAGTTCGTTTAATACAAAGAGGTAACCGATATCTAAAGGAAGATTTGATGGTTGTATCAGGACTCCCACCCATGATCATATACTCGAATATAGCGTGTAATACTCAACATGCCACGGCCGGTCATATGTTTTACATTTAGGCAAACTTCATTTCTTTTGGAAAGCCTCCCATTCAGGATAGCAAAATCGATTGACTCTCTTTGCAAGAAAGAAATTAAAGGAAGAAAGAAGAAAATAGAAGGAAGTAGACAAATATCCCTGAAGTAAAAGGCGTAACAAAATAAATCTATTACTTTTGCATGATATTCAAAGCCTTATAGAGCATCTTTACAATGGTCCTATTCCGATCAAATTAATACCGTTTTGTTCGATATCTTCCTGCAATTTTGAAGGCAATTCTATTCTGTCCCTATCATAAAACTCTTCTCCTCTTGTGTTAGAAAACTGGGACAGTTAATTATTATAAGCTTTTCTCGAGGCCATATTTCAACTTAGACAGGAACAGATGGTAACCACTTGGTGCCAAATCCGGATCCGAATAAGTTGAATGTCCCAACCAAGCTAATCGAGCTCCTGGCGTGTCACTACCGATGAATGTGGCCTAGCGTTATCCCGATGGTATATAATTCCTCTCCTATTGACCAAAGGTGGTCGCCTCTGGGCGATTGTTTCCTTCAGATGGCCCAATCCATGACAGTAAATTTATTTTATCAGTTCACGGTAAATGGTTTCCTACCAACCTTAATGAAAAAAAAACAGCAAACCTTTCTCACTGTCTACTCTGGCCTGGCCACCGTTTGAGCCGGCTGACCACGATCGCTTTCACTTGATGTTATCGTAAGGAACTCATACTTCATCACCAGTCGATTTTGTTACGATTCAGCAGTGATTCGCTGATGAAAATTCAGTACATGGAGTTTTTTTTTTTTTTTTGCATTAATTCTTTTTGTATCCAGTCTTATTCAAGTGGTTCCATAATGTTTTTTGTGTGATGTTTAGCTCCGGGCTAATCGAAGCGACGCCTCCGCAACTGTCGAACTTGACGATTTCCATTATTTTATCGACATTTTCGACAATTGGCATTTCATAGCGTGGTGTATCTTTAACATTAAAATTACCGGAATGGAATTGAAGAAACAAAAATTGTTTATGATTAGCTGTTACAGTATCAGGACCATAAAAGTTGTTCGTATTTTCTGCAGCCGGACTTGCGTTTCCGCCTTTGTCGAAGAAAAATTTTAAAATACGGCATATTTTCTCTTCGCTGGCGTTCATTTTTGATGAGTATTCAAACAATACCGAGTCTAGCAATCACAAAACTGACTGAGCAGTTATTTAAGCCCGAATTCTTATCTTTCAAATACCATTTAGCCTAATCCAATCGTATTTATAAAACGTGAGATATAGATTACTAAAGCCTTGTATTGGAAAATAATGGATTTGCTCTTGCTATACTTTTCAAACACATCTTCCGAAAAAGACATCAATTCTTACCGTAAGCTCTCTTTTATGTGATCCATCGATAGAAACCGAGTGATTATATGTGGAGATTTGAGTTATGGAAGCAGAAAAAAGTCTGCCAGAACACTATCGGTTGAATACTAAAGTTGTTTTTGATGCTTTTGATTTGGTCTTTATTTAAAAAATCGTTTATAATGATATTACGGTGCAAAATAAGTTTTCTTTCCACAAATCTGCCATTTTTTGGACGAATTTGATCTCTCATACGCCGCTTCATGATCAGATAATATTCTGTATTTACCCTCAAACCTTTAGGCAAAAATTGCGAGTGCTCATCACAGTGGCCATTGAAGAAAACAGCCATTTTTACCTTGACTTTAGATCGAATTTGAATATATTTTTCTCGGGTTCGGTTCAGTTAAAAGTCCAATGTGTGTTAACTAGTTTGCATTGGTCTAACCCATAATCCATCTCCCATCAGCAGTTATAATGCGTTTAATTCCATTGAAACTATGAAGCATGTCTTCAGTGACCTTTACGCTATTGATTTTTTGAAGAAAATTCAGGTCATTCAGAACAAGATGACCTGCAACACATCATATGGTGTGAAGTAATTCGTAAGACACAGAAAGTTCAGCTGTTATCTAACTAGAACTTAAATGATGATTTTTAGCTATCCTTTTCTTCACTTTATCGGTACTAGCTTCAGTTGACTACATTGAACATTTTTAAACGCACTTATAATGCAAAATCTGAGACAAATTCTTTGTTTGATATTTTTGTATCCATTGTAAAAATCACAAATCACACTTAAAATGAGAGTTATGAACAATCTAAATAACAGATCACGCTCGAATTCGTCGCCAGCGCAGATCACAATTAAGCGGGTTTTTAAATGATCAATTCCTGGAACTTTTTTTATCAAATATATATTTTTATTTAACATTGTAGGGTGAAATTTCCAGCAGCTTATGGGCGAGATAAAATTGAAAGAATGTCCAAGTTGAGAGGTCACTAATTCCTGGAACACTTTTGGCCGAATTTATATTATTGTCTAACATTGTCGTGTAGTACATTATCGTCTAAAATTTCGAGTAATTTATGTTTTAAATAAAATCGAAAGAATGCCCAAATTGTGAGGTGATCAATTCTTGAAACTATTTTGACCGAATTTATATTATTGTCTAACATTATCGTGCAAAATTTCGAGCAATTTATGATTGAAATAAAATCGAAAGAATGCCCAAACTGTGAGGTGATCAATTCTTGAAACTATTTTGACCGAATTTATATTATTGTCTAATATTGTCGTCCGAAATTTCGAGCGGATTATAGTTTAAATAAAATCAAAAGAAAGCCCAAATTGTGAGGTGACCAATTCCTGCAACGTTTCTGACTGTTTATAATTTAAATGAAATCGAAAGAAAGCCCAAATTGTAAGATGACCAATTCCTGGAACTTCTTTTGACCGAAGTTTTATTATTAGCTAACATTGTAGTGCGAAATTTCGAGCAATTTATGATTGAAATAAAATCGAAATGATGCCCAAATTATAAGGAACTTTTTTTTTAGCGAATTTATATTACTTTCTAACGTTGTCGTGTGAAATTTGGAGCAGTTTATGTTTGAAATAACATCAAAGGAATGCCCAAATTGTGAGGTGATCAATTTCTGGAACTTTCTAGTTTAAATTGTATTATTGTCCTACATTGTCATCCGAAATTTCGAGCAGTTTATAGTTTAAATAAAATCAAAAGAAAGCCCAAATTGTGAGGTGACCAATTCCTATTACTTTTTTTGACCAAATATTGTATTATTATCTAACTTTGCAGGGCAAAATTTCGAGCAGTTTATAATTGAAACAAAATCGAAAGGATGTCCAAAATCTGTGGTAAAATTTGTTTAGGCTTGTAAAAAGATTGTGACGACCAGGGATTAAGCCATTCTTTGGTAATAATTTATATGCATTGAGGTCCTGAATGAAAAATTTCCATATACTACATTGTGCTAATTTAAGAGCCGATTACAAAAAAGCAACTTTAGTTCATTATTGTGATTATTTGCTTGAATTTTCACAGTAAGAGTTTTAACAGGCTTACAATTTTGAGATATTTTTAGATATTCCATTTTTAATTTCTCCCACTTCTCCCTACCGATAATGCTGAAATGGCATTCTCTACCCCTGTTGAATGGATCTCTTTTCATTTATGGCGCCCATTCAGACACAAAACAATGAAATTGTAATCATTTTTACAAAGACAAAGACAAAGCCGAAGCCTATCACAAAACCGGGGGAATGCACACAAAACGGATGTGATGTAAAATTGCCTTAAATTCAATACAATTACAAGCCATATAAGTATGTAATAACTCTCTCGCAGTCTGCATGTGTTTAAGAAATATATAATAAATCCCTCAAAGTTAATTCAAATTAAGTAAACGATGAGTGCGTGATTAAATATTTGTAATATTTTTAAATCGCTCTTATTATCGTTTCTGTTTTGTTTTGTCTTGCATTGACCATATTTTGCGAAAATAAAAAACGCTCAACAGCGATTTCATAATAACCATCCTCGTTTGGAGGAATCATAAAGCAAAGGAGAATAGTTTGTAAGCAGCTTCCAATTAATCAACACCAACGAAACGAGAACTCATAGAAATTTAATCGAACATTTATTTATTGGCGCAACTAAGATGATTTTGTGGAAAATTTTTATCGTTCTAAGTATGTCATCAGTGTATTTAGAACGTGCTAATGCGGCTAACAATGGCAACTTTTGTAATCGGATATCTAGGAAACCCGTAACCCGAACTGTTATGAAAAATGGTCGTGTTGTCACGGAGGTAAGTCCATAGTAAGGAAAACGCCAAGGAGTAACAACAAAGATGAAGTCTTTAACAAGAAAACAGTTTAATAGTGAAGTGCACAACGTCAAAGCAAAGAGTGTTTTGTTTGTTTTGGGCGATTGTTAAGGGTTATCCATTCTACACTTTGATATAAAGTTAAATAAAACACACATAAAGCTATGATTTCGATGAAACTTTTATTTCATTA
>JAHXMU010026668.1:41757-82212 GCA_019455685.1 Philornis downsi
TATTCTAATTTTTCAGAAAATCAATTTGGTTTGATAAAACTGTCCTCTCACAAGGCCGATGTTATTCGCCCGCCCGAAAGTGCTGAAGTCTGAAAGTGACCTGGATAGATATTGTATTATTTTTTTTTTTTTTTTTATTCTTTCAAAATTTATTGTTATCATATATATATACATATACATATATATATTATATAAGTATTTTGTTATTGTATTTTTTTTTTAAATAAACTATAATGTTTATAAATTAATACACCATAATGTGACTACGATCTAAATAGTGTTCACTGTAGAATTCCGGTGATGCTGGAAAGCAGTGATAACATTCTAAATGAGAAGGTAATCAATAATAAAAATCCATTGATCTTGAGTATAACTACCTGCTCGGGATTGGCGCCGCTTCTGCAGCTGAACGTAGCGCACTAAAATTCCCAATATAACAAGTATGGTCAGCACACACACGGTTATCACAACACACCATAGATTTAGCCAGGCGGGTATAAGAAGTTTGCACACCTCTGGACTGTCGGTGACATCACTGTGTTCAAAACTTTCCATTAGATCGAATAAAGATGATTCTAAACTCGAACCCGATGCCTCGAATGGTGTAGTAGTTTCTAGATACTGTTGATCAGGAAATGGTGATTTGAACAGAAACTCAGTAAGACGACCCATTTCAAATTTCTAATGACTTTATAAACTTAACGATAGAATTCTATTGAACTCTGCTTATGTGGCTGCCCGTTTTATGTCCTATTATTAAGTTGAGCAATATTAACGTTTAATATCTTCAGCTTACGTTTAGTGAATGGAACATTTTCAGTTATTTTTCTTTGATTTACGGATCATCAATTGTGGCTGCGGGCGCTCTGCTGCTGACACAGATAGGACTGAGTGAGGCTCGAGCTAAGAGGCTGCAGCATGTGACTTCAAGTACGAGGCTGTGAAATTATCTTGTGCGTGTACTAAAGCAGAAAACACCAACAACATCTAGAATTTTATAAATAACTTATAGTTCGCTTAATTGTTATTACAAGAACGCATACTATATATCAATGTTTGTTTTATGTATTTTTTTTTTTTTTTTTTTGTTCTGGAAACAAAGAGCTGGCGTAGAGCAGTTCTTGTTTGGTTTTTTCTTATTCTTTTATTTTCATAATAAAACAAATATTGAAAATTTTCCAAGCTTAAACAAAATATTAATAACAAAAAAACCGCAATAAAATGAGAATTCATTTAAATGAAATAGAATGACTGAATGGAGTTCACACCATTTACCAAGAGGCAAATTTAGACGGAATATAAAATTTTTCGGGGATTGTTGATAGAGATAGATAAAATGTCATTAAGACGAACACAAGACAAAAACGTTCGTTTAGACACGTTTAGACGGAATATTCAATTTTTGGAGGATTCTTGATGGAGATTGAGAAACCTTAAACAAGAACTTTAGTTTAGCTTCTACCCGCCAGTTTCTTGATAGAATTTTCAACAACTCTGTTATGATGTTTGTTAAGTGCGGAAATAGTTTGCCTACATAGGTTCTTGGTTTTGAAATGATAATATATATCGGGGTTTCCAGGTTGGGAATTTCCAGAAATTATTTTAATTCCTTTCCCGATTTCCGGAGAATTTCGTTCGGAAATCATGCATAAGAATGTTGTAGTGCATTCATTCAAAAGAGGTCGAGATGTTGTAAAAGGTTTGTGCCCCTCTAGTCGGCCATCAACGTTTTCTACTGAGATTAACATGAATAAAGCGAGAGCGAAAATGGTCAACTTTTAAGTTCGAAAGAGATAGACGTTGAACTTTCTGTGTTCTATGTGTTCAAGAATCAATTGGTACGAACGCGTTCCCGCTTGACAAGTTCCGAAAGACTTGAATTGCCATCAAAGCTCATTTCTGAAGATGTGCTAAAACGAGTAAATTTCAACTTTCATATATTCATAAAACGCCTTACAACTGGACTACCGAATTTGATATGCAAATTAGTCAACAAGTTTCGGATCGAAGGCCTTCAACTAAACCGAAACTGAAGATACCATGTCAAAATTGATCAAAAGCCAAGATATTATTCACGGTTTTCTTTGATTATCTCGATTGTGTACTACAAATTCTTGCCATATTTGTAGATTAAGCATTACCATAACACGCTATGTGACAAGGCTATCATTGTAAACGAATCTCTGGCCAAAAACTATACAAATATCATTGAACAGCCACCATGATAAGGTTCCGGCTGAATGTTTTCTCTTTCCAAAACTTAAATATAAACTTCGAGTCATATAAAATCATACACAGTTTATCGCAATGAAGGTAGTTTATCGCACAGCCTGTAGATCAACCTGTATTAACTCAGGATATTTAAAGCTAATTTTTTCAGAAAGCCTAGATCTTGCTCTACAAATTTTCCTACCATTTTATTATTAATCGGATGAGTAGTTTCAGACAACCGTCTTTTTCGTGCTATAAACCATTGCATGATAGTAAAATATATACTTATTAAATATATGTCTAAGAAGACACTTTTCTGTACGAAAAGTGTCTATGAAGATACTTTTCTATATTAAATGTGTTTATGAAGACACTTTTCTATATAAAATGTGCCCATGAGGACACTTTCCTATGTGAAAAGTGTCTATGAAGACACTTTTCTATATGAAATGTGTCTATTAAGAAACTTTTCTATGTGAAAAGTGTCTACGAAGACACTTTTCTATATAGGTATAAAAAGTGTATCCGAAGACAATCTTCTATATGAAAAATGTCTATGAAGACACATTTCTATATGAAAAGTGTCTATGAAGACAATTTTCTATTTGAAAAGTGTCTTTTCTATATGAAAAGTGTATATGAAGACAATTTTCTATATAAACGGTGTCTATGAAGACACTTTTCTACATGAAATGTGTCTATGAGGACACTTTTCTATATTAAATGTGTCTATGAAGACACTTTTCTATATGAAATGTGTCTATGAAGACACTTTTCTATATGAAATGTGTCTATGAAGGCACTTTTCTATATGAAATGCGTCTAAGAAAACTTTTTTCTATATGGAATGAGTCTTTAAAGACACTTTTCTGTATTAAAAATGTCTATGAAACGGATCTGCTGCAAAATAGGTTAGTGGCGGCAAATAAAAGGTTTATGATGGTCGTCCAGGAGCTCTGGTGTGGATAGATAAGCAAGAAATTAGAAGCAAATTGTCAAAACTCTTTGCTCTATATTATCTTTCTTATGTTACATGCATTATTTTAATTAGTCCCTTTTTATTAGTCCATATTTTAATAAAAAAAAAAACAATAAAATAAAACAGACTAATCACAAAGTGCGACAAATGTCCAATTCGGTTGAATTGAATATTGACTAGTCTGCTAATGGCGATACCGGTAGATCCCAATTCGTCGTTTGCAAATGCATTAGCAATACCAAATAGATTGAAACAAGGAAAGTAAACAATTTTGTTGTTTGGTGATAAAGCTCACTATGCAGCGACAATAAAACTGCAATCGTGGTGTGTTTCCTCGCTATGAGTTACATGAAAATGAAGCAGGAATTTTCAAACTTCAAATTAATTGTTGAAATTTTAAAGGGGGAGTGCATTTAACAAAAGAAGAAAGAAGTTAGTAAACAACATATTTTCAACAAAATTCTATGCATTTTCATAAAATATCAAAACTAAATTAGAATTACAAATTTATAATCTTTAAATAAACTTTGTTTCTGGTGCTGGTTACTGCTCTAAGAGTAGGCAAGTAGTATGTACAAGTCCTGCAAAAACTTATCAAAAATATATTAGCATGTTATGAAATCTTTTTAAGCACTGTTTTATCTATTTGTAGAGATAACATTTCGTATAAAAAGCCTCGTCCGTATAAACTTGTGTCTATGAAAACACTTTTCTATATGAAATGTGTCTGTGAAGACACTTTTCTATATGAAATGTGTCTGTGAAGACACTTTTCTATATGAAATGTGTCTGTGAAGACATTTTTCTATATAAAATGTGTCTGTGAAGACACTTTTCTATATGAGATGTGTCTGTGAAGACACTTTTCTATATGAAATGTGTCTGTGAAGATACTTTTCTATATGAGATGTGTCTATGAAGACACTTTTAGGTAGCTTCTAAAATTACATTCTTGCTATGCAAGTTATGCGAGTGTAACATAAATATGTCTCTTCCGCTAAAAATACGAAAACATATCGCAAAGGCGATGTTGAAGCCACGCGTTATTTCTGGGTTAGAAGTTTATTGTGGAACAAGTAGAGGTAGACTACCTATAGAGCGATTATAAATATGCTTTAACCATATAATTGGTTTTGTGTATAAATTAAAACATTATGATCATGTTACACCATATATTATTGGGTTTTTTGGATACGTACATTTGAAAACTTTATCGACCTTAGAACTATTTTATTTTCTTACAAAAGTATGAAATTTGGCACTCCCAAACACATAGTTTTCGAATTTGTATCTTGAAGATCTTCAAGAACCAACATTTCGCAATTCCACGAACGCTTATAATGCAGTGGTGGTCTTTTCGATTTCGTACTATACGATTATGGAATTCAATAATTCCATATGAACACAAAAAATTCTCACTATTATGTTTTGGATTTAAGAAGCTTTTAATATCTTGCTTGTAGAATTATTGTTAATATTATTATGTGGCGACTGGAATAGACAGCCTTATCTATTATACGCCGCACAGTGTCGTGTTTTCATATAAACGGTGGCCAAAAATAGAAGGAGTTTTCAGAAAAGAATGAAAATTAGTACACATTGCTTTTATAAGTAGGAAAGAAAAAAACCAAGTTTAGAGAAAATCGGTCCAAGGACACGCCCACCTCCCATATATCCTGTAATGAAAAAAACTTATTTTTTCCAAAGTTGATTCTGGAATTGAACAAAACTTGGCTCGATTTGTCTCTGATATATTCCGGATAACTTTGATAAATTGTATGAAATTATCTCAAAAGACACGCCCACCACCCTTATATCCTTGATACGAAAAAGATGCAATTTGTCCACGAAAATTGTCAATATGTCACATTTTTTTAACTTTTTCAATAAGTTTCCTATTTTTATCTGTTCCAATCCGATAAGATTGAAATTTTGCATGTAAATATATTTAGTTATATTGTAGCATATTGCCAGTTTTAAAAAAATCCCATACAAATAACATAAATTGAAAAAATTATTTTAATTTGTAAATTGTGATCATATAAGGGCAAAATTTTACAAAAATTATTAATTCAGTGAAAAGAAATTTAAAAACATGAATTTTATTTATTTAACATAACATATTCAATATACATACATACATAAAATATATATAGTAGGTATTACAGGCAATCAAAATATATTAACAACTACCACTGTCATCACTTTCAGATTCTACCAGATTCGCTGTTTTTATGCTCTGAAATCTTTCTTTTGTATCTAAATACTCTTTCAGATCATTTATATCACTTTTTCTTGAAAGTATTTTCTGACTATGCATCGAAATTGATGGCTCTGACTGCAGAATAAGATAATTTATTAGGTCTCCCATGGAGGCAATCCTACTTATTTTTCTCGTATGTTTCAATCTTGCATTTCTTATAATTTTATCACTTGTCTCTATTGCTTCTTCTGATAACATTCCAATGAGAATAGTGGAATATTTAATAAAATCTATACCATGAACTAGAATTTTGAATTGAAAAATAGTGCGAATCCGCAATGAGGTTGACACTGAAAAACAATCATAAAAGAAATTCCTGCAAAATCGAGCAGCGGAATTTTAAATATATTAAAATACATACTTGTAGTTCGCTGTTGCTGAAAAATCTTGACAATGTCTCACTACCATCTTTTTCTAACGGGATCTGACATATGATCAATATTTGTACACAAAAACAGTGTTGTAATTATAACTAAAGGCACCACTTATACCCTGTTATACATTTTGGTAGCCGTTACATTCAAATAATTAAATTTTTAGTATTATAAATGAACCTTAAATTTGGAGCTTTTCCATAAATTTCGTATGCTGTACACAAACCTTAACTTTGAACCACTGTAGCTTTAAAATTTAGAAAAAGTTTTAAAAGATATTTTAGGTATGATCTAACCAGAGTGTTACAAAAAAAATTAAAAAAAAAAACGTTCGAATTCTAACATTGACGTTAACCATTTTTGGCCACCCTTGCGACACAGTGCGCCGCTCGTAGAAAATAATTGCAAGCGCTTCGATCTTCTGCGGTTCTCTTCCAATTCGTCACACCAAGCTTCGATAATATTTCAGAAACCTGGTCTTTCCAACGGAGTTTTGGTCGCCCTCTTCTGCGCCATCCATCAAGTTTGTTATCGAAAACTTTCCGTGTCGGAGCATTGCCAACGCAATCGCTGTATATTAATGCGTTTGACCACATCGATGTCTGCATATAGCTCATACAGCTCATTGTTCATGCGACGCCGATACTCTCCGTCAACGATGATGGGTTCATATATCTTCCGGAGTATTTTGCTCTCGAAAACTGCCAGTACTGATTTATTCGCTTGCGTCATAACCCAGAATTATTATACTTCACTTTAAACTGTTGATGCTACACCTTTCATATCCTATTTTTCTCCATATTCGTTGTTAATGCTGTTAATACTATTATTACAATAATTATTATTATTATTAAAACTTTTTAAAAACCGAATTGTAAAATTTAAAGCATGTGTCGCAAAATGTTGGTCTGCGTAATCAATTTGGCCATATGCGGTCTTCTGCCGCTATTATTTCGTGTCCTCATTCCAATATTCATATTGCATGTATTGAGCGGGTGCAGCGTGTGTTTGTAAAGTTTGCTGTTTCTTCATTTAGATTTGAAGGACCTCTCCCAACCTAATATTTGAAATGCTTATTGCTTGGGCTACAGACATTAGAATATCGTCGTAACTTTCAGACAGCGCTATTTGTTTTTAACATAATTGGTGGTTACATGGACTGTTCTAATCTCCTGGCACAGATTCCATTTCACGTTCCTCCCAGGTCTCGAGCGGTCGTGCATATTTTTGATATACCTCAGCACTCTACTTCTTATGCAAAAAACAGTACTCTGAATCATGGATTTTTATATTCTTAATGAAATTAATGAATATGCCTTGAATCAAGAGCCCAAACAAATCATAAAGTTTGTCTCATCTCAATATTTGTTTCGATTATATCTCTTCCATAGACTTAAATAAATGAAATTGAAAAAATAAAAAATAATATTTGAGATTTTTTATTTAAATTCTCTGTTGATATTTTATTTGTTTTGTTTGCTCTTTTCCTAATTTTATTTGAATTTTATTTCAATTTCCCCCGAAAATAACAACTTTTACAAAAACACTCTCCACTCTCACTATCAGGAGAGAATAATTTTTAATTTATAATCATTTAATGTCTTAGGCCCGCACACCAATAAGAAACGATGCTATTTTCATTGTTGGGCTATTCTGCTATCAGTTACAGATTCATCCGCAACTCTGTATAAATATAAGAATTCTAAACAACAGCAAAGCCAGTTTTTGAAGCGCAAGCCCTTAGAGTGGGCGCACTAAGTCCGGTGAAGAAACAACAACAATAAATATTTAGTCATCATGACTTCCCAACGCCAAGCTTATCATTGTGCTGTTATTGTGATGGCCTCTCTTATGCCGCTTCTGGCACTGGCAATAATAAAACAACCATCTGAAGAAACTCTGCAACAGCTAAAGGTCATCGAAGATTCAATGAATCGTACTGCAGATCCATGCGAGGACTTTTACGCTTATGCCTGTGGCAACTGGTCAAAAAATCATCCATATTACACCACTACCTCAATGTATTCTCTGCTTCTTTATAAATATTTACGTTCCATAAATGAAATGATGAGCGAGAAGTATCCCCACTTCGATGAGGTAAAGAGACATAATCAATCGTTTGCCGACAAATTACGCATTCTTCAAGTCAACAGTGGAAGCTTAAACTATACGGAAACATCATTTTTCGAAGTGGTGAAACCCGGCAAGAATTTGGAGTGGCCTTTGATAAACGATCTGCAAGGCAAACAGCATCAACATTTCGAACAATTTGATGTATTTGCCTTCCTGGGCACAATGTTCAGTTATGGTCTTAACGATGTCGTTATAGGGCAGTTCATGCGGAGGCATTCGAATGGAACACTACACATTTTGCTGGGTAAACCTGAAACAACAAAATTTGGCGAAAGCCAGACAAATCAGCTGCTAGCGAAAATTGGTTATCCCTATGATAGAAATACCTATGACAAGATCTGCAAAGAAGTGCAATCAACTCATGAGCTCTGGCAGTCTTTACACTCTAACTTCTCTGTAAGGAGCAAGGATTTCATGACCTATGCGCAAATGAGATCAATGTACCCCCAAATGGCCACGTTTCTGGAAAATATGATACCACAACAAATCAAAAGTGAGGACTTTGTTGAAATTGCCAATGTCGATTACATGGAATATCTGATGGCCAAACAATGGCAACCGGAAGAAATTCGAAAACTTTGCAATTACATGATGGCCCGCTTCGACGCTTACATGACACTGCAGTTGAATGATGAATCCGTATTGAGAAAACATATGCATTTGGCTGTAAATTTCTTGTACTATCAACACAATATTTTACCAGAGGAACAGCAATACAATGAAGCATTTAATGATTTGCAGCAGAAAATTTTTAAACATCTTTTAGAGATTATCGATGAGAATAATTTAAAGTTCACGGACAATTTAATAGCGGCTATCAAGGAAAAATTAAATCGGTTACATATAACACGAGGAAATCTACCCGACAATGTGAACTTTGCCATGGTGGATGAGTTTTATCGCGACATTCCAGATTTCGAAATTGACAATCGTCAGATAAATTATCTTAAAGTTTTCAAACACCGTGTGCTGGAAGCCATTAACTGTCCCAAACATATGGAATGCATGGCCGATGTGGGTCCCACAACGGGCAATATACCCCAAGATGACTTACTAATCGTGCCCTTTGCCTCATTTACCCCACCCATGTATCACTGGCATTTTGATCCCCTGTTGTCCATATCATTGCTGGGCAGCCTGCTTGCCCACGAGTACACACATTCCATGGATACTACAAGTTTGAGCTCTCCGGACGTCTACGAAACATTACACGAAGACTTTCTCAATCATCCTGAACTTGGTGAGGCAGAGCAATGTATGCAGGACCAGCATCCATCGAAGCATATCAGAGAGCGTGTGGCTGATTTTATGGGTGTACGTACAGCCTACCGAGCCTATAGTAAGGAATACAATATTCAACCGCAGTTTACCAAAACGCCCTGGAAGCAGTTGTTCTTTTTGAATATGGCTCAATACTTTTGTCAAGACAAATATGCAAAGGCCATTGAACATGATCCTAGTGATTTGAGGCTACGTCAAATTGCCATGAATATGGAGGAATTTGCAGAGGCTTTCCAGTGTCCAGTGGGCAGTAAAATGAATCCTGAAAAGAAGTGTCGCTTTTATTAATTCATATGACAATTTGGGTGTGTAATACAACTATGCAAATGTCTCTTCATTGGGATAATTTAGTATTTAAATCACATTTATATGATTAAATTTAATTTTAAAGTTAAAGAAATTTTTAAGGTTTCTATTGAAATTTGATTAAAATGTGCTGGAGAGGACTCCATTTGCAATACAAATTGATGCATGCGGTAAGAAAGAAGGAAACTATTATGATTCTAAGATAATTAGGGCTATAAGACATAGTAAGGTTTTGCAAAAATGCTAAGAAATTTAAATTCTACTTATCTCCCCTATGATTTACATGATTTTCTCGCAATATTCCCGATAGAGGTAGCTACAAATCTTATTTAATTATAGGAGCGCATCTAGTTTAATTACATTGATGGTGTTCCTGTTTTCATATAAAAATTGTCAACAAAGAATGGAAGACTTTTTGATATCGTCCAAGATAAAAAGTCCTTAAGAATATCCTATAACATCTATTTGAGACAAACTCTTTTTACTGGACCAATTTGATCAATTATGATATGAATTTTAGAAATATTACCAAATAACTACTACATAGTAGAATCATACTCTACTTATGCTTCAAATAACCGGTTAGTTTTGGAACAAACGCGAACAAAAATAATCGATTATAGAACCGAAGGTAGAACTCGTTCTTTACCACTATATAAAGCCTTCTGCAATTGGCTTTTTGTTACTGAAAATTTTGCTGGGTAGATATTTGGCCACTGTACTGATTTATAATGCTTGGCAAAACTAGAACACTCTTAACAACATCCATTCTGATAATCCCCATGCAAATGAATCATTTAATCCACATATTGTCAGGTTCATGTCTTCTATTGAGTTGGACTAAATACAGCACATAGTGGCTGGGTCTTAAAACAAGGTTTCAAAATGGAGCATATGTCTACACTGCCTCTCGTAACTCCCATATAATTTGGCCATTTTTCCAAAACACAATCTTTTCTCTGTAACTTCTATTTAGTAGACTGCAGTAACCCAAATTTTCGTCCACTATTTTGATATGTAATTTTCCTGCCTGAACTTGAGAAAAATTAACAAAGTAAACAAACCAATTCTAATACATCCTATACAAAATTGGTCGACATTCCTCTTCAATTTCCAATTAATATGGTACGGTAACTTAGACATTTGTCGATTTATAATGTCGACATATATAACGCACATATTCTTAGCTATATAGCTGTTAAGCAGTATTACGATGCGTTTTGTGAACTAAGTTCTGAGAATTAACATGGGGTCATTACCATACGTCTCATGATACATCCTACAAAATAGCAATCTGTTTCTTGCATGGAAATTTAAATACTTCATTCTTTGACCCTACAGGAGGAGGAGACCCAATTTTATACCAACATCTATTTTGATTCTTTTATCACCCAGAAGTATATATTTTAATTTTACCTGGATTTGGAATAATTTCACATATTATTAGTCAAGAATCAGGGAAAAAGGAAACCTTTGAAGCTTTAGGAATAATTTATGCCATACTAGCTATTGGATTATTAGGATTTATTGTATGAGCCCATTATATATTCACAGTAGGAATAGATGTATAGGTAGATACTCGAGCTTACTTTACATCTGCAACTATAGTTATTGCTGTCCCAACTGGAATCGGGTTACAACAGATGGCGTTAGAAATATCAGACTTCATGCTAAAAAGACTACTCAGACATTTTTATAGGTGCTTGGCTCTGTATTGTTTAAGCGCCCATCAAAGATGGACACCATCAAACAGAAAATATGCCACATTTTACACTTTTTCTTCGACAAACACGAAAACCCAATCCAAGCAGCTGAGAATGTGAATGGTGTTTATTGCTCTGATACTGTAACAGCCGATCATGCGTAATTTTGGTTATGTCGATAAATACGACAAGCTTTGGAAGGTTAATTGTCGAAAATCTCAGTAGAATAAAGAAAATCGTTTAGTCTGACTCTCATGTAAGCAACGTTTCGATTGTCCAGGAGCTGAACATTGAACACAGAAAACGGTTTGGGATCACTTGAATAAGACCGAATACAAAAATAAGGTCGATGTATGGGAACCAGATAATTTAATGCAAAAAAAAAAAAAAAAAAAAAAAAACTTCATGGACCAAATTTTCATCTACTAACCGCTGCAGAATAGCAACAAATCGATGTGACTGGTGATGAGAAGTGGGTCACTTACGAGAACGTAATCTATCAACCGCATACGATCGTAATCGAAACGCGATGAGCCGGCGCAAGCGGTGGCCTAGTTAGGATTGACGGTCAAGAAAGTTCTGCTAAATGTTTGGTAGAATTGCCAAGGAATCTTCTGCTTTGAACTACTTGCCTACGACCATGGTCTCATTCGATTCTGTACTGTTAACAATTGAACCGTGGGAAAGGAGTAATCGACCAGAAGAGGCCAGATTTGATCAATAGGAGAAGGTAATTTTCTTTCAACGCTAAGCCACTCGCATCGAAGGTAATTCATCAGAAGCTCCGAGAGCTGAATTGGAATGTTCTTATACATCCACCTGATGATGAATGCGATTCTGACACAAAGTGATTACCATCTATTTCTGTTTGATGACGAATGATTTTGGTGACGGAAAATCGTCTTAAGATAAACTTTTGAAAATCAACTGCGCCAATTTTTAGGCAATACGGATTAGGGTACCTATGAGAAATGATCAATGGAATTATCTTCAAAATGGCAATAAGGTATCGAACAAAACAGCGCATATTCGGCTTAAATAAGATTATTCTAACTATGCCAAATAAAGCCTACAAAGTCATTTAAATATAATGAATTTCTTTTTACTAAAACAAATTCTTTTGCATCCTCTGAATGAAATATATGGTGCTTCTTACTTTCAGCGAGTTTTCAACACATTCTATTCTCAGACCTCACTCAATAGTTTAATGACGATTCCGAACGTAAACACAATTTGAGAGACATTTACCTGATTTGTCGATTAAACGACTACTCGAAGGGTTCGTCAGACACATCGAGGTGATCACTATTCAAACAATGATAGGTGATTTTATGAGGGGTTAAACCTGCATTCATGCGAACAATAGTTGCGTGTTCTAATCATCGCGTCTCGGTCGGCCACTTTTTACTGCACCATAAAAGTTTCATGGATCGTTTACTTGGTTTGTTGATTACGCGACCACTCCAAGGGTTCGTCAGACACATCGAGGTGATCACCGTTCAAACAATGATAGGTGGCTGTATGCGGCGTTAAACCTGCAACCATGCAAACAATAGCCTCGTGTATTAAATATCGCGCCACGGACGGCCACTTTTTACTGCACCACAGCTTTATGTGCGTCTTATTTAACTTTACTTTTGAAATCGGAAAAGTGATAAACCTTTATGTACATCATCAATTCTAATTCTAAAATTATGCATATGTGGAATGAATTTCAACAGAAAATGTTTAGTAAAAAAATGTTCAATAACAACCAGTAATGAGAATGCTTCCTATAGTCTTTCATCTGAAATGTCTGGCCTCCCTGCTCTACAAACTCCCAGCCATTCCAAATTCCATTCAAAAATTTTGACATTAATCCTCCCAATCTTTTGCATCAAATCACTGCGGTTGGCCGAACGCTTAGTGATACCACCAATATTTATCGCAAAATTTTAAATAAAATAAAATTTTGTTTTAAGTATAATATTTCTGTCCGCAATGTAGTTGATATCGAACGGTTAATAAGCAAATACACGCTCAACATGACCGCCGGCAAATTTCACTTGAAAGTAGTACAACTTTTGGCGCTGTTGTCCTGGACGGCACTGGCTCAGTCGAAGGTATGCCACGAAAAGGTAACGGAAATGGTGGCAATCAAAAAAATTGATCGTTTGGAAATGCAGCCCGTTGTACGCATCTTACATTTTTGTTGCGAAGGTTTTGTACTCGAAAACGGCAAAGGGTAGGTAGTGGAATGGTGCGAAGGTATTTCTCCTTCTGATCACAGATCACTTGATCACATGACCTTCCAATTACAGTTGCGTACCCCACTGTGAGGAATGTGTGAAAGGCACGTGTACGGCGCCCAATGAGTGCCAGTGTCAACATGATCATGTCAAGATCAAGGGCGGCTGTGCTCCAAAGTGTAAAGCAAAGTGCAAAAATGGAAATTGTGCCAAATCGGGTGTATGTGAATGCTACGAGGGTTACGTGCAATCCATAGATGGTAGTTGCATTCCCAGTTGTAATAATTGTGAAAATGGATTTTGTCTCAAACCGAATGAATGCCAATGCAATTCTGGCTATAAGAGGGATGAAACAAGAGACAATGTTTGCTTGCCCGCTAAAAGTGACTCTGATGCGGATTTTGCGGAGATTCCAGAAAACCAAGAAGTTGACGGTGTTTTCAATTATCATGGCAAAAAATTCCATTTTACTGGCCGTGTGGATGAAGTTCTGGAATGATTATGGGATTCAAATCTAATGTAAATAATTACGATGTAATTAGATGACAAGCTTAATTATACACTAGAAGTGTTAACTATTTCATAAGCTTGATGTTACGTTTTAAATAAAACACAAATTAAAAGATGAATTCCTTTGTAATTTATTTATAAGTGCGACCCATTATGACCCGCATTCGCATGATAGTATAGGTATATGTATATATTGCTTCTTTTCTATTGCAGCTTTAATTTCATGATTTTAGTCTTAGACATGTTTTAGATGATGGTATCAATTATATCCCCCTTTTCTGCTCGATTGTACTGTAAGATGACGAATTTCGAAATGTCTTTTCCTGACACGCAGTTGTGCCCTAAAAGGGATACACTTTTCAAGTTTGATAATTCCACTTCCAGTCGCTTTTTTCAGACCTCTTCATTTCTTGCTTTATTTTGCCTTTAAATCCATATTGCCGGCTGTAGTCATTTGCAACTTTTAACGACTCTGTCCTCAACCATCAGAGAGGCGCGATTGTTTTCGCCCCACATTCGACCAATTGAACCACTAACAATCGAACAGTCGAACTCGCAGCAGATTTACTGCAGCACCTACATATATATCGTGGTTCCAGCCCCAAACGTTTCTACTATGCGGCGGTACCATGTATGCTCTTCTTCTTCCTCATTTATATTGGGTACTATGAAATTTGAGATATTCTTTTCTGTTGTGAAGCTATGCCGTAAGAGAAATATTTTTCCAAACACAGAAGTCAAATTAGAGATATAATTTTTTTCAGATGATGATGCAAATTTTGGTCTCTTTACTTTTCAATTAATCTTGATACTGTATACGCATTCTCAATTTCATGACATTAACTTTAGCTATTGATTCTAGTCTATTGTACCATTTTAATCCCATTTCCTTATTGATTTCTCCTAATAATAAGAATTTCGAAAAATACCTTTTTATCGCCATCGCCTAGAGCACGAACGATGTTCACTTTATTTTTTGTTGATTTCAGCATTACCCGGTTGTTTTAAGCTAGGATACAATTTGTATTCCTTTCCGTGCCCTTTTTTGCTCAGTAGCAACACAAATGTCCAAATTCCCTTTTCCGCCTACAGCGTGATATTAATTTACGCTTCAATGATCAAATGATTGCTCTAGCCGAATATAAAATTTGGTCTCTCTTTAAATAATTTTTCTGCTCTGTTTGACTCACAGAAAAACAAACTATCAAAAATGTCTTTCGAAATTTCCAAAAATTCCGTTCCATCTGATGCCCTAACTTCTTAACAGTAGCCTTATTTATTTGCTCTAAGGAATAGTACCATTTTTGTCCCATCTATTCACTGTTTTTCCCCTAAACTACGAATTACCAAAATCGCTTTCCCTCATCAAACCTTTTTTTTGGATCCGCCAACAACGTGATATTAATTTACGCTCCAATTTTGGCGATTCAAGGATCAAATAATTGCTCTAGCCGAAAGTACACTTTTTGTTTCTTTTTAAATCACCTTTCTGCTGGACTCATAAAAATTCAAGCTACCGAAAATGTCTTCCAAAATTTCCAAAAATTCCCCTCCATCTGATGTCCTAACTTCTTAATGATAGTTTCAGTTATATGCTCTAAGAGATAGACCATTTTTATCCCCTTTATTCACTATTTATACCCTAAGCTACGGATTAACAAAATGCCTTACCATCCCTCGTCCAAACCCTTTTAGGGTTGTTAATTTACGCTCCAATTTTGGCAATTCAGGGATCAAATAATTGCTCTGGCCGAAAGTACAATTTTATTTTCATCTTAGATCATCTTTCTGCTTGACCCATAAAAATCCAAGCTACCGGAAATGTCTTTCCAAATTTCCAAAAATTTTTTTCTATCGGATGTTGTAACTGCTTAACGGAAGTTTCAGTTATATGCTCTAAGAAATAGTATCATTTTTATCCCCTTTATTTACTGTTTATACCCTAAACTACGAATTGTCAAAATCCCATTCCGCTTCTCGTCAAAACCTAATAAAGAACAAATTCCCTTGCACCACCAAATTCCCTTGCATTATGAATGAGCCAATCTATTTTAAGACTCACCCAGCGGGACCTATAGCTTAACAACGATTTCGGACATCACAGTTTGAGAAGCATTTACAAGACTTGCCTATTACTCCACTAATCGGAGTGTTCATCAGACACATCGAGGAGATGGCCGCTCAAATAATTATAGGTGCTTGTACAAGGGGTTGAACCCGGGACTCCACTATTCGGAGAGTCCGTCAGACACATCGAGGAGATGGTCGCTCAAATAATTATAGGTGCCTATATAAGGGGTTGAACCCGGGATCAAGCAAACGATTGTTACGTGTACTAACTATCATGCTTGGGTTGGCCACACTTACCTAAAAATCCAAAGTTTTGGTAATTTCAATTGTGAGCCATTTTTGCCGTATTTCTTTCCCGGATTACCCCTACAAATACCTTCTTTCTACGCTCCTGCTATGATTGGTGAATGTTCGACCCTAATTTTATGATTCTGGATTCAGATTTTTGGTCTAGCCAATGGTAGAGTTTTTTACCCTTTTAGTCCCCTGAACGTTTATATCCTTTAGTCTCCTTTATGGTTTGAATAAAAGTGTGTATTTTCAAAACTTGCTACCTATCGCCTTCATATTCTAATAAATAGATGAACGCTTATTTTGGGCGATGATGTCATGTTAATCCCTTTCTTCTACAAGCAGCTCATTTTTAAAACTCTGTTCTTGCGATGTTAGCCTTTTGCTCTACCTACCTGCCGCTTAAAAGAATTGAACATCTCAAAATGATTATGTTACCACCAGTCGTTTTTCCTGGGAGTTGTACCATCTTTGTACCTTTTCTTCCCTGTTTTACCCTTAAAAGAAAGAATTCAAAAACATAGTTTACATGGCGGCTCCACGCCGTAAGACAAGTATACTCTTCAATTTTGGTAATTTCAGTTTCAGCAGTTTGTTCTAGAGAATGGCAACATTTTTGTCCCTCTTTCTTGTCCCCATTCTTTCATGTTTTATCGCGAAATATACGAAGTTTTACAAATCCCTTTACAGTTCTTGCGTATGCTGATACATGAATGTACCTACATAATTTCAAAGTTCCAGCTTTATACCCTCGATTTGTTATTTGTACTACAACCGTTTGTTTCAAGCGATTGAGCTATTGTTGTATCCTCTCTTCCCTGTTCCCTCCCCTCTAAAAGTACTGAGTCTCTAAGCCGTTAGAGGCACAAATGTTTTAATTTTGGTTATTTCGGTTGAGAACGGTTCATTCTGGTACTATTTTTCTCCCCAATTCTTCAAATTCTTCCTTCTCCCAATTTGCAAAACCACCGCTAATTTTATGTTTCTGCCCTACAAATAAGTATTACCAAAAATTTCTTCTCACGCTTTGTCTTTTGAGTTTATCTCCAGGCTGAAAACTTGACTTTTACATTAACGGCGAAGTAGAAGTAAATTAATTTATTCACAAGTCCACAGTTAAAGTTGTCAATTTTCACACAACATAAAAACGGAATAGAACCTTTGTATGTTGAATGGAATAACTTTATATTGCCCTCGTTCACCAGCAGACCTATTTTTGCTAAGTCTTTTTCAATTCTTGAGAAAACAATAAAATCTCACAGTTTTTTTTTATCAATGATAGTTCTGCTTTGTTAACTATAACTTTCCTCATAGATTTGTCCCGATTTACCACCAAACCCATTCTTGTTGACTCCTTGTCAATGCTAGAGAAAACCGCAGTAACATCCCGCTAGCGATGTCTATATTATCGGCATGTTGAAGAGGTCGCGCAGTAGGTTGTCATCATATCTGAATCTTCGTGTAGTATAACATTCGCGCTTATTTTTGCTGCAGTCTTCTGTTTGATCAGTTGTGGATTTCACAGATCTAAGGCTACACTGACAACGTTTAATAAGACCGAGTGGAACAGATTTTAGTTTTTCTCATATTACAAGCGATGTGTAAAGAACCGATACCGATCGTCTTCTTTTGAAGGCAGGGCATAAAAACCAAGTTTGGGACGTAAATACAGTAGGATCGTCTTTTTAGAACCTGGGACAATGTAAACTTAAGCTTCAACTTAGCTTAAACATCAATCATCAGGCAGGCAATTCTTCAGAAAAATCATGTTTGGCAGCCTTTCTTAAGCCGTTCTGTCGACAGGCCATAAGCTTTGTCATTCTTAAGTCTTGATACCGCTGCTCCAAATAAATATAAGTATGCATGAGGATTCCTTATGGCAATCTATGCCATGATTAATAATTGGAATGATTTCTTCACTCATGCTGGCATCCGGAGTAATCTATATAAAAGTTTTCTCCATAATTACAGTATAGACAACCTCTCTGTGACCAGATTTCCCTCACTGTCCACGAGGGGAGTCTTTTCCATAGCCTGTGCTATTGAATTTTTGATAGAATTTACGGACTTCACTTCTATTCTTATCTTTCTGTATCCTCGCTATCCCGCTCCTTCTACAACCGTTTCTCTCACCAAAATAGGAATCATATCGCGAATATTTGCAAATTTCCTCATTATTTCATAAATTTATAATTTCCACAGTGCAAACCTGCCACAAACCCATTAGAAATTGTTGTGAAAAATGAAGGTAATGCAAAAGCAAAATATGTCATATCGATTAAGGGAAAAAGCGCTCCCTTTTGTAACAAATATATATGTAGAAAATCAAAAACTATGCTTAAATAAACAACACAAGGTCGTAGTCGATGATTCACATATTTTGGAAATAAAAACGAAAAAATTGTTAACATTTTCAAAGGCAAAACGAACAAATGTTCATACATATTTTTATTTGGAACTTCTCAATACATACTAACACTATTTCAAACTAAGACTTAACATTTCAAAATCGTTCGCCCATCAACGGTTCGAAGGCTTTCTCATATGACTCTACAGTTGATGGTGAGTACTGTCGTACTTTTGACTTTTGGACCGCAGAAAATCATTTGAACTTAGGTGATAACATGAGGAAACCGCAATAAACTAACGGCGGATATATTTTCATTGTGGTGATATACATTTTGTTAGGGGTAAGCATATATTATGACTTGATTTCAGTTTGCTTCGGCAATTAGAAAAGACATCCTTATCTGTTATATGCCGCATATAAAACATATTTCAAAGCACTTCAGTTTTCTGTACTTCTTCTCCCATTTGTCACAACAAGTTCTTGACATTTCACCAAGCTTATCATAGAATGAATATCTGTACTTATTAGGAAAAACGATTTAATCTGAAACTCAAAGTTTTGAGATATTGGATATTGTCCACAAATCACTGCTATGAAAATTTCTTATTACTTCGGAAATATGTCTCAATGACGCGAATAACAATAACAGGAAAAAAAACTTACTCTTGCCTTTATACATATTTAGAAATATTATCTGACTTTTTAAAAATCGCTATTTTGAAATATAACAACAACTTGAGAATTACATGAGGGTTAGAAGTGAACATTCACCTAAATAAAGATGACTGTATCAACAAATATGTGCTTACAAGAAAAAACGGCTTAACTCGGGATTTGCGTTTTGAAATATTAAGCTTTTTTCTAAAAATCGCTATTATGGGAATTTGTTACAACTTTGTTAATACACATAGTTTTGAAAACACGCTTATAGCACAGCTTGCGCCTTAAGGTAGTAAATAATTATAAGAAAAATATGTACTTATCTATATTTCTATTTAGAGATTTCACGTAATTTTCCAAAAACAGCTGTTTTGAAAAGTTGCAACAATTTTTGAATTACTCATAATTCGCCAAATTTTGCAATGAAAATGTGCATAAAATTAAGAACATTAGTAACAATGAATAAGGTCGACTTTGAAAACCACAGAAATAAACCCAACATACACCTAACTCCACATAAGTTACTTTTTCTTACGACTACAGATTTGATTCCGTCAGCCACCAAGAAGAGCTTCCATTCCATTCCATTCTGTAAATCTAGGCTATCACTTTTTCAATACGTAACATATCTCGGCATGTACTTCCTAAGGATTGGTTTTAGGTCCCATTCTTTGCAACATATTCTGCGCTAATATTTCAACGATTCCACTCTGCGTTTTGCTGCACTTGCTGATGATCCGACTTTATATTACTCAGATGAACTCGATCCGATCTTAAACTAATTGAATTTTGGAGCGCTTCAAAAAAACTCAAATAGAAAATCATATTAAACACGAATAAAGCACAGCCATACGAGTATATGGATGATCCACCTCTAATAGAGAGTTCCAAAACTGTTTGAACCACCAGCTGTACAGCGGTTAAGCGCATTAAAACACAGCGATTATGTTGCTGGAGCATGTTGTGTGGATAAAGTCAAAGGCTTCAACACAAAAAGTCATCAACAAAGAATTCATTGGGAGGCGCAGAAAGGAGCGACCAAAACTCGATTTGAAGACCAGGCTTTCGCCAAGAACCAGAATAAAAATTCTCACTCAACCAAGCAGAAAAAAGCTATACATCGCCCAGCTACATTACGCCGAGATGGTCATAGCCTACTCCAGTGAAACTCTCAATATTGCTACGATGAAACGACCCTAATCCTTACGTTCCTGACACACAGTATTGCGTATTCGATGGCAAATGCAGTAAAAACCATACATAAATATAAAAAATGGCCCTGGCACGACGAAGAAATCCACAACGCGCTTGAGGAATGCTGCATACATGGCAACACAGCAGTCAATTGCAGCGAATATGACATCTTTTACTGAAAATGTCGGCTTCATTTGAATCATAAGCTATATGAGCCGTAGTTCGACATCGAGAGGACTCAGTGCATCAAAATACGGTGACTGTATTGGCTCATCTATATTGTTTGGATGGACCGAAATGCAATCCCATCGTGTAACTTCTTCTTCAATATGCTACTGGAGACGATTATAAGGAAAGCTGTAGTTACCATGACTGGTACTATCTTTAGCAAAGATCATATATTATTCGCGTGTGCAAACGCGAAATGTTACTGCAACCTTCTCAAGCATTGAAAAACAATCATCAAAAATGGGTCTGGTGATAATCGAGGACAAAACAAACTTATTTGTTAAAACAAACACAGAGTCTACTCGCTTGGGTTGCTCTGTGTGAACATCGACAACTATTATTTTGGAGTTATGAATGAATTCATCTACCTGGGCTCCGCTGTGAAAAGAATCATGTCGACATGAAGATTAAGAGCACAGTACAGGGTTGCCCATATTCGACGGACCCATCTGGCAACGCCATAACTTTTGACAGAGATGTCAGATCGCTTAATGACATACCGCGTTTCAAGCGTCAGTCCAAGCAGATTTTTACCATGGAACAATACACGCCACGCGAGCGCTCTGAAATAGTTGAAATTTACATTCAACAAAAGAAGTCAATTGTGAAAACTCAACGTGCTTTTAAAATATTAAAAAATGTGAGAAGTGCGCCTTCTAAGAACACCATTAAGCGTTTATACGAAAAATTTTCAACTGGTGAGGCTCTTTCTAATCCGAAGAGGCCAAATAAAAGTCGAGCAAGGCGAACGGCCGAGAATATCGCTGCCGTACGAGCCAGTGTTGAGAGGTCCCCAAGAACATCCCAAAAACGCCGTACTCAGCAGTTGGGCATGGCTCGGTCCACTTTACAACGGATTATTCGCGTTGATTTGCATTTGTTCCCGTACAAAATTCAGCCTCGTCGATTGGAATGGGCCCAACGAGTCATCGAAATGGCCGATGATGACGAGCAATTTTGGAACAAAATTATCATGTCCGATGAAGCCCATTTCACATTGAATGGGACCGTAAATAAGCAAAATTGCCGTATTTACGCCACTGAAAATCCTCAGGAGATTCAAGAATTGCCTCTTCATGACGAAAAAGTCACAGTTTGGTGCGGCGTTAGTGCGAAAACGGTCATTGGGCCGTTTTTCTTCCAAAACGAAAATGGCCATGCTGTTACCATCAACCAGGAGCGTTATCGCGACATGATGACCAATTTTGTGATGCCAATTATTCGTCGAAAGCGTATGAGGCAGTTCTGGTTTCAACAAGATGGCGCTCCACCGCACACAAGTCGCATAACAATCGATTTTCTGAAGAATTTGTTTCCGGGCCGTTTGATGTCGAAAAGTGGTGATTTGGACTGGCCACCGCGTTCGCCCGATTTGACGCCCGCTGACTTCTTCTTGTGGGGACATTTGAAGTCAAAGGTTTACGTTAACAAGCCAAGGACCGTAGAAGAGCTCAAGGACAACATTCGTGAAGAAATAGCCGCTATTCCGGCCGAAATGTTGGCGAAAACGATGGAAAATGCTGCAAAAAGGGCACAATACGCCATCAACGCCAGAGGCGGCCATTTGAGAGATATCATATTCAAAAATTGATGTAAACAAATCTACTTGGAACAAATTAAATGAATAAGATTGCCAACCGCCAAATTTTTATTTTTTTTTTTTTTTTGATTTTTTTTTTTAAAAACATGGGTCCGTCGAATATGGGCAACCCTGTATTGCTTGCCAATAGATATTAGTATCTAGTATAAGCTAAGCAAGCGATTTAATGATAAAGTCTGCTCTTGACAAACAAAAATCCGATTGCACTAGACTTTGGTTTAGCCTATCTGGTTGTATTGCATCATGACTCTTGACTTATGACAGAAGCAGATGAATTAGTGCTGGGGGTCTTCGAGAGGAAAACTACTGCGGAGGACATATATGGGCCCATCATAGTTAACGGAGAGTATCGGCGTCGCATAAACAATGAGCTGTATGAACTGTATAACGACATCGATGTAGTCAAGCGTATCACATCAACACAGCGAGTATGTTTACCTGCTTCATATTGTGTGGATAGGCCCGAATGATCCAGCACAAAAGTGACCAAAACTATATTGGAAGAACCAGGCTTTTGAAATACTATCAAAACTTGGCGAGACGAATTGGAGAAGTAGCCAAGAAAACCGAAGCGCTTGAAATTAGGTTAGACGAGCGGCATATAATGTTTAAGGATGTCTATTCTAGTTACCACCTAAAGAGTAAATTCCTACATTCCTAAATTTGTCATCTAGTTATACTAAATTCAGTATAACTTAATTAATAATTTAAGTATTAGACAGCTAATAAATTTAGTCTTGTGAATGAAAATGGTCAGCATTGCCACGCCCCTTAGAGTACCTTATATACAAATTAGGCGATTTGGCAAAAATCGATGGTTTCTCTATAATTTGTAAGGCAATACGTTAAAATTTTCCTTCTCTTATTGTGCTTTAATTCAGAGCAATATTTGTTAAGAACCAAATGGTTGTATGAAGGATATTGGTTGGAAGAAAACCAAACCGTTTGAATTTATTTAGTACGAGCGCCATATAATGTTTAAGGATGTCTATTCTAGTCACCACCTAAAGAGTAAATTCCCATATTCCTAAATTTGTCATATACTTATAATAAATTCAGTATAACTTACTTTATAATTTAAGTATCTGGCTGCCAATAAACTTGGTCTTGTGAATGAAAATAGTCAGCACTGTCACGCCCCATAGAGTACCGTATATACAAATTATGGGATTTAGCAAAAATCGGTGGTTTCTCTATAATTTCTGAGGCAATAAGTTATAAGTTAAGTTACCTTAAGTTGTAATACAATAAGTTTGAAATTTTTCTTCTCTTATTGTGCTTCAATTCAAAGCAATTTTTGTTAAGAACCGAATGGTTGAATGAAGGATATTGGTTGGAGGCATCTGTATATCTGTTTACCTGACTGAAATTTCTGTATTGGTTTTCTTCCGCAATATCCCAGCTGGGTGGCCTACGTGTTATAATACGGCACCTTCCATTTGACCAACATTCAAATTGCCCACCGATTTTATTTGCGAAATTTGTGATAGGAATAATACAACACATATAGAGTCATTTTTTAATCATAGTTTTTTTAAAAATCAAAAAAATCGAGCTCAAAGTAGCATTATATATTAAAATTTTTTATTGGAATCGGTATATTGACCTTTGCCGTTTAATTTTGAAAGATAATTTCATGTTAACGTTGTCTGCGGCTCTGTCTCAAAATGTCCATTCGGAAAGTCCAATTTTTTGTCACTTTTTCGAGCATTTCGGCCTGTATTCCACGAATAATGCGTGTTATGTTATCCTGTAAGGCTTCAACAGTGTTCGGCTTGTCCGCATAGACTAACGACTTGACATAACCCTACAAGAAATAATCATGAGGCATTAAATTGCAAGATCTTGGGGGACAACTCACTGGGCCTAATCACCAACTTTGTCCCTCGATATATAATTGTTTCACGAGCAGCGTGGCATGTTCCATCGTCCTGATGAAACCTCATGTTAACCAAGTTCAACTCAGCCAATTGGGACAAAAAATCGCGTATCATGGCTCGATATCGTTCGGCCTTGACGGTAACATTTCTTCCACGGTCGTCTTTGAAGAAATATGGACCGATGATGCCACCAGCCCATAAACCACACCAGACTGTCGTTTTTTCGGAATACATCGGTAATTCATGCATGGCATGTGGCTGTTCATCACTCCACATGCTATAGTTTTGCTTGCGTACGTATGTATCCGTTCAGCGAGAAATGAGCCTCATCGCTGAACACAATTTTTCGATAAAACAGCGGATTTTCATTGAGCTTTTGTAAGGCCCATTCACCAAAAATTAGACGTTGTGGTAGGTAATTCGTCATTCCATGATGAAATGGCAGAGTATACTGTACACTTTTCACTTTGACAGATGACATTTGGACGCCGTTATCAACCAGTGCTGCCAACCTGAAAAACTTAAATCTTAGAAAATCAACCTATAGTTGTGGAGAGTGCCCACGAGACATTGTTTGCTCGTAAAAAATTTTAACGGCATTGCCAGTTTTTTTTTTGTATTGATTTCCAACACTGAAATCGAAACAGCTGATGTTTTTACATCACAATATTTTCAATAATATATTTCTTAAATTGTTAAGTTGCGTAGTTTTTTATCACTATTTCATTTTCAAGTTTTTTTAGGTAAATGTGTTATCGAACATATTGCTATGTAAAAATGTGCAATATTCCGACTTCAGTGTTGGAAATCAAAAAAATGAGCTTGGCGTTGCCACTTAAGACAATTTTCCTTGTGGAAATATATACTGTCTGAAGGATAAATTTAGCTTGAAATTCCTTGACCATTTTTTCTATATGGAGTTTCTGTGCGAAAAATCAGAAAATTTTCCTTGTGGAAAACAATGTACTGTCTGGTGGAAAAATTTAGCTTTAAATTCCACGATCATTTTTTCTATATGGAGTTAGTTATTAAGCTCAAATATAAATACCCCGGCCCACATCGTGTTTATCTAAACAGCGTTTGGGTCGCACACACTGTGATATCTCCAATATTCTTGTCGCAAATAAACTATTAAATAACATATTTTTATTTGCAAAGTAGTTGATATCAAACGTTTAGCAGGCGAATACACGCTCACCATGCCCGCGGACAAATATCGTTTCAAAATTGTAAAAATTCTTACTCTGTTGTCCTGGACAGCACTGGCTCAATCGCAGATATGCTATGAGAAGAAAACGGAAATGATGCCGATCAAGAGAAATGGCAAAGTCGAAATGGTGCCCGTTAATCGCGTGGTAAGATCTTGCTGTGAGGGTTTTGTCATTGACAAGAACAAACCCACGACATGTGTGTCCCTGTGTTCAGAGGGATTTATATATGAGAATGGTAGGTAGGTAATAAAGGACAAGGCGGCAGCAATTCTCTCCACAACAATACTCGACACTATTTTGTTTTTAATTACAGCTGTCTGCCACGTTGTGATGAATGTGAGAATGGCACTTGTATGGCGCCCAATGAGTGCCAATGCGAAGATGACTACATCAAGGTCAAGAGTGGCTGTGCTCCAAAGTGTGAACAGGAGTGCAAAAATGGTTACTGTGCCAAACCTGGTGTATGCGCATGCAATGAGGGCTACGTTCAAACCGAAAATGGCGGTGATTGTGTTCCTATTTGCACTGACTGTGAAAATGGTTTCTGTCTCAAACCGGGAGAATGTCAATGTAAACCTGGTTACAAATGGAATATCTCCAACATGAAATGCAGACCCAAATGCAGTATACCATGTCAGCATGGCCATTGCACGGCTCCTGATACCTGTAGCTGTGACAAGGGGTATCGCCATTCGAGTCTACAGCCCAATATTTGCCTGCCCGCTAAAAGTGGTAATGATGCGAACTATGAGATGGCGACCCCTTCAAGAATCCCGGAGGTTGATGGCATTTTCAGATATCTCGGCAAGAAAATTCATTTTACCGGTCATTTTGAGGAAGTCTTGGATGAATTGTAAATTATTATAAGTTGTTTTGAAAATAATGGCCAATGAATGTGGAAAAAATGAATAAATTTGTGTACACGCAAGCGACTTTCGTAATAGTAACACTTTCCAGTAAGTATAAAAGCTCATTGATTGTGAGAAACTCTCCCAAATCCCATTCATGGTATACTCGTACAAGGAAATTTGATTTGTTACCTTTAGTAATTGCAAGTTTTAACCCTTGGTTCGATGTAACTATAATTATGGATGATTTGTGTGACCGACCGTAGCGCGCTGGTTAGCACACACGACTATCGTCCATTTGATTGCAGGTTCAATCCCGCATTGAACCACCTATCATTATTTGAACCGTGGTCGCATCGATGTGTCTGACGAACTCTTCGATTGGTCGAGTAATCGATATATACGGTAAATGCTTCTGAAACTGTGATGTTCCAATTCGCCACTAAACTGTATATCCCTTTCTAAAACAGAATACATGTAAACTCACTGAATGTGAGCAGCTCTCTCACATTTCATTCATGGGATGAACAAGAATTTGCTTTTTTTGTAGAGAAGTTTGTCCAAAAGTATTTCTCAACATTTACAAGGGCGGTCCCAAAACTAGCCGACCTAACAAAGAAGACATAAAAAGGTTGGAAAAAATGTTCTTTATTTTTCAACATACACGTAATCTCCTTTTAGCTCGATACACTTTTTCCTGTGATATTCAATAGCTTCTATACCCCGCCTATAGTGAGAACTGTCGAACACCTTAAAAGAGTTAGATTCCACTTTTTCATTGTTGGCAAATCTTTTACTACCGAACCATTTTTCTCAAGTTTAGAAATAGAAAATGATCCGACGGAGCTAAATCTGGTAAATAAGGTGCGTGATGAAGCAAATCAAACTTTAACTCATTAATTGTTGCCATCGCAATAGAAGATGTGTGAACTGGAGTATTGTCTTGATGAAACAACACTTTTTTCGCCAAATGCGGTCTTTTTCCATAATTTCATCACCTAAACGATGCAATAAATTGGCATAATATTCGCTGTTTATGGTGTTTCCTTTCCGAAGGTAATCAGTAAAAATAATCCCATGCGCATCCCAAAAAACAAACGCCATGACCTTGCCTACAGATGGAACCGTCTTCGCCTTCTTTGAACACGATTCTCCCATTCCAGTCCACGACTTTGACTATTTCTTTGTTTCAGATGTGAAGACCTCTTCACACATATCTCATCCATAATCATAAATTGAAACAAAAATTTGACTTTATTGCGGCGAAACATCGCCAAACACACTACTGAAACATGTTTACGGCTCTGTTATTGCTCTATTGAGAGCAAGCGTGGCACCCATCCTTGCACACAGCTTTCTTATCTTCAAATCTTCGGTCAGTATACGATGTATAGCACTTTTTTAAATGCCTATAATTTTAGCTAGCTAACACACCTTCAGGTAGCTCACCGAAGATCATCATCTTAATCATCATCTGAGGTGAAAACCTCAACGACGTTCGTCTTGGCAGCTCGTACGGCCTCGTTTAAAATATGCTACACAATATTTTTCAGTCATAAGCGAAGGAACAGAGTATAATCTAGTTCGGCTTTAATATTGGTTGAACTGAGACTTTTCTAAGGGAAATATAGAATTACGTAACGGTGTCCAATTTTTTCCATATTTACAAATTAACTGAAATCATTTACTTTTGATGACTCAAGTAAAAGTACTAAACAATGTGTCGCCTCGAAACTTAAAACATATATTTTATAAGTTTCCACTTTCCACGAAAATATTTTTGTTCAAACTACTGTCACCATCTATACGTCAGGTTAGCTAGTTTTAAGACCTTCACCGGGAGAAATGACGACCTGTATTATTCGATATGGCAAAAATGTTACACTCACAAGGAAGAGTTCAAAGTGCCAAGCATCTTTTGACTAAACGCGTTTCATGATTTTTAAGTCGATTGAGTCTGGTCCTTCTGTCTGGCTAACTGGCTAGCTGGGTGGCTTTGCACAACCTAACATTTTGCCAAATCGTAGCCGGGGATTGCAAATGGGTAGTATCGTTCCACCCTTTCTGGTACCTCCTATACCAAATAAACCGAATTTCAGAAATTCAGTTTTCCCATTTGCCACTCCACAATCGTAGACTGAAGTAACTTATATTTTTGTTTTGACTAACTTGGCTAAACATTCCTCTTCTGGTACTTATCATAAGAATAAGCCATTTAACCGATATGTTCTTGAATTCATATTTATTGAATGGTTGCACTAAATATGGTTAAATTTAGTACAAGCTTGCCAAAGTATGGTCTCACAATGAATATGGATTGCACTGCCACATCCAGAACTTCCCATAGAAATTGACCGATTTTCCAAAATTCAGTCTTTTCTTTGTAATTTCAATCAGTTGACTGCAGTAGTCAATCGAGTCTTCAGTATATTGACTTGAGTTCTCTGTAAATTCAGACAAAATTAGACTAAGTACCCACACCCTTCTGGTACCTACCACATAAATTAGCCGATTTAACCCATATATTCTTAGCTTCTTATATTTCTATCACTTGTACTGAATTCAGTCATGGTGCGTTTGGTTCTTGGAATGAAAACAGAGAGCATTGCCACACCCCTCCTGGTACCTTTCATACAATTTACCTTTTTAACCCATATATATATTTGTAAAGCGTTATCCATTTAGTGGTTTCAAAACCGCCGATCTGGCAAGGCTGTCAGCTGTTAGATACCATTCATCTGAAGTGTTATTTATTTAGCGAAAGGTCTTCCATTTACGAATATGGATCGTTTAGTAACCGAATAACACAGAAAAACATTTAAAACTAACTATAAAAAATTGTGATTCAAACGTGGACACTTTTCGAGCATTGTGATTCAAACGTGGACACTTTTCGAGCATTACGAGGTGATTATGGTCGTCATAATCGCAAGGAATTGTTAAGATTATAAAGAAATTTGAAGAGACTGGAAGCGTTACAGATGTGGCCAGGCCTGTGCATCATCGCACTGTACGCGCTGCCGAAAATATCGCTTCTCTTAGTAAAAATGTGGCGGATAATCAGAATTTTAATTCAGAGCGCTATTTGACCAATTGAGAAATGGCTTTTTTAGACTGCAATTGAAGTTTAACAACTGGACGATACGTGTTTTTAACAGGACGGTGCCACAAACCACACAACACGAACATATTTTGGCTTTATTGCATGAGAAGTATCCAAAAAGCTAATTTCACGTTATGGCGACGTCAACTGACCACAAAGACGCCGTTAGATTTTATTTGTGGGTCAAAGACCATTATTACGCGAATAATCCCCAAATGTTGGAGCATTTGAAAAGTCATATTTTTCAAGTTATCGCCGAGATACTGCCCGAAGTGTGCGAAAAAGTGGTCGAAAACTACCTCAAAAGGATCCACTGCTGCAACCGGTAATTTATAGACTGCAGCTACTTAAATTTTTAGCATATACATTTCATTACGCTTCTACCACCCCCCATCTGGTAACTTTCATACAAATTACATAATTTTACTCACATAATCCTAGATTTATATCCTCCCATTCTGTTGACTTAAATTTAGTAAAGGGTGTCCCAACAAGAACGCAAGATTTAAATTGAATTGTTTCTCCGCAAAACTTTCACCATCTTGGTAAAACAATTTCACAATGAGAATGCGTTGTTCATTCCTGTAGCGCTCCATTTTTACTAACCTCGTACCTTCTACTACCAAACAATAACAATTGTTCAAATGTCAAACAATGACACTTCGAATGGCGCCAAATTTAAATCTTGCGTTCTTGTTTGGACACCCTTTATAAGAGAATTAAATTGGTAGAGTATTTTTTAGATTATAGAGATTTACTATGTCTGTTAGTCTTCACACTTTTGCACCAACGCAAAATGATATTTATGTGAAGTCAGTTCATCCGACTGAAATTTCAATACAGGCTTCTATATTCTTAATTGCCACCCTATAACAATTTCACCACATTTAGAGGACTACACATTTATACGGCGTTTCCTACATTTGAAGAACTTTACATTTTTTCTAAATTCCCTAAATTTCACTTATAGTAATTTTGGACCAAAAACAGCAAAATATTAATCGCGACTGTTTTAAAATTTCAACAATTTTTTTCCGCACACAATTACTTGTCGCCCTATATCGAATGCTAACGATTGTATTGTAATATTTCCCACATTTGAAGGACTTTACAACTTTTATTTGAAGTTTTCTAAAAAAAGAACTGCAATTGGTTTCAACAATCACTCACTCCATGCTGTGCACAATGTGGCGACATTTCGTACTTTGTTACGCGTTCTCTGATAAGCGATTCTTGGGCAAAACCGCAAATTTTATCTACACTCCATAAATTCGTGCAAGAACTCGCCATGCGGGATATGCTTTTACGGTTGTTTGAAATTTTCATATTTTATAATTTCAAGGAAAAAAAAATTTAGTTTGATTTCGAATTACACGAGAAGCGGTTAAAGACGGTTGAAGCATTAAAAAAAAACGTAAAAATAAACAACTTTAACAATGATATTATTAAAATTGTTAACTATTCCGATTATAAATTGTGTGATTTTAAGTCGCAGAACTTGGGCTAGTCCGCCCTCATGTTCCGAAAATGAAATCGAATGTGGTGGCAAATGTTGCCCGTTGTTGCCCGATGACCACTGTGATCCTACGGCATGTGGTGAAAATATGGAATGTGATGTTCTAAATAGATGTGCGTGCAAAAAAGGATTTCATCCCTACATGGTCGGTGAAGAATACGTGATGCGTTGTGCGTTTCCATTGCCGCAAACTTGCGACACTCATGAAAATTGCGGACCCAGTGCTGATTGTTTGCCTACAAGAAAGTGCCAGTGTAAAAATGAATATGAAGAAATGAGCCTAACTGAAATCAATTTGAAATATTGCATTAAGTCAGATGATGCTCAACCGTTGCAACCATCTTTGCCGATATGCCCCGTAGGCTATAGTAAATGTTTGGATCAATGTTGTGGTGCCCAGACTCGTTGTCAGAGTGGTGAATGTGTTTGTGAGCAGGGTAATGAAAAAATCATGACATTCCTAGACCATCGCAATGTGGTGGATTGTAAAGCATCTGCAAAGGACAGAGGTGAGGTAAGTGAAAGTCAGCAACATACGTTTAAATGTGCCCCTGGTTACATCGAATGCTCCGGAAATTGCTGTGGAGCCAATACTGAATGTCACGAAGGATTATGCAACTGTTTGGATGGTTATCGAATGCCTGCCAAATATGAAAACTCCAACGCTTTTGAATGTGTTGCCAATGAGAAAGTCGCAAAAATCCAACGGCTGTTAAACACAACAGGATTTGATGTGGAAATAGTAGCGGAGCAAGGAAAATACCCCAAAGAGACTGAACAGCACTTTGATGAAATTCTTGGCAGTGATGTTGGTCGTATTACAAATTTGGAAAACGTGGAAAACAGCGATCATCAAAATATTGACAAAAACGAGCCAGCAAAGATTACAAAAGGAAACCCAGAAGAAATAGAAGAAGCCACCAGCCCTCGAAAACATGATGACCTCCAAATTAATGGAGATACAGAGCTGCAATCCAAAGATGATCAAAAGCAGCTTAACAAAAATGAAAAACACAACACACAGCTGCAAAATAAAGAGCAGACTAACACAAATCATCTCATGGAAGGACAGATATTACCAGGAAGTACTACAACATCCAAAGAAAAGACGACAGATGATGGATATAACTCTTTTCGACCTAACGAACTCGAAGAAGTGCATCAGGAAAGAGACACACCGGCAATTGGTACAGAGGAGTCATCTGATGATAATGAGCATGTCGAAGGCACTACCTTGAAAGAGCAGAAATTACCAGGAATTAAAACAACTTCTGAAGAAGAGACAGCAAATGATAATCATAACTCTTCTAAACTTAAAGAATTCAAAGAGATAAATCAAGAGAGAGACAACACACAGGAAGCTAGTGCTGAGGACTTACCTAATGACAAAGAACATTTTGACATCACAACCATAAGAGAACAAAATTTACCAGGAAGTACAACAACATCCAAAGAAGAGACGCCAGATGATATCCATCGTTCTCCTAAACTTAGCGAGTTACACCAAGGAAGAGACAACACACCGACATCTAGCGGAGAGAAATCACCTGATGATGAGAAGCGTATTGATAACACACCCGCGAAAGAGCAAAACTTACCAGGAAGTATAACAACATCTGAAAATGATAGTCATAACTCTTCTAAACTTAACGAACTCGAAGAGGTACCTAAAGAGAGAGACAACACACACTCAGCTAGCGGGGTGAAGTCACCTGATGATGAAGAGCGCATTGACAGCACACCCATGAAAAAGCAAAACTTGCCAGGAAGTATAACAACATTCGAAGAAGAGATGCCATATGATAGTCATAACTCTCCCAAAATTAATGTACTAGAAGATGTACACAAAGAAAAAGACAACACACACACGGCTAGCGGAGAGAAATCACCTGATGATAAAGAGCGTAAGGATAGCACACACGTGAAAGAACAACATTTACCAGGAAGTACTCGTATAACAACACCCCTAAAAAAATTTGAAGAAGACGAAGAGGCACGCCAAGGAAAAGGCGACGCACAGAGTTCTGTCTTTAAAGAACAAAAATTACCTGAAAGTTTTACAACATATGAAGAAGAGACGCCAAATGATAATTACAACTCTCCTAAACTTATCCAACATCAAGAGAGAGACAATACGCAGAGAAATACCGTAGAGCTAATAGCTGACCATAAAGAGCACTTCGACAGTACATCACAGCAACATGCTAATCTACAAGAAAGTGAACGCAAGTTTTCGGAGTATGAAGCAAAAGCTGCGCCTAACGAAGGGACGCCAGATAATATACATAATTCTTCGAAACTTAATGAAGACAAAGATCTTCACGATGAATATGTCCAAACACGAAAGATGCCCTCTGAAACAACAAATCTGATTGAGCAACACAATCTTCTTAATAATGCTGAAAATCTCAAACAAGTTCCTAATGAAAGTAAAACAGAACATGAAATAATAACAGCTACAGAACAGTCTAATATTGATCTCTCAAAGATTGGGCAAAAGTTATTGCCCAATATCACAACGACAAAGTATGATCTTCATAAGAGTGGTGAAAACCTCAATGAAGGACCTAACGAAAATGAAACAGGCAGCGAGAAACTAACAGCTACAGAGCAGCCTAAAGTAGATCCCCCAAAGATTGGGGAAAAGTTACTAAACAACATCACAACAACAAAGCATGAAGGTGATGAAAAAGAAGGCGATGGTAAACATGATTTTCCTAAACTTAACGAAGAAGTCCATAAGCCACAGGACAGTTTGCTTAACGAAAATTCATCTCAGACAAAAGAACAAACTGAAGAAGAAACCCATAATCCCCAACAACTCCTCTCTGAATACCACACAACTCTTAAAGTCGACAAAGGTCTAGGTGTAGACCGCGAAAGTCATCTTGGCGAATATACCGGCAATGAAGGAATACAGGATAATGAATTTGAAGATAGAAATGAGCAGAATAACCGCATAAATAACGAAAACAACAATTCCGAAAAAGAAGTGACAGAAACAGAAGAAGAACAAGCTTCCTCTAGTAAAATTTTCACAACAACAAATCATTATGTTGAGGGTTCTTACGGCGAAGATCAACTTTTAAAAGGTTCCACAAAAGACCAATCAAAGCTTACAGAAGCAGAAGACAAAAAACTTTATCAACCAACGCTATCAAAAACAAAACTCGAAGAACCTAAACTGGAAGAATCTAGCAAAGAATACGAAACCACAAAATATGACAGTGAAGAGGGAAAGTCACTACTAAAACAAATTGTCACAGAGCACGGCGATCTAGAGCTAGACGACGAAGAACAGCTACAAAACGCTGCGACAGACCAATATCAAAACATTAAAGACAAACATGAAAACTTTCATCAAGGGTTAGTCCGAAGCCAAAAACATAAAATAAATGTGGATTTCAGCCAAGAAGATAAAGATGAGGAAGCCCACGGTAGTCAGGAAAGCACTAATGAACCTGAGGGAAATGAAGACACCAAGAAAATACTGGAAAACCGAAACCCAGAAGATCGCGGCCACGGAGGCATACAAGACGATGTCATTGATGAAGAAAAGAGTCAAATAAAACAAATTGATAATAGAGACAGGAACGAAAGAATTGGAAATAATCCTCTAGAAGAACAAGAACACAAAAAACCCTTAGATACAACCGGAGAAAGTCAACTTTTCGCAGATCCCGACCAGGCAGGAAAACAAGGCAATGTAGTTGGAGAAGATGATAATCAATTTAGGCACAAACATCAGCCTTTGGAAGAGTCAACAACAGAACAATCGGAACTTAAAGAACCAGAAGACGAACAAGTACATCAACTATCTCAACAATATGCCAAACAATCTACTGAATATGATAGCGGAGAGGATATTTTTGACTCAAAACAAAGTGTCGAGGAAATTGATGAAAAAACAGGCCGTAATCAAGAAGTTTTTAATAAGCCAAGGATAGGTGAAGACACCAAGAGTCGAAAACCTGAAGATCCTGAAGATCGTCAGCTTTTGGAAGAATCTACAACAGAAAAGTCGGTACTCAAAGAACCAAAAGATGAACAAGTATATGAACCTGTCCAAAAAGAAGCATCTAGCACAAAGAACCACCCTGCTAAATATGATAGTGGAGAAGAAATTTTTGATCCAAAACAAAGTGTTGAAGAAATTAGCGGTCTAGAGACAAATAAGGGAGATGAAAAACTTAGCGCTGATATCTTTCTCCAAGATTACATCCAAAATCAAAATCATAAGGCAAAAGCAGATTTTGTTCAAGAAAAACGCCGTGAAGAAACCAATCTCAGTCAGGACGGTTCAAATATACCGCATATAGATGAAGACACCGAGAATCCCCTAAAAATCAATGAAGAGCAACAGCGCAATCAATTTGCACAAGAAAAGCTCGAAGAGCCAGAAGAGGAACATGTGAATCATACTGCAATACAAAAACTTAACATTGCACAATCTGGCCTGGAAGACCAGACCACTACTACTACTGAAAAGAGCAGTGCAGACGAAATGTTGATTCTCAGCTCAAGCGTCAATAATTTCATGCAAAATCAAAAACATAAAGCGATCGCAGATCTCAACCATGAACAATACAGTGAAAGAATCAACCCCAGTCAGGAAAATTCAAAAAAACAAGAGGTAGATGATGATATCGAGAAACTCTTAGAACATCAACCAGACAATACAGTTGAACAAGAAAAGCTCGGAGAACCAGTAAACCAGCAAGTATATCATCCTGCAAAACAAGATATTAGCCTTAACCAGTCAAGCAGTGGAAACCAAAATAGCAGTGAAGAAAGAATATTGGTTCAAAACCACAGTGTCGAAGAAATCGATGGTCTAGAGCTAGGCAAGGCAAAAGAAGAACTCAGCGTTGAACTTATTCATGACCAAAAAGCTAAAGGCAAACATAGAAACGAATTGTTTCAAAATCAAGAACGTAAAGCAAATGCAAATTTCAGACAAGTAGGAAGAGACGAAGACATCAACCGTAGTCAGGAAGATTCACACGATATGGAGGTAAATGAGGTTACCGAGAAACCCCTAGAAGCCACCGAAGAAATACATATTACCAAAGACTTAAACCATGAAGATCAACCAAGCAGTCAACATGGCGAAGAAGGCAATCCCAGTCAAGAAGATTTAAAAGGACATGAGATAGATGGTGATATCGAGAATATCCTAGAAGTTGCCGAAGAAAAACAAAACCTTGAACAAAAAAAGATCAAAGGACCAGTGGACGAACAAATATATCAACTTACAAAACAAGAAATTGATCTTGATAAATCTAGAACGAAAAACCAAACTACTGAAAATAGCAGTGGAGAAGAAACGTCAGATCTAAAAGAGAATGTTGAAGAAATTGGTGGTTTAGAATCAGGCATAGGACAACAAGAGCTTAAGGCCAAAATCAATCATGTTCAAGATTACAGCCGAGAGGATGAAGGCGAAAAAACCAATCAGGATTCTAATGATTCAGAGGTTCAAGAAAAACTAAATGTAGAAGATTCTAATCATGAAGATCAACAAAACAATAAAGTTGAACAAGAAAATAACCTAGTAGACCAAATAAGTGATGGAAACAGCCACGCCGAAGAATTTCGCCCTGAAGAAGATATTTATCCTGAACTCGACGGAGAGCAAAAAAAGATTCCAATTGTCACTCAAGATATTCAGCAAGCCAAAGATTTCAATTACGATGACGAACGTAAGGAAATTCACCTTGATCTGGCACAGCCGAAAACTCATTTGAACGGTGGTGAAAAAAATAACAATATTTCACATGTAGGTGGAGACCAGGATCACGTCGAAAACGTTAATCGGAATGAAGAGCAGCAGCATAGCGTTAATGATTCAACCAAGCAAATAGCTCAAACTAGCGAATTAAGCAATTATGTCGAAGAAACTTCCTTCACAGAATCTGATAATGATAACGAAGAAGGCAAACCAATTGAAAATACTAACCAACAATCCCTTCAACCCGAAGATTATGAAACCGAAATTAACAGCCGCCAGGAAAACGACTCTAACGAAACGCCAGTATCCAGTGTAACAGTAACACGCATTCAAAAATCAAAACCAGAAGAAGAACAGGAGTATAAATTTATACAAGATATTACAGCTACAAAGGAAAAGAAAGCACCAAAATCTAGTCAAGCAAGCACCGACGATTACCTAACCGGACAGACAATCGATGACATCCTAAAAGGACTCTATGTGACTGAACCTAATGAAAACATAAGTGAGTCGCCCGAAAGCGACCATCAAATATGGAATTTATCACAATTTGTTGGAAAAAACAACAAAGTTGATAACCAAAGCCAAGGCGATCAAAATGACCGTAAAATTGTTGAACAAAACAACCAAATGCACGAAATTGATGAAGAAAAAAATTATGATTGGAGAAAACATTTGGAGGTTAAGCCGAAAATAGAAGATCATAACAAAGAAGATCAAGATGAGCACTTAATTAGGAAAGAAATCGAAGGAATTGATGAAGAAAAACACTACGTCGAGGAAGAAATACTTCCACAACACAAGATTCATGAAGAAAATAATAACATCCAAGACGGTACAGAAGAAAACATTCAACTCGAGGAGGATAGTCGAGATGTTAAGTACGACAATAAGGTTACCAAGCAAAACAATCCGTTCAACGGGCTTGACGGAGAAAGCAAAAAGGACCATGAAGGAAATCTCCGTGAGCATAAAATTGGCAATCAAAACAACGATACTCAAGTAGGTGTTAAAGGACACCTCCAAGTCGATTCCGAGCAACAACAAAACCTCAGCCTTCAAGGTAACACTAACGGTAACCAACAAGGAAATGCTACACTGCAAGAAAACACTAGGCAAGAATCGAATACCGTGCAAGACTTTAGCGACGATGAATATAACAAAAATATGAGCCCATTAAGTACAACTACTGAAGAAACGGACGCTAAGGAAAAACCTCATCTGATCCATAATTTTGTCTTCCATAAAGTTAACAACGATGAAACTACTTCACATCCATTCATTGACCAAGAATCTAATCTGGACCAAATCAGTAAAACTATCAACGAAACGAAGCCTATTGGGCCAACTGATCAGGAAAAATTGGAAGAGAAGGCAAAAAAAGTGCTGCAAAAAGAGTATCATGAACCGAAGGGTGACGGTGAAAGCAATCAAGATGAAAATGAAATTGAAGACTCCAATGAAAGACAACCGCATATAAACCAAGAGTCTAGCTCAACAAGAACGGATATTAAACAAGAGGAGCGTTCCAAAATGGACAGTGAAAGAGCAACGCCCATGAAACATCACCCAAAGCTATCTGAAAAGGAACATCAGAGCAAAAATTTCAATGAGTCAGAAGTCAAAGGCCATCAAACTACCGAAAAAGATCAAAATATGGACAAAAACGTACAAGAAGCTATCTTAAATCAAACAGCTAAACCGAATAAATCCCTTGAACATCAACCTGACAAATTAAAACATAACAGTGAAGAATCTAATGAGGTAGAAATGGAGCATACAAAACCGAAACTTGAAAAATCCAAAAACTCGGAAGAAAAGGAAAACTACTTTTCAGAAATTGTAATTATCGAAACTCAAACATCTGAAGTATATTTGGAAACCACAGAAGTTCCCCCACTTATCGATTTATTCACGTTCGACAACAAACTCAAACCAAAAGCTACAGATCCTCCCACGGAGGTACCTAAAGATACGTCCAATGCCTCTATCATAAGTTTGTATAGTTTGGAGAACTTTTGCCAAGATAAACGTTACAAGTGCCATAAACTTTGTTGTGGACCAAATGGCCACTGCAGCGGCCATGAAAACCGTGAGTGTATTTGTTTACCAGACCATACAGAATCTTACTCTAAAGTGCTGAAAGCCAAAATCTGCACAGCGAAACCTTTAAAGACCAGAGTTGCAAAAGGATATATAGCTGTTGGTGTTGCTTGTCTCGTTGCAGCAATTGTGGCGACATATGTGAAATGTGCCAGAGTATATTGTAAGAATTAAGTTTAAAATCCGATCCTATTTAATTTTATCAATAAAAATACTAAAATTAATATACAAACACTTGAAGAATTAATTATGTATTCAAAGGAGCTAAATCACTTCGCTGTCATCAGATTTGCTGCAGTATAAAGCAAAACAAATTTCAAGCAATTTGGTATTTCATGATTCTTTTCCAATTATTGAAACCAAAGGCATGAAAATGACTTAATGACATGGTGATTCAAATGAACCCTTAATCACCATCTTCTAAACCGTCACTTAACCTAATTGCTAAAAACTTTATGCGCTTAGTTTGCTCAATAAAACGCAAAATGTTCATTATTCCTTCAAACTTTTTAAATAGCCTCTCAAACAGGCCCCTTCCGTCATAGTAATTCAAATAATTCAATCATCAAAAGCAATTTTCAAACGCTTCTTCCGGAAAAGATTTCAGTTCACGCGTTGAATTCTCTTTTACGCCTATTGACTGAAAACGCATATCAGGCGAATGGCGGTTATTATCAGGCGAATTCAGTAATATTTGTTAAATTTCGACCGCAAATTCGATGACAGTGATAGCCTTGTGAAATAGAGTGTTAAGGTTTTCTTTTAGCAAATCTGACCTTTTTTAACGAATTTACTCCCTCAAACATATAGAAAACGTTTCAGCCATAACAATTTTCTATATAAAATATGTTATATGCAATTTCCTATAGAAAATGTGCCACATATAATAATTTTTTACAGAAAATGTGTCACCCGTAATAATTTTCTATAGGAAATTCAACCATAACAATTTTCTACAAAAAATGTGTCACCCATAACAATTTTCTACAAAAAATGTGTCACCCATAACAATTTTCTACAGAAAATGTGTCACTCATAACAATTTTCTGTAGAAAATGTGTCACCCGTAACAATTTTCTATAGAAAATGTGTCACCCGTAACAATTTTCTATAGAAAATGTGTCACCCGTAACAATTTTCTATAGAAAATGTGTCACCCACAACAATTTTCTATAGAAAATGTGTCACCCACAACAATTTTCTATAGAAAATGCGTCACCCACAATAATTTTCTATAGAAAATGTGTCACCCACAACAATTTTCTATAGAAAATGTGTCACCCACAACAATTTTCTATAGAAAATGTGTCACCCACAACAATTTTCTATAGAAAATGTGTCACCCGCAACAATTTTCTATAGAAAATGTGTCACCCATAACAATTTTCTATAGAAAATGTGTCACCCATAACAATTTTCTATAGAAAATGTGTAACCCATAACAATTTTCTATAGAAAATGTGTAACCCATAACAATTTTCTATAGAAATTGTGTAAGCCAGAACAATTTTCTATAGAAAATGTGTCACCCATAAGAATTTTCTATAGAAAATGTGTCACCCACAATAATTTTCTATAGAAAATGTGTCACCCATAAGAATTTTCTATAGAAAATGTGCCACCCATAAGAATTTTCTATAGAAAATGTGTCACCCATAACAATTTTCTATAGAAAATGTGTC
>JAHXMU010026670.1:0-33467 GCA_019455685.1 Philornis downsi
GGAGCTTCACTAATTCGCCGTAGTCCATATTCAGCACAATATAGTCGCCTGGTAGCAATATATGAACGAGAGTTCTCGTAAAATGCACGCACGCAAAATGCGCGACGCTTCCCGTCGAAGTGATTTATAGCAACTAAAACTCCATGAGCCCGCCAACCCAACGATGTAGGCGCCCCCCGCCCGCGCCTTTTCTACCCCGCAAAAAAAGATGATGCAATATGCACGTTCTATTGCGCCACCCTGTATTTAAGAAACCAATCTTTTATCTTAAAAATATAGTTTTTGTTGGCAGTGTGAAATATTTACTTTTTGCATCATTTTACTAAAAAAATCTTTTTTGTAAAAAAAATTTGATATTTGATGATAAATTTGAACTCATTTCTTGTTTAATACATACATAAGTGAGAAGTGAACCCTACGCAATTTATTAATTTTGTCCAGTTAGATTTGTGATCTACCGCACTGTGCAGTGGGTTCAAAATTTGATTAAAAGAAACGAGCAAACATATTTATTGAGTCACTACACGACTCAGACACCACATTATTATACGACGTGATCGATGGAATTTCTGAAACACCACGTTTGGATTCCACAAAAGGCCAAAACGACTAAGGGTTTGCCTTTATATCACCTTCTTTTTATAGTATAAATTGATTATATAGAAACTTGTTTGATAAATTTTTAATTATTTTTATCATATAAATGAACTCACTTCTTCCAATAAGCCCTTAATGTCAAAATCGTGTAATACTCACCCAATTTTAACCACATCATCGGCCATTGAGGCTCCCTCCATTGACTGCTTCTAATTAGTGTATTGTTTTGCTGGGTATGTTCTGAGATTATTTGTCCATGAAAATTATATCAATTTGGAAGTGGTTTCATTTATTTTTTACTGGGTATAAAAAGTACACCAAGAAAAACTATTCAAAACAAACAGAATTCATGATAATCCATGGCAATAATTAAAATTGATGCCTTTCGGCAAACTCATTGAGCATACAGTGGATACAGTTTATGCAGGTTTTTCGCGATTATTTTGCTTTATACAGGAACACCATGGCTTGGAACCACTACAAAACTAATTCGCTGAGACTTGAAGACGATTTAGGCGATAGCAAACGTAGCCTACTATAGGGTGATTTTTTTTTTATCGTAGTTTTTTTAAAAATCGAATAAAACACTCAAATTTGCATCATATATTAAAATTTTTTATTGGAATCGATAAATTAGTCTTTGCCATTTAATTTTTAAAGATAATTTCATGTAAATGTTGTTCGCGGCTCCGTCTCAAAATGTCCATTCGAAAGGTCCAATTTTTCGTCACTTTTTCGAGCATTTCGACCTGTATTCCACGAATAACGCGTGTTATGCTATCCTGTAAGGCTTCAATAGTGTTCGGCTTGTCCACATACTCATAGACTAACGACTTGACATAACCTCACAAGAAATAGTCAAGAGGCGTTAAAACGCAAAATCCGCCGTTAACGGTAACGTTTCCTCCATCGTTTGAAGAGAAATGAACCGATGATGCCACCAGCCCATAAACCACACCAGACTGTCATTTTTTCGGGATGCATCTGTAATTCATGTATGGCATGTGGCTGTTCATTACTTCAGATGCGACAGTTTTGCTTGTTTACGTATCCGTTCAGCAAGAAATGAGCCTCATCGCTGAACACAATTTTTCGATAAAACAGCTGATTTTCACTGAGGTTTTGTAAGGCCCATTTACCAAAAATTAGACGTTGGCGTAGGTCTTGTGTGGGTTGAGGTTTATAGGCTTTCAAACCCAAATCGACGTGTAAAATTTTCCTTGTGCTTGAGTAACACATGCCCAATAGCTGAGAACGACGACGAATTGACATTTCACGATCGTCATTAACACTGGTCGCTACGGCTGCAATATTTTCTTCGGTACGCACTCTACGCATGCGAGTCGATGGTTTTATGTCCAACAAAGTACATTTGGTGCGAAATTCGGAGATAACAGCACGAATTGTTGATTCAGCAGGTCAATTATGACGATCATGAAATGGTCGTTTCAAACGATGCACATTTGTCACAGAGCACGAATTTTGATAATAAATTTCAACGATTTGCAATCGTTGCTCGTTTGTTAGTCTTTCCATGATGAAATGGCAGAGTATACTGTACACTTTTCACTTTGACAGATGACGTTTGAACGCCATTACCAACCAGTGCTGCCAATCTGAAAAACTTAAATCTTAAAAAATCATCCTATAGTTATAAACTAAGTTGTTAATTTTAAGGAAAGATATTTCGAAAGAAAGAAACTATATTATTTTACAATCCATATCATAATTCTACCTATGAACTTCTTTGTGAGAGGCACCCAAATGGTGCTAGATGGATTATACGATTTTGTAATTTTAATTCTAATGTTAAGGAAAATGAAATTCAAACTATGACTTAATGAATTCATGGAAGCTTAATGAAAACGATTTTTCAATTTACTGCGGTCGGCGCTCGTAGTTTCATCAATTAAAATTACTGTAATTTTGGTAATTTCGATTTTTTTATTTAAAAAAGTCAGTACATCGTAAAAACATTCAAATTTTTTTCAGTTTGCGCGCATAAAAACATTGAGTCTGTCCTGGAAGGCTTCACATACTGCACGAATGTGGCCTGATGATGTTTTATACTATCCTCGGAGAAAAGCAAACCTTAAGGGGTTAACCGTGTCATATTTTTTTGCTGATACTTTGGTTTCCATAATTGACCATACGTACAAATGCAATGGGTTTGAATCCGGGGAATATGGTGGCCATTTTAGTGAAGAAATGAAACTGGCAACAAACGTCCAGTGATTTCTACTGAATTGTTTGTACCCGCAAGGTAACAAAGCATCGTTTAATATCTTGCAATGGGTTTTAATTCATATAAAGTGGTGGCCATTGTTGTGAAGAAATGAAACTGGCAACATTTTCGAGTCTTGTTGAAATGTCCAATAAAAGCATTGTTTGATATATTTTCACAGTAGATTTGTTGATTAACCTTTACGTCCTGTTCAATGAAAACGAATGGTGAGCGTTATTTTGCCAGTTACCCAAAGCATCACTAATGCAAGCACTCACTTTCGCTAAGCAATTCTCCAGCCTAAATTGTCCTTTGATTTGCACTGAAATCACGATCGTTTTGTTTGTTTACACATTACTGAACCGCAAACATTTTTCATCAGAAAAGACAACATTTTCAAGTTCGCCACCAACGTCCAAGTGTTGTAACATTTTTGCCCTTGCTAAACGAACTGCCTTTTGTAGGGTTTCAATCGTAGTTCGTTTTTGAATATGAATCTCATGCTACGAGCAGACACTTTGAAATTTTTCGATAATTGAAGCGGGCATTGTCAAGGAATACGTTGAATTCTGACCATTCACCATTTGAACCATATTCTGGTGATTTTGCTGTTTTTGGATGTCCGTCTTTATGGCGTTTTTGGATGCTACCAGTGTCGTTGTAACATTTAGTGGTCCGGTGGACAAATTTTTTGTTCACACATAAAAATCATAGATAATTAACAAATATAAAGCAATAACACTGTTGCGTTTGAATTCCATTTCGATAGCTTTTTTTTAACTGGAACTTAAAACGATATGATATATTTCCTTAGACTCGTAAACAACATAGCAGATTGACGCCTATCACAAAATGAGCGCGCTGCCATTAGCCGTTCGGTCGCCACAGCAGCATGACATTGATAACAACTCGAACGATAACAAATCGAAACGGAAGCTGTTGGCGATACCTAAAAGACCGTTTCAGAAGTGTTTCGAGGATTGAAAAAAACGCTGGCTTAAGTGTATTATATCTGAGGGGGATTACTTTGAAGGGGACAAAATAGTTATTGATGAATAAATAAATACTTTTTAAAAAAATTGAAAAAACGGCTATTTTTTGATCACACCTCGTACTTGTCAATTTGGTCTCGAGCAATGTAGGAATTTATGATATTATATTTAGAACTGCATGTTTCAAATTTAGTTTTACATTTAAATGCTGACAAGGAATCTATTTTTTATGTTGTAGAGAAGGGGTGGGTGGGAGAAAGTTATGGTGATGTTTGAGAAATGCCGTATGGCATTTCGAATTAACCGAACGAACTTTACGAATAACCCGATATAGCTGATTGTCGTATTAACAACTATTTGAACTGTTTATAGACTAATAGCTCTGAGAAATTGCAACATTTGCGGCAAAGCAATTAAATTTAATGAAATTGTAACAATATTTACGCACATAAAATGCATTAAAACGCTTTTATAGAAATTTAAGTTTGGAACTGTAGGACACCGGAACGTATACGCTGTTGGAGGGAGAGTTTTCAGCAAAAAAAATGAATTGTCTAGTCCAAAAGACACATGTGACGAGGATTAGATGGATAAGCTATAGTTAAAAACCACAAAACCTAAACCTTTTTAGAAAAAATCTGTTAAAGACATTGATGAATCATATCAGTCACAATTATAGGTTAAGTTAGTGTGTATATTTGGCAAAAAATTTTTGTTTTCCTTCGCTCCTACGATGAAAAATCAATATTTTTCTGATTTAGAGATTTAGATTTAGAGTATCGTTAATCTAAAAAATTCCTAAATACAATGTCTATAAACATATGATGGACAAATTCAACAAATTTAGAATTCAAATGGCTAAATTTCCGTCTATACCTTTTGTGGTTTCTCTCCAGGAAACACGCTTAAACGAAGACCATAATGTTGCTAGCTATAAGGCGATACATAGTCGCTGAGTTGTCAGCTTTGGTGATACGAAGGCGGTCCCAAAACTAGCCGAAATGACGTATAGATGGTGCCAGTAGTTTGAAAAAAGTTATTTTGGTAAAAAGTGGTAACCTTACAAAACATATGTTTTAAGATGCAAGGCTCTACGTTGTTTGGTATTTTTATTTGAGCCATCCAAAGTAAACGATCTCAGCGAATTTGTAAACATGGAAAAAAATTGGTCATCGTTATGTAATTCAATATCTCCGTTTGAAAGTTCTCATTCCAACCAATATTAAAGCCGAGCTAGATTCTACTCTGGGGGAGTCTTCTCCTTCGTTTACGACCGTAAAATATTGGGTAGCAGAGTTTTAATGAGGCCGTACGAGCTGCCAAGGCGAACACCGTAGTGGTTGACCAATTGAAGCGTTCACGCCAGATATGGTTAAGAAAATTCGCAAAATGGTATTGGATGATCGTCGGCTGAAGGTGCGTGAGCTAGCTGAAATCATAGGCATTTAAAAAAGTACTATACATCGTATATTGGCCGAAGATTTGAAGATGAGAAAGCTGTGTGCAAGATGGGTGCCGCGCTTGCTTTCAATAGAGCAAAAACGGCGTCATGAAGATACTTCAGTAGTGTTTGGCTATGTTTCCCCGCAATAAAGCCGAATTTTTGCGTCGATTTGTAACCATGGATGATGGATGAGACATTAGTCAACAACTTCATGGGTCAACCGCTTCATGGGTCCACCTGAGACAAAGGAACAACCAAAGCAGTGGATTGGAGTGGGAACATCATGTTAAAAGAAGGCGAGACGGTTTCATCTGCAGTCAACGTCATGGCATCTGTTTTTTAGAATGCGCATGGAATTATTTTTATTGATTGTATTCAGAAAGGAAAAATCATAAGCGGCGAATATTATGCTAATTTACCGCAGGGTTTAGGTGATGAAATTATAAAAAAAAGGTTATATTTGGCGAAAAAGAAAGTATTGATTCATCAAGACAATGCTGTAGTTCACACATTCACTATTATGATGGCCAAACTTAGTGAACTAAAGTTCGAATTGGTTTATCATGCAACTTATTCGCCAGATTTAGCTCCTCGGACTATTTTCTATTTCCAAACTTGAAAAAGAGGTAAAAGACTCGGTGCTAAAAGATTCGGATTCCATAATTGTGATGGCCAAACTTAATGAATTAAAGTTCGAATTGCTTCATCATGCAAATTATTCGCCAGATTTAGCTCCTCGGACTATTTTCTATCTCCAAACTTGAAAAAGAGCTAAGAGATTCGGCAGTAAAAGATTCGGATTCCACTATTGGGATGGCCATAATTAATGAATTAAAGTTCGAATTGCTTTATCATGCAACTTATTCGCCAGATTTAGCTCCTCGGACTATTCTCTATTCGGCGGTAAAAGATTCGGATTCCACTATTGTGATGACCAAAATTAATGAATTAAAATTCGAATTGCTTCATCATGCAACTTATTCGCCAGATTTAGCTCCTGGGACTATTTTCTATTTCCAAACTTTAAAAAGATTTAAAAGATTCGGTGGTAAAAGATTTGCCAACAATGCAGAGGTGGAGTCTGCGGCTGAGAAATATTTTAAGAAATTTGACAAACAGGGTATAAAAGCTATTGAATATCGCTGGAAAAGTATATCGAGCTAAAAGAAGATTATATTGGGAAGTAACTTTGTTGTGTTTTCTTTATTCGGTCAGCTAGTTTTGGGATCGCCCACGTACATCCATATATGTGCAGGCAAATGTGGAATATTGAATAGAATTTATCAAAGGCAGAACTGACATTGTTTAAATAACTTTGACTTTGAAAAGCGTGAAATTGCGAAGAAGGCCAATTATTTGTGTCTTTTTATAGATCACATAAACGTATTTCGAGAACATTTATATTTTTATCCATGTCTCGGAGGTCTTGCACAATAGTTAAAAGTTTAAATAAAAGTTTATTTCAGAAAATACAACAAACGGACCATAAGTAGGAAATAACATCATGCATACACACATACTTGAGGAAAATAATGACCCATAAGGGAAAAGCAGGGGAAAAAGCGTCATGCTAATTTTGTAATTGAAACAAAACTTAGATATATAAATACTATTATTAAAAACATGAAAAACTTTTAGAGTGGTAGCCTCAGGGGACATCAAAATCAATCCAAGAAAACTGGTCAGGCTCTAGAAAGGACGCAAAACAAATCTAATACTGTCAAAGATACATGGAAATGAAATACATGACGACTGTGGAATGACTAATTCATTTCCATTTATCGTTTTCAAATAAAGTTAAATAAAATACACATGAAGCTATGATTTCGATGAAACATTTATTTCATTATAATGCTTGAAACTTGCCATTATGTACGAAATACAAAGTTATTTAAATGACAGCCTCTGAATTAGTTGCACTAGTGGATCCTTTCTAAGGTAGTTTTTGAAAAAATACGGTCCAATTACACCTCCAGACCATAATGCGCACCAAATAGTTATACTTTTTCGGATGCAATGGCTTTCCCACAATCATTTCTGGGTTCTCCGAGTCCCATATGCGACAATTTTGCCGCCGAGAGAGAAAGGTGGTTTATTGCTAAAGAAAAATTTGTTCGACTGTTTTTTTACGCGTTTTTCGGTTGTTAGACGATTCAAATGGATGACCCTATATAGACTTAATTCAGTCTGGTCCATCAGGAAGCTATATAGAATATATAGAAATTATTTGTCCTTGAAAATTATGTCCATTTGAAAGTCCTTTCATTTAATTTTTGCTGGACACCAACGTGCGCCTATTAAAAACAAATAGGATTCATGAAAATCCAAGATAATATTTAAAATTGATATCTTCCGGCAACCTAATCGAGCGTACAGTGAAATCAGTTTACATACAGGGTGTCCGTCGGGAAGGTATACTACTTTGTTTTGCCGCCATTTTGGTAAACATTAGTCTTGACAGTTCATATTTGGCAGTCGTGAAGTAGAGACGTGGCAAATTTATTATGGAAAAATATTCGATAAACCATTCGATAATTAATCGTTAAAACATTTTATCAAAATCAATCATCGATTACTGTGACGATGAGAAAATTATGTGAAATTTGTGGGAGAAACAACGTGCCAGCAAGACGCACTATTTATCGTGTAGTGAATGATTTCGAAGAAAGAGGGTCTGTAGCTGATAGGGCTGAACATGGACCACAACGTACTGCAAGATCTACTGAAAACATTACTGCTGCTCAAGAAAGTGTTCAAAACAATCCATCAATCTCAATTCGACGCCGTGCTCAGGAGCTTGATCTTCAAAGAACAACTTTGGCACAGTTTTGCACAAGGATTTGCATTTGTTTCCATTTAAGATTCAGTTGACACAAGAGCTTCTTCCACAAGAAGATGCTTTGGCCTCCTAAAAGGATTATATGGAAAAATCCATTGGGTTTACGACCACGATTGTAAAACACGATTGGTTTCACGGGTTTTACGGGACAGTGTCGAGTCTTCCTGAAATATTCAGTTTTTACAGAATTGCTTATGAGCCCAAGGTAACAAAGCGTTGTTTAAAATCTTTTCACGAGACATTCATTACTTTTACACCCCATTCAGTTAAGACGAGTGGAGAGCGTCTTTTTCCAGTTACCGCTCCCAACGTTTCATAGATACAGGCGTTTGCCTTTTTTCACCTTTGAAACTAGTTCCAGCAGTGTTGCCATTTTTGAATATCCACCTGCATGGCCTACCCCTGCAGCATTTTTGTTTTCACATCCTTTAAAAACGCTTAATTTTGACCAGCTATAAGTCAAATTAAATTAAATCAATCAAAATTAATGAATTTCAAAACTTGCTACTTTGGTCAGGTATAATTGGAAAACATTGGCGTTTTGTGATTGGGAAAATCCTAAAATGATTATCGCCAACACTTTTCCAACAATCTTAAAATACAACATATTACAAAAAGATTAATTTCAGTAACTGACAAACACAATTAAGTCACTTCAGCCTACAGGAGAAAATTTTAAATATCGATAAATCGTCAATGCAAACCATTTCCATTTGTAGAATTAATTTTCATAAACAAAAACCTGATGCTTGCTAAGTTGTATCGAATTTAGTACAATTCAATGAAAGTACGAATCTAAGAATTTAAGGATCAAGTTAATAGTTTATATGGGAGATACCCTCAAAAGAGGGGCAATACATTCCATTTTCATTCTCAGAACATGTGACTGACAATTAAGTAATTTGTTTAAATATGTGAACCGGCTAATTGTATGGGAGGTACCAGAAAGGGTGGGAGTACCAGTATTGTAAGAGAATTTAATGTACACAATTTTGGGTTGCTGCAATCGACAAATTAGGAATTGCAGGAGGTAAACTAAATGTCAGAAAACCCCTCAATTTGTATGGGAGGAAGCAGATGGGGCTAGCTGAACCTTCAGAGATATAAGGTTGTGTCAAGTTTTAAGAAGTTTCTTAAAGATTTGCGATAGCTGTGTTTATCATTTAGCCAGCTAGCCAAACAATCGGACACCTTCAATAGCCATGAAACATCGGCCGTGACGCGATGTTTAGTACACACGACTATCGTTTGCATGGTCCCGGGTTCAATACAGCCACCTATCATTATTGTTTTTTATAACGTTTTTTAATTATATTGCCTTTAGAGTCGCTGACAGGTATCTGTAAATAACTTTCCATTTCCGCCTGTAAAAAACTTATATTGCCCAGGTTTTTGATTTTAAATTTATTTGTAATCCTTGGCATTTCTTTATAACGTGAGCGATGTTTTCAAGGTGTAAAACGATTAATACAGGGTGGCTGATAAATGTCGCTACATTAATTAACTAAAATAACTTTCCTTTATTGATAAAAATTATTTTTTTATTAGCTTGAAAAATAATGGTTTTTAACGATAATTGAATTTAAATGGTCTCCATGATCGGTAACGCCATTGTAGTTTGAAGGCATTACTTTATCATCCCAATTTTTCGGTTTCTTGGTAAGCTTTCTGTTTGTATTATAAGAAAACGCTAAATGCAATAAAGTCGTGAGACCTTGGAGACCAACGAAATGTTGAGTTTTTAGAAATCAGTATATTGACGAATTTACGCTGCAACTCCGGCATAACAGGCTTGGCCGTATGAAAATTCCGGCATATTGCTGAAACTGTAGAGAGTTGAAAGGTATTCTCTTCCGCCGTGAAAATGCCTTTTTTACTGTAGATATCAGGTGAATTTATTTAGAACAAAATTTTTGTTTCGTCGCTCTCGCTGTGAAGAAACAATTCTATAACAATAGTTACCGGTCGGTAATATTGAAATGTTCGTTTTGACGCGTAATAAGTTAGCACTAGGCCTTGCTGGTTAGTTATGTTAGTTTTTAAACTAAGGAAAGTAAAACTTGGATGAGGTTATGAAACAGATTTAAAACTGTAGATCCTGAAATAGTGTTTTTTCTTTCTTTATAATTGCCTAGCATCTGTTTCATATGCACAATGAGTGCAGTTTCAATAGAGGGGCCTAGAGATTTCTAGGCCCCAAAAGAAATCTTAAATCTCTAATACACTCAAGCAGTTTTTTCCTTTTGTAATAGAATTTAATATCATTTTGGTTCTAGAATAGCTCAGACATAGAATAAATCATTGCATCAAACATTGGAGACATTCAGTTTACCCGAAAATGTGCAGAGTATCTAGAGAGTCGAGATCTCTGTATTATTCCCTCTATAATTGTATCGCTACACTGTGCGCGACCCCTTAAATTGTGATAAAACAGCAGAAACAAAATCTCTACAAATAAACAACGATGACAGCGCCATCGTCATCAACACACAAGAATGGTGAAAAATGTGTTGCCAGATGTTGGCAAAAGTAAATGCAAAATGACCAAATAAAAGGTAACATAAAAATTAACGGGGAACTGAAAATTATAAAATTGAAATTTAGAAAAGAAGAAATTTAAGCTTTTGTTTTATATTTCATCCCTTCACTACACTCGTAACAGCATAAGCATCTCTTATAAATTACACGCAAGCAATTTCATTTCTCGTTATTTTTAGTATAAAGAAAAAACTTAAAGCGACTCATTGATAACAACTGATATAACTGTTGGAGATTTTGAAATAAATACCCTTGTTTTTTTTATATAGAATTGTTATTATTTTGGGGAATAGTATCCTTAATCAGAATGAAGGTTTAGTGATGTTTTACTTGTAGTTAACGTGTTATAAATGTGGCAACTGGAACAATTTATTTCGGGATATGCAAAGAAAATCTTTGTGAAATAAATGTAATAATAGTAAAAATAATGGCATTTAAAAGAATAAATAATAAAACAATAAATGTCTGCGATAAGTTATTATATTTTTTTATGTGTGATGAATTAAAACAGCAATATTTTATAAAAGGCATATATGATAATAATTAAATACGAATTTAACGGCATTTATATGTATATTCACTCATTTCAACTCGTAGAAATGCAAAATAAAAAAAAAAATTCAAAAATTTGCATTTTTCTCTAAAAAATGCCAAAAATCACTTAAGACATTTTCTTCAAAAGAAAGTGCTGCCACCAAATTAAAAGTTCTGCAGACACATCGTTAGTGTTGTTCTGGCAGTACTGGGGATCGCATTTGTTCTCTCTGTGCTCCTCTCACGTTCGTACGTTTTGCTCTCTTGCTCAATTCTTTTCGATTTCTTCTCTGCCATTCCGTCGTGTCTATTGTTTCTTCGCGTTCGCTCTTTTGTTTGTTATCCAATTTACAGTTTCGCCTGTCCTATGTCAGTTTTTACACAGAAATCGTCGTGTGAACTACAACTACAGCTGCGTTGTGCAGATCGATTTCTTCGTTACTTTGCCTAAATATCGTTCAAAAGAATTAATTGTGTTTGTGTGTTATTCGCTGGATTGGATGCTCATTAAGTAATAAATTTGTTGAAATTGCGCCGAGTACAGAAAATCTCGGCTTCACAGTACAATTGAATAAATTACTGAAAGATACACAGCGGCGGCAAAAGAATACGAGTGCAAAACCAACACAAAGAATCCATTAAAGCCGCGTGTGTCGGGTGTAGTGCGCTGGTGGGGAGACTCCCTTCATTGCCATCGAGGCGGCAACAGATCGATCGGATGAAGAGGACTACTGTGCCGGAATATATTCTGGGAGCAATGCCTACTCGTTGCGTTTGTTTTCGATCGAAATTGTGAATTATTTGAAATTGTCGTTTTGTTTATTCGAACTATTTTTCCCGTTTAAATTGTTGTTATTCCATTTATTCGCGTGTTGTTTTTTTTTTTGTGTGTTACTTTTTGGTCTCCCATTTATGAAGCCTGTCTTCACATATTTGTGTGTGCTGCCTCTGCCATTCGTTGTTCTTTTCTTACAACCGTGGAATCGCCCATACTGGAATCATGTTAATGTCGAGTCTCGGCCATTCCGGCAAAGAATATTTCTTTGTTTTGCTCCTTTTGCGTCTCTCATTTAATAGGCACAAACCAACGAAACGAAAAAGAACGTGGAAGAAGAAGGAAGAAGGCGATAACTTCGTTTTTCCTTCGTCCTCTCTTGCGACTGTTGTCCGCTGTCACTTCGTTTTGTTGTGCCTTTCTTACATTTGATACGCAGCGAAAGAGAGCGATCAAGCGAGTCCTCGGCAGAGAGAGAGCAGCGAATACACAGAGCAGCAACCAGGCACGCATCGAATTCAGATATACCATTTTCCTTAATCCATCTCGTTTTTGCAACGCAGTGTATTTCAGTGAAACTTCAAATTGTGTTACCGAATGCTTTGGCGTCAAAATCCCTGTAAAAAATTAAAGTCAAGAACTTGTGCCTGTGTCTTTTAACAAATTTCTCAGTGCTGAATAAATAGTGATATAGCAAAGGGAAGCTGGCAGTGAATAATTCGTCAGCGTAATAACTTTGTGTTTCGTATACACTGACCACATCAAATTGGATTATTCCGAATGCAAAGTGTAAGTACACTCCTCCATCCAGTATCCTGCTATCGTTTACCTGTACTATTTTCGCTGTCATCTTATTGTTTCTCCTTGCTTTAACCCTTATTTATATGTGTTAGACTTGGCATGAAACAGCAATATGTTTGTTTTGCCCACTGAGATCGGCACAAACGTCAACAAGTGGTCCCGTCACTACCAAACGGATTGTCGGCTTTGTATTTTGTAGGCCTTGCAATGTGGTAAATGCTAAACAACGCTGAAAATTGACTTTTGAAGTAGCGATTAATATTTTCTTTTTTAATTTTCTGAAATCGATTAGTCGGTGGACAAAATCGATTTTTTTCTGGTGTCGAAAACAGTCGTTACATTCTTCGTTTACAGCGCGCTTTTAATGACGAATATGCAAACTCAAATTGTGTGAAAATGCCTTCGTGACTCCTAATCCCATGAAAAGGAAGGCCTGTTCAACGAGTTGAACTTTTGTCCTATGTCGTATTGCCTGCAATCATTTCTTTGCAGCCATTTTCCAGCAACAAGTTGTCCCCACCACTTTTGATACAATAAATGTCAGACGAAGCCTACGGAATGTGTCATATTAAAATTGGAAGTCGAATTATTACCCAGAGTGGCTGTTCAAATTTTTTTCTATAGAATCGCGCCGTAAACATAACGTAGATTTTTCAAGGTCTACCGGCCGCATATATAGGAACAAATTCAAAGGACAAGAAGATCAGAGTTAGCCAAGTGTGGCTGTAGGCAAATCTTTTGCTACAAAAAATAATACTCATAACATTATTGGAAAATATATGTAGTACACAATTAAGTATGCTGAGGAAGAGGGTAAAGACTTTCTATAGAGACAAATATCAAAATTATAAATTTATATATTTTACAGATCTTTGCAGCCATTTAATTTTTGCAAACAGTAATATCGATTAATCGAGCTGGGTATCGACTTCAGTACAAAGTGCAATGTATCGGTTACAAGAAAAATCGTTTTTGGGAGTCCAAAATCAATTTTCGACCAGATAATCGCATAGTCGATCAATTAAGCTATTTATAGCTAACAACTTCTAAACATTATTCTAAGTACGTGTAGCTGCAGGCTAAGTTTTTGCTGCAGTAAACAGGTTTCCCAACATTATCTTAAAACAGAAATAACTTCTTTTTTAACTGTATTTCATTTATTTATTTTTTTTTTAGTATAGAAAATTCAATTTTATTTTATATGGACTGCTTCATCAATTCAGTCAAATTTGCTCAACTCTTACTTGACATAATCCCATAAAAAACTCTGGTGCAGTCAGGTCAGGTGATCTTGGGAGCCAGCGGAAAGTTGAGTTTCTGGAATTTGGAATTTTGCTTGGGAAATTTTCGTTTCTGCTCCGCCATAACCGGTCTGGCTGTGTGTGCATTTGCTCCACCTAGCTGGAACCAAATGCTTTTGAAACGTGTCGTCATGCGCGCAGTTCTGGGTAAAAAAAAAACTTTCATAATTTTTAAACAACGGTCCCCATTGACATTGTTTTTGTAGCACGATTCGGTCGCCCCCTATATATGTATGTAGCACACAATTAAGTGCAGGAGAAGAAGCTAAAGCTTCCTTTATATAGAAACAAACATCAAAACTATATATTAAATAAAAGTAATTGATTTCAGTATAGTTGTATATCAATAATCGATTCCAAAAAAAAAAAAAAAGAAATCGTTTTTGAGAGCCAAAAATCAATTTTCGACCAAAAAATCAGTTTTCAGTTGTCATCTATTTAAATTTCCGGCAAATAATTTTACATCTATAAACTTTATGAACTAATTGATGGACATATTACGAAGATGGTATATTTCCATACAGTTCTCTCATTTTGTACCAGATGTAAAAACGCCCATATTAGCCAACATGCGAAGTAGCATCACGAGTGTAAGAAATTTGTTGTCGATAGAACTCTTTGCGTACTACAAAAATTAGATAAGTAAATTGTGAAAAGTATTTAGAACATCGAATCTAATCGGTTTTTGAAAATATTGTCTTGGCATCACAGCTTCGAATTACTGTTTTGGATGAAAACCGGCCAAAATCTTTCGGAATCTCATAAGGCTTGTGACATTGAACTATAATTTTGGTATATTTTTCTGCCTAGACTTTAACAACAAATGCTTTTACTTCATCCAAATTCATATTCAAGTAACTTTTTTGTATTTTTTTTTTTTTTAATTACTTTGGAAAAAATATCTGGAAAGCCAGTAGGACTTTTGGCGGTTAGTGCTGCAACTGAGTAACTGGTATTCATTCCGCATCAGCGACTACAAATTACAGTACATACACTTCGTACACAAGTTCGGGCATTCGTTGCTACTGGTTAGCCGTGGATCTCATACCATACATCATCATCACTTTCATTACGTTCTACGTTCTCATGTGGCAAAACTTAAACTCTGTATTAACGATTTATCTCAAAGGTGATTGAGGTTAGCTTTTTATAATCACTTCAATTTTTCCGGACAAAGCCATGTTTTGTTTTTGTGCTCAACTTTACACGACTTTACGACTTAAGGTCGAAAAAATCGCTATTATGGAAATTTGCTATAACTTTCGAAACATGCATATTTTTCTTAAAAGTGATTGAGATTAGCTTTTCATAATCACTTCAATTTTTTCGGACAAGGCCATATTTTGGTTTTGTGCTCAATTTTATATCGTTATATCTGTGATTACAAGAAAAAACGACTTAAGGATCAAAACATTGTTTTCCAAAAAATTGCTATTATGGAAGTTTGCGAAACCTTTCGAAACATACACATTTTTGATATGGCGTTTAGATTACAGCATGCCTCTTAAGGACACAAAAAAAGTAGAAGCAAAAACTATATTTTCTCTTATATTAATATAATTACAAAAAAAAATAAATATTTGTGTATTATTTGTTTAACAATCTTGTAATTTGTTTACCTCTTGCTAAATTACAAAATCCTCCAATTAAAATTTAAAAATTTAAAAGACAAATATAACTTAGAATATGAAATAAAATTAACCATAAACTATTAACTTATAACGCTCAAATTAAAGTGCGCTAAAAACAGGCGAATTGAAGGAAAATAAATACAGTTAAACTTCTTTAACTCGAATCACCATTATCCTAAAATAAAATCCGACTTATGGAGAATTCGAGGAGATTTCGAGTTATGGAATTGCATACATATACTGTACATTTGTTAATTTTTAGTCTTAAGAAAACACACGCTCTGCATTAAAATTCAATCAGTTTTATTTTAGACATACATACATACACAGATATATTTATTTAAAATATGTTGTTATTTTTTGCTGAATGGGTTCTTTTTTGTCGTGAGTATGTAGTAACTCTATTTTATTTAGCGCTTCATAGTGCTCATCGTTTGTATTTTCATTTGTTTGTAAATACAAGTATAAATTGTTTAAGGAATCCTCCACAGTTTTTCTGGATGGTTTTCTAATAACTTTTTCCACTGAAACCTCCTCATCACTATCTGATAAGCTTTCAGTATGAGTTATTAAATGGTTAGACCACTGTTGGACTATATCGTCATCTGTAGGATAACTTGATATAACAACATCATCATCAACTTCAATGTAATCGAGAAGAGTCCCATTGGAAGTTATATGATTCAAACTTAGCCAGGCTTCATAGTTCGCTTCCACAAAGTTGAGATCTTCATTAGGATTGCTTAAGAACATTAAAAGTATGTCATCCTCTTCGAGAAAAATTCGACATACAGAAGCTTGTGCAATCATTTTTATTTAAGTTATGGAGAAATTCAAGTTATGGAAGTTCGAGTTATGGAAGCAAAACTAAAGGGAATTCACCACATAAGCGCTCTTGACACTAGATTTGCTTCGACTTAAAGAAGATTTTAACTTATAGAAGTTCGAGTTATAGAAGTTCAACTGTATAATTTTTTTTTTTTTTTTTTTATTATTCTTTATTTGCAATCTATTTTCATATAAACATTAAGCAAATTTTATAATAATATCAGATAAGTCACAGAGCTGTTAAATTCTACAAAACTTAACAGTAAGTCAATATGTTACAATTATAGTACAATATTTACATTAATATTAATTACAAAAATGGGAGGTCAAGGATGTGAGTTCTTTTTAGTCTACGTACTTCCTCGCTATCATTAAGCAGATTAATTGCCAAGATATTCGGATGAAAAGTAAGTCTATTCAGGTAGTTAGTACTATATCTAATAACTTCGCTTTTAATTTTTGGGACACCAAGATCATTGTGTATGTTATTGTTGTTGACAAACCATGGAGCATTGCTGATTAATCTTAGGGCCTTTGACTGGTACCTCTGAAGAATTTCAATATTTGAAGTACTGGCTGTTCCCCACAATTGTATGCCATAAGTCCACACTGGTTTTAGAATACATTTGTATAACAGTACCTTGTTCTCTAAACTGAGCTCAGATTTGCGACCCAGAAGCCAGGACATTTTCTTCGTTTTTATATTTAATTGTTCTCTTTTGTGTTGTATGTGTTTTTTCCAAGTCAGACGTCTGTCGATGTGAAGTCCAAGATATTTTACGGAGTTAGATGATGGAATAGTAACTCCATTTAAGGTCACTGGTGGGCAGTCTTCTTTCCTTAAGGTGTACGTTACATGGACTGATTTGTCAGTATTGACTTCTATATTCCACTTCTTAAACCAGGATTCGGTGGCTTCGAGTTGTCGTTGGAGTATGTTAGATGCTTCAGCAGGGGATGCATTTGTATAACTGTATAATGAAAAAGAAAAAAACTAATAATAGAAGCCAGTCCAAGTCCCAAGAGTTTTGCAGTTAAAACATTTTAATTAATATAGTTAACAATCTTACAGTTCGAAACTATTAAGTGAATTATAATATGTATGTGATTAAAGTAAATACTATTTCAAAATAAATTTAAAAATGTATATAAAATAAAAATTGATTACATGAATTCATACAGGCGAAATGGAGGAAAATAAAAGTAATGAAAAAAAAATCGGTATTGAATGATAGAGGCCAGTCCAAGTTGCAAAAGTTTTGTGATTAAACTATTTCAAATAATTTAGTTACTAATCTTACAATTCGAAATCATTAAATGAATTATAAAATGTATGAATTAAAGTAAATACTATTCCAAAGTAAATTTAAAAATATATATAAAATAACAATTGATTATATAAACTCATATAGGCGAAATGAAGGAAAGTTAAAATAATGAAAAAAATTAGTATTGAATTGTAGAGACCAGCGCAAATTGCAAAAGTTTTGTAGTTAAATTATTTCAATTAATTTAATATCACAATATGCATAAATAAAATGTATACAAAATAGAAAATGATTATATAAATTCATATTTAATTTATAATTTATTTATTTTGGCTTGTAATTTAAAGCCTTTCGGCCAATTATAAATAAATTTCATTTCATTTTATTGAATTGTAATTTAAAGCCTTTTGGCCAATACAATATGCAATATAAATTGAAAAAAAAAACACAATAAAAATTAATAATAAAATTTTTAAAAATATAATATATATTTATAAAAATATAACATATTTATAAAAATATAATATAATAAAAATATAATATATTTTATATGATTTTAAAGAAGGTATGATTATTAAAGGCATGAAAAATATCAAAAATTTAAAAGTTAGAAGTTAATGGGTATATAATCTGGAAATATAAGATAATCGATAACTTAATTGAAAACAAAAATTTACAGTAAAGTCTGAAAGTGTAGCGGAATAATTTAATAAAACATCACGAATTTTTTTTTTTTTAAATTGCTCTTTTGAAAAATTGCTATAACTCGCAAACTAGCTCGAATTTTATAATGGAGATTAGATCCAAACATCTGTCTAAAAGAGGGCAACAATAACAACGAGTAAACTCGACTTTGTCGTCACTCCACATAAGTCGTTTTTCCTTGTGACCACAGATATTTGCATAACCAATTGTACGTCAACAATTAGATTTAATGTTTGAAGCAGTAAATTAAAATATATAGCTTAATAATATAATAAATATTAATATAAATAATAAATATATATAATATAGCTTTCTCATTAACGATGCATACTTTGTAAAAAGTTTTCTTGAACAAAACATGAAAATAATGTGTTTTTTTTTTTTTTTAATTTTTTTTTTTTTTGACATCAACAATATATGAACATATGCAGTTCAAAAGTTCGGAAAAGTTTACTGTTCAAATAATTGAAAATTGAATTAATTTTTTTTAATCGAACTGTCCATACTTGTTTTCTATGAGAGTCCAGTAATGGTAACACTGTATAAAATATAAAAAAAATTATTTTTCGAATGTATGGCTTGTTGGCACGAAAATGTTAATGTTGGGCGACAAAGAAATTCGAATTATTTGCCATAAATCATCGCATTCTTTGCAGTATTTTCGAAAAATAAAAAATCGTAAATTTGCAGTGTCTCTAAGCGCTGAAATTTAAATTTGTTCGGAAAGCATTCACTAAATATAAATACAGTTTTCATCGAAACGAGATTAAAATTCCACTACCTCGAGGAAACCAAAACTTATTTGAATAGCTCTGATAGCATATTAAAGCCAATCAAACTCAGTACTTAAAAAAAGAACAATTTTAGTTTAAGGAATAAAGAAGCCATGATATTTTATGCAATTTGGAAAACTTATTCGCAATCGGTTCCAAATATGTTTATTAATTTTTAGTTAATTATGTTATTGAACAATATCGTCACTGGTTGTTACGATATTTCATGAACCGGAGCAAAAAATTGTCAAAATTATCGACATTATATAAGTTATGTAGTAGAAATAGGTTGGTTTACATATAACCCTTTATATCCATTTGTCGGTGTCAAAAGTAAAGTTGAATAAAACCCATATAAAGTTATGATTTCCATGAAATTTTTATTTCATTATAATGCTTGGACCTTGCCATTATGTCATTTAAATGACCATCTCTGGATTAGTTGCAGCAGTAAATCGTTTTGAGGAAGTTTCCGACCACTTTTTTGCACATTCTGAGCGGTATCTCGGTTGTTGTTGGTTGTTGTTGGGGTTATACGCGTAAACACGGTCTTTGACGTAACCCCACAAAAAATAAGTCTTAACGGCGTCAAATCGCATGATCTTGGTGGCAAATTGCCGTCGCCAAAGCGTGAAATTATGCTTCTCATGCAATAAACCCAAAATCGATCGAGTCGAATAATATTTGAATCACATCTTTTGTGATAAGTTTCAACTTTTATACGCGTTCTTCGGTTGTTAAACAATTCGTATACGTAAATGACAAACCTTTCACCAAATATATACTACTTCAAATGACAGGTATTTAAGAGCTGACGGTCTTGCCAGACCGACGAAACCACTAAATAATGGATAACCCTGTGTTTATTCATCAAATTACTGTTTATAATTACAGGCTCTTAAAAACTACGACAATTGGTTACATCAATGTTCTACATTTTTCGACACATCTTCGCTGTCAATGTAATAGATTGAAAAATGGAAAACCTGCCACATTTTCGAATTTACGGTGAATAGGCCTGACGGTAGGAAAAAAAATAGTATTCAGCGACGGAATTCTTTTCTGTTTTAATGGATGTGATTGCTCAAAAAAGTAGCTTTAAATTGGATGCTCAAATTGAATATACGGGAAATAATTTGCTAAACCTAAATGACATGCATTGATTTATTGTTTCAAATCAAAATTTGTTCCACTTGTCTGATTTTTCTGCGTTTTTTTCTTCTTCCTCTTCTTATTTCTTTCTTTATTAATAGCCAAGCACTAAATACTTAGTTTTACAAATCAGATACATTTTTGCGCTATAAGAGAGAGGATTTGTTAACATAATAATTAATATACTTAATTTAACTTCCTTAGAAAGAAAACCCCGAAAAACTCTGTCATCCAGTTTTCTCGGAAAAGTGATGTTTTCAATAACTTGAGAACTGATTTTCCGAAATAATCAGCAAATTCAATTAATTATTATTAAAAAAAAATTACGATTTACCGAATAACACGATTTTTCGAAAAAGTGGTGCTTCGAAATATAGGAAACTGCTTTTCCGAAAAAGTCGAGTATTTTTACATTCCAGTCATGAGCTAATTAATTATTAAAATTCAAATTATTATTAAAAAACAACTCAATAGTTATTATTAGAATTCAAAATTGCATTTGTCGGGCAATAAAATAATTTCCCATGCCTCTTCTTTGCTGTCAATTATTTTTGCGGGGACAAAAACAATCACAGGAATACTCTTTAATTTAGTTCTTGGCATACATGCCCGACCGACATGCCAGATTCGGCATACTCGTACATAGGGCAAGGGCAAAAACTGGGGTAGACATTCTCACATTCAGGGGCTACTTTTTAACGTCGTCAGCGTCAACGGGGTGTCCCTTGCATTGATTAAGTTAAGGTTGATGTGGTTGCCCAGGGTTTTGATTTCACGCATCATATGTCACGTGTTCTTACGTGTCTCGTGTCACGGACACCTTATTTCTGGGAGCTTAACTACAGAGAAGTGATAGATGAAAGCATACAAGCTGACGCCAATGTATCGTTACTATTTTGCTTCGATGGTGTAATTTGTAGAGGTTTATTAATGTGTATCTAGCGGCATTTCTTATCTGGTCTCCTCTGGTCTGATCGTTTGTAGTGTGCAGATTCACCCATTCGCCCTACTGATGACTGCATTTACAGCGGGGAACTGCTGCTGATGACCGTGCTGGGTGTTTAAGAGATTTGCTCTGTTTTGTTGATTCGTACGCAGATAAGATACGGCGGATACAAATGTTAGTTATTCTTGTGTTGGCCTACAACTTGCTAAATGCTCGCCCGCTTTTGGCAGTGTTTTACGTTGTCATCGCACGTCACTTCTTATCGCCCGCCTAGGAAATCCCCCGTAAGGTATTCCATCACAGTCTTTTGCATTCGAGTTGCGCTTCTGGATTTTAGCGTTCTCGAATCGGACTGTATTCGGATTCATTTAGAGCCAATGAACTCATTTCTTGATTTGCATCGAAATTGCTGTGAGTGCGGATTTTAGCCCATTAACAAAATTAGCGTTTAGTATGCAGTCATATGGAAGTTACGATGATACTCGTCCACATAAAGAACTTAAACTTATTGCTTATGGGGCAGTTTTTCAACGACAGCAACAATGACAGCAGCTACTTCAAGCTGTATTATCAGGTCGTCTTTCCAATGTTTTTGAATTAAATGCAAGTTGCGTGAAAAGTCGATTGCTTTTTTTTTGTGTGTACGCTTTAGTGATTCCCAAAAATGGTGGCATTTGCTACCTAAACTGCGAGGAACCGGTGTAGAGTGGTGGCATTGTGCTCACTAAGCCAGTTTCGGTTCGTAAATGCGGACTGGATCACCGACACTGGGCCATTTGACTGTGTTGGAATGTGTTACTCATCACTTGGCTTCGTCAGAAACGAAAAAGCAAAAGTTCTTTGTCATATCTTCTTGTGGTCCGTGTGTTAAACACACACACATACATACACACGCAGGCACACAAATTGACACTGCTAGTTGTTCCTGCGCGCGTGTGTGCGGTGTAGTCTCGAGAGGCGAAGCGAACACAGCACAGCCGTGGCTGGCTCAATGCTGGCCGGATGACTCGGCGGATAGCTGGTTGGCTGACTTGGGGTACCATTTGCGTCGTTCGAAGCGACTACGGCAAAAAGTTATCAAGTTGAACGGCCGGTTTGGAAATGTTAACACGTTTGACCTTGAATTCAAATGGACGTGTAGAGTTTCGGTTGTATTTCGGCTGTGTCGTGCTCTTCGTACTATGCACTGTGAATTTGTGTATTCGTCTCAGACCTTGCGTTTATACGAGATTACGTCTGGTTACGTTGTTTCCTTTTTAACGAGCAATTGCCATTCAATTATTCGAATCTATAACAGATTGTCCGATGTGCCTTTGTCAAGCACATATTCGAAAGAGTACAGTTCGGACGCACGCAAATTCTGATGCAGTCGATCTATTGTTAATGAGAAATGATGTGGCTTAATGGTTTTATTGTCCGAACGCTCAAATCGAGGTTTCAAAATCCTTGTGAGTTGGTATTGTCCAACTGGGAGTTGGAGAATGTTCAGAGTAATTTGGAAAATGTACACTTGTAAAGAAATTCTAAATATTATTCTTGATTTGAATTATTGTTCCTGTATTGGCTGTATCAGAACTAATCGAACTAGAAGATGCGAGTAGATGGTGCCAGTAGTTTGAAAAAAATTCTTTTGGTAATAAGTGGTAACGTTACCAGAATGCATGTTTAGTATTCTTATTTGAGCCATTAAAAGGAAACGACTTCAGCTAATTTGTAAACATTAAAAAATTGGTCACCGCTATGTAATTTTATATTTTCATTTGAAAGGTCTCAGTCTAAACAATATTAAAGCCGAGCTAGATTCTATTCTGTGGTAGTCTGCTCCTTTATTTACGACTGTAAAATATTGGGTAGCGGAGTTTAAACGAGGCCGTACGAGCTGTCAAAATAAACACCGTAGGCAACTTAACACCAATTAAGGTAAATGGTATTGGTGGATGATCGTCGGTTGAAAAGTGCGTGACCTAGCTGAAATGATAGGCATTTCAAAAAGTGCCAAATATCGTATATTGACTGAAGATTTGAAGATAAGAAAGCTGTGTATAAGATGGGTGTCGCGCTTGCCCTCAAAACAGCGCCGTGAAATGTTTTAGTACAGTGTTTGGCAATGTTTCACCGCAATAAATTAGAATTTTTCCTTCGATTTATAACCATGGATGAGGCATGGCTCCAACACTTCACACCTGAGGCAAAGGAACATTCGAAGCAGTGGGCTGGAATGGGAGAGTCGTGCCCAAAGAATGCGAAGACAGTTCCCATGTGCAGGCCATGATGTCTGTATTTTGGGATGCGCATGAGATTGTTTGTTGATTATCTTCAGAAAGGAAAAAACATCAAGGGCGAATATTATGCTAATTTATTGCAGTGCTTAGATGACGAAATTATAGGAAAAGGTCGCATTTGGCGAAAAAGAAAGTGCTCCAGCTCACACATCCACTATTGCGATGGCCAAAATTATTGAATTAAAATTTGACTTGCTTCATCACGCAGTTTATCCACCAGATTTTTTTCTCTCGGACTGTTTTTCTATTTCCAAACTTGAAAAAATTGCTCGATGGTAAAATATTTGCCAACAATGAAGACTTATTGCATTTGTTTTGCAATATGCCAAACATGTACAAAATTGGACAATTTCAACGCTTTCGATCCTTCCAGTTTGTGCTTCATAAAAGAAACCTCATTGTTTTTGTTGGCCAATTGGATGCGTGAAAAATTATGCAACTCCATTTGCAGAAATTCTTTGATATATGTAGTTGCAGTGTTGAAATAGCTGACTTTTTGAGAAAACCTATTTAACCGGTTAACAATAAACTCGCTTTACGGGTATTTGGCCAAGAAAAAAACAAGGTAAACAAACCGGTTTGTCTCGTTTTCCCCTATGGAGCAGAGATCGCATTGAAGGTATACACTCAATTCTTAAGAAAATACACAATATAAAAAAGGAAGAAAGGGAGGAAAAGGTAAAAAGGAAGGTTATCTGTAAAATGTACCAAAATCACTTTAATGTACATGGCTTGATCTTCAACTTTAGCACAGTTACAAAACTTATTTGGAAACAATAGATAGATAGACAGACAGGGAAAAACTTGCCAAAGTTTCAGTCAGACGTATGATATAAAGGGAGTCCCAATAAATAAAACACAGATATTTAAAAAAAAATTGTGAAACTTTATTATATCGTAAAGTAGACAGAATGAGGTTATGTATGGAACAACACATTGGTCAGATGGCTGCCACGGCTTTGCTGGCACACACGCGATCTTTTAATGAAATTTTCAATGACCGTTTTGCACAAATGCTGCGGTATTTCATTAATGCAGCGTCCAATTTCCTTTTTTAAGACTTGAGTCGTCGTCGGCTTATTCGCGTAGATCATCGATTTCAAAAAAGCCCAAAGAAAAAAGTCTAATGGTGTTAAATCGCACGATCTAGGCGGCCAATTCTGGTCTCCAAAACGCGTGATAATACGACCGGGAAATGACTGATGCAGCAATTGAATTGTTTCTCTGGCTGTATGACATGTCACGTCGCCTTGTTGAAACCACATGCCCTCCACATTAATTTCTTCAATTCTAGGCACGAAAAAACTGGTTATCATTTCACGATATCGAACACCATTGACTGTTTGCGCTTGACATGCCTTATTTTCATAAAAAAAAAAGGTTTAATGATTCCTCCAGCCCAAAATCCACACCACACAGTGACACGTTGAGGATACATTTGCTTCTCGTGAATCACTCGAGGAGCCATCAAGATGGAAATGGGCCTCGTCACTGAAGATGATTTTATCGGCAAAATCAGCATTTTCATGTTGTCCCTCCAATACCCAATTAACGAACTCCCTTCGCAGTCCATGGTCAGCTGGCTTCAGTTCCTGAGTCAATTGAACTTTGTATGCATGAAGATGCAAATCTTTCGTCAAAATTCGCTGCATAGTGGATTTGGAGACACCAATTTGCTGAGCTCGGTGTCGAATTGAGGTGAATATAGTTTGAGCGCCATCATCACAGCTGCGACATTTTCGGTCGATCGACCAGGTCGAAGGCACGTTGTTGTCTTTACATCACTAACAGACACAGTTTTGGCAAATTTATCCAATAATCTCTTTACGGTTGACCCTTTTGGAGCATTATTGTGACTCCAAATTGATCGCAATTTGCGAACTCTAGGCTCAAAACTTTCACCATATTGGTAAAACAATTTCACAATGAGAATGCGTTGTTCATTCGTATAGCGTTCCATTTTTTATTAACCTCGTACCTTCTACTAGCAAACAATAACGATTGTTCAAATGTCAAACAATGACACTTTGAATGGCGCCAAATTTAAATTTTGCGTTCTTGTTAGGACACCCTTTATAAGTTGTGGACCCAAAATGTACCAAATGTACATATAAAATTTGTTCTACATAGTATTCCGAGAAATTTGTCGAAAATAGTCGTCACTATGTTGGAGTCGAAATTCTAATTTTTTATCTTCTTTGGTTGCTTTGATATGGGCATCATTGTTAAAATTACTAAGTTATTTTATTTTTTCATACTGCTAAGGCCAAGAAATCGTTTGAAAATAAATGAAATCAAACAGCAAACACACAAAATGTTTTGTCTTTAGCGCTTGCCGGCAATGGCAACATTCATAACTTGCAGTCGACAGCAGTGGTCGTGTCGAGAAAAGTAACTGTTGACTGCGAAAGCCGCAGCAGTCATATTTCATATTTACGTTCAAAGCAGTAGTCAGTGTTGTGGATGAACTATGGGTGACTATAAAAGGTATAATTTTACTATAAAATTTATGAAACAAAAAAAATTGGTGGGATTTCGTTTGAGTATTATTATAGTCGATATTTCGAGCATCTTTTCAAACTGAAGTGAACTTTTAAACTAAAATGAATTACAGCCTATTTTTCAACATGAAAAAATTCAAAGAAATTCATAGAAACCATAAAAATTTACAAACAGTTTTGAAGTTTTGTTGGAGATGAAAAATATTCAAAAAGTCGCGAATTGAAAAATAGCTCAGACAAAATTTGTATATAAGACGTTCTATCACTAAAGCACAAACATATCTACAATTAGGAAATGTACGAGGGTTGTTGCAAAATTAGACGACATGAGGTGTAGACGGTGCCAGTAGTGTGAAAAAAATTAGTTTTGCGAAAAGTGGCAACCGTATCAAACATATCGGAGCACAACTCAAAATTCTTTATTATTCAGTAGAGGCAAAAAACCGTTTATGTAAAAATGGTTGCAATATTTAAATAATAAAAATAAAAATAGACATAACGGCATTTTTCCAGTTAAAGAAGATAGTGATGAGACGAAAATTTTTATAGTAGTTAGTACACATCTCTAACTACTATAAAAATTTCCGTGATTGAATCAGTTTATGGGAAAAAGTAAATTTTGACAATTTTTGAGTTGTACCCCTTTTGTATTTAGGGCGCGATATGTTTTGTGTTTCAAGGCGCTACGGTGCTTTCTATTTTTATTTGAGCCATCATAAGCAAACGATTTTAGTGAATCTGTAAAAATGAAAAAAAAAAAATTGGTCGTAGTTATGTAATTCAATGTTTCCATTCAAAAGGTGTCAGGGTAACCAATATCAAAGCCCTCGGTCTATTTTCTATTTCCAAACTCGAGAAAATTGCTCTGTGGTAAAAGATTTGTCAACAATGAAGAGCTAGAGTCTGCAGTTGATGACTATTGTAAGGAATTTGACAGTTCTTACAAATAAACAGGGTTTAGAAGCTATTGAAAATTTTCTAAGCGCGTTTGTTTTCTCGTTTTTCCTTAAAGTTTAGTTAACCCATGCTGTAGGCACGGCCTGACAAAAGCCTAAATGTAATGTAATTTAACGATTGAGTGTCCCATTTCCGCTTTTTTTTTATTTTAACGATTTTCTCTTAAATCTTAAGCTCACATTGAATGAATTTTATTTTATTTGTATTTTTTTTTTATTTTGAATTGGTTCTCCGTTCCAGTGAGAAAGACAGGTTTGTAGTTTAGGTTTTTTTTAAATACTTGTCTATGTGGGATGAGAACAAATTTTGAAGCCTTTTGGCCGATGTTAAGCAAATTACAAAATCCATTAAATAAATACTACTTGAATTGAAAAACAAAAACAAAATATAACTTAGAATGTAACACCAAATTAACTAGTAACTATTTAGCTATAACGCTTAAATTAAAGTTCACCAAAAAGTAGGCGGTATGGAGGGAAATAAAAATAATGAGAAAAATTTTATATAAAATAAAAATTGATCACATAAATTCATATATTTAATATCAATCAATAAATAAGCCAATAATTAACAAATATCACTCGTAAATGCAAGCATTAAGATGTAAAAGAATATTCACCTACATCAACTGCATATGATTGATAAGTCTATTAGGAAATATTGCGTATAATACATTTAAATTTCTAAGCTCATTTGGCAATACATTATAGCTACGAGCTACTCTTACATTAAAAAATCGTGCTGTAATATGGCAAAGTTTGGGGATAAACAGTTGCCTTCTGCAAACGAAATGACAAAATTTAAAAGTTTCATATAGGAAACGCGGACATTGGTTAGAATATATTTTGTAAAAACATAACAACAATCGTACATCGATAAATGCAGAAAATGTTCATCCTAGAAATTTAATCACAAAAGGTGTTATACAGGGTGGACTATAAGGGTGTTGGCGATTTAATTCTTCAATTTCTCGGTAACGCGCGGTGCGGGGTGGCGGGGGGATATGTTGTTCGCTGCGCCGCTTCCTGAAAATTTAGTCGTCATGGAGCCGTACACGGGAGTGCAGCGTGCATTTTGTGTCCGAGCGTATTACGAAAACAATAAATCAGTGATTACTGCACGACGTTTGTATCGGCATGAACACGGTTTACATGATTTAAGTGAAGTTCCAAGCGCCAATGTGATACGAAAATGGATCAGAATGTTCGAAATAACCGGCTCAACAGTACCAATTTCTGCAAGATCAGCCGACATTGTGGAGCGTGTTCGTGTTTCAGTTCAGCGAAATCCGCAACAGTCAACACGTAAGAGAAGTCAGTCTTTGGATGTCAAAAGAACAACTTTACGACGAATTTTGAAACGTGATTTGCATTTGAAGGCTTATAAGATTCAGATAGTCCAAGAATTAAAACCCGATGATGCCAATAACCGACTTAACTTTGTCAATTTGATGCTAGAGCGGTTCAACAATTTCAACAACGTGATTTTTAGTGATGAGGCCAATTTTCACCTTAATGGCCATGTGAACAAGCAAAATTGTCGGTTCTGGTCCGAGACTAATCCCCGACGCTTGCATGAACGTTCACTTCACAGCCCTAAGCTTGTCGTGTGGGCTGGGATAACGTCAACCGGTATTATTGGACCATACTTTTTTGAGGATGAAAGAGGGCATGTGATGACGGTTAGAGCGAACAATTATTGCAACATGCTAGCAGACTTTTTGGTGCCAGCTTTGCAAGAACTTCAAGACAATACCTCGAGGATGTGGTTTCAACAGGATGGGGCCACATGTCATAAGGCAGGGGTATCCATAGAGCTGCTGAAAAATGTTTTTCCTGGAAAACTCATTTCGAAAAGGGGGGATATTGAATGCCCCCCACGTAGCCCCGATCTCTCCCCATGCGATTATTTTCTATGGGGCTTCCTCAAATCGGTAGTCTACGAAAATAATCCGACCAATTTAGAGCAGTTGAAGAGGAACATTATTCAGGAAAGTAACAAAATACCGAGAACAACTTTTCAACGAGTTTTCCAAAATTTGCGACTTCGGTTCCAAGAGTGTCAAGCAGCAGAGGGAAGCCATTTGGACAACATTATTTTGAAGTCTTAAAAATTCCCATGCTTCTACTTTTTAAAAATACAAATATATGTTTTGTATGTTTCGTAGTTTTTTTTTTAATTGAATATTTAAACCGCCAACACCCTTATGGCCCACCCTGTACAAATTTTAATTGCAATAAATTAGATTTACGTAGAGTTTTTTGATCTCCTTTTTTCGAAGTACCAAACAACTGACGCACAAATGCAAACGACTAATAATGCATTACTTATTGCTGTGACTATCAATACATTTGTTTCGGATTTTGTCGTCGACAGTCGTTTTTCTCTGAACAACAGTTATTGTCGGCTTGGGTATGTTTTTTTCGTTGTAGTCGGCAGTAAAGCGTATGAAGAAACCATTTTTTGTGTTTGCTGATTCATTTCATTTGATTCTGATCATTTTCATAGTCAAAGCGATAGTCGTTAGCAGAAAATTTACTGTGTCATCATTGGTTAGTTATTGACTGCTGTTGCTAATTTTTAGGCAGTAATTAAAACCATAAAGATTATCGATCCCTCAACATTTGCACTGCTTGATGTAATGGGGAATTTAACTCGTTTTTAACGTAATTTACTTGTATTTATTTAACTTCCTTCTTAAAACTCATAAAAAGGGAAAAGGAAAATGTATTTTTTCTTTATATTTTGTAAATTCCATTGTCTGTAAATAACTATTTAATTTTTCAAATTTTCTGATTGGTTTGGTCATCTAAAACTTTGAAAAAAAGGCTATCAGTCTACGAATCCGCAACGAACACAGTCTAAGAATTGTGTTCACTTCTGAGCATTATTGCTATTTCTAGGGAGGGGCAGGGATTGATTGTGTTTTTTTTATTCTTGGCCCTTTCATCATATTTCGCATTTTGTAACCAGTAAACGCAACATGCAGCCTTTTATATATTGCTAACAATTGAATAAAATTTTGGCCAAAAATTTTCAAATTACTTAGAAAGCGAAATAAAACGTAAGCTTTTGCTTATGTTTTGAATTAGATAAATAGTTTTGCAGGATCTTACATAGACTGAGACGTTAACAAAAAACTTGAAATTTAGTCTTAATTATCAAGAAGTTTCAATTGAAATTTGATATCCAATTGCTATAGTGAAACTTCTTGTAAAATAATTAATTATCCTAGAAGAATGGAAACTTTATGTTTTGCACTGCTTATTTAAAAAGATGAGATTTAATGATATTTTTTTTTTGTGAATTTATCATTATGTAAGACATGTGAATGCCATAAAAATTTTATGTTTAGTTCGGTCTGTGTGATAAACATTTGGTTGCGAAGCCAACAATAAAATAATGTTGTTTGAAAGCCGATTGATTTGTTTTAACAAAAATAAAGAGAAAAATTTTACAAATGTTTCACAACCTAGCAAAACAGGTGGAAGTCATTCCAAAGAATAGTATTTTCATAGCTTCCACAAATGCTTTATGAGCATATTCGCCGCTTCTTGGAAAGTTTTTTTTTTAATTAAATGGAACCTTTGAAATTAATGGCATTATAACTGACAGTTAGTATGTTATGTGCACAACTAAATTTTTATTTTTTTTTTTTTTTTTTTTATAAAAATCAACTTTATTATGGAAACATGGTTACAAATGGTTCATTGAAAGTATTGCTCATCGTAGCTACTACTTTTTCCTATCTTTCTGGAAAAATTCGAATTCCGTCACCGTAAAACTGTTCATCTTTTGAGGCTATCCACGAATTTAGTCATTCGTTGATGTCGTCATATGAGTGGAACTGCTGGTCAGCCAAACCGTTTGTCATCGAACGAAACGAGTGATAATCGGATGGCGCAATAGCTGGAGAATATGCCTGATGGGATAAGACTTCCCATTTTAGCATTTCCAGGTAGTTTTAACGGGCTTTGCCACGTGAGGCCGAGCGTTGTCTTGCTGAAGAATAACTTTCTCGTGCCTCTCCGCGTATTATGGGTGTTTCTCGCGCAAAGTTCAGTTCAATCCCATTAATTGAAGTCGATACCGATCCACAGTGACGGTTTTGCTTGGTTTTAACACCGACCTGGTCGCACTAAATATAGAGCATAACCTTCGCAGCGTGAATATTCGGTCCAGGCGACGACGTAGAAGCATGACCAGGCAGCCCCTATGATTTTCTTTTCTTTGGATTGCTGTAATGAATCCATTTTTCACCACCCGTTACAATACGCAGAAGCAGTTGTTCGCTGGCGAAAAAACAACGCTTAGCGTCCCTTGCCTTCAACTCATAAGAGTTCCAAGTTCCTTGTTTTTGAATCATTCCCAAACGCATGCAATCGCTTGGAAATGGTTTGGCGGGTAATTCCTAATACTGAGGCAAGCTCTTCTACCTGCGCTTGACACGGATACCCATCAACCAATGCCGTCAATTCAGTGTCTTCGAAGGGTTTTCGTCTTCCTTCATCTGAACGGCTGTCAACGTCAAAATCATGGTCTTTAAAACGACAGAACCAATCCCGACACTTTGTTTTACTTAAAGCAAAATCTCCGTAAACGTTCTGAAGCCCTCGATGAGCTTCAGTCGTCGTTTTCTACGAAAGAAGAAAATCAACACTTCCCATATATGACAATTATTTGGCACAAAATCATACATATTCACACAATCAAAAGAATATGACGTCAAAAGAAAACCACTATTGTGTCGAGGTGGTATGTTTGCCATGCACCTAAGCTCATGACGTTTAGGTTATGGCAGAATGGACTACCACTTACAACTGTCGCCATCTATTGACTAACGGCGGGAGCTTAGTTGCGCACCTAATAAAACTAAACATTTTTAATATTATTTATTTATTAATTAATAAATTAATTTTGTTTATTTTTTTTTTTTTTTTTTTGTTTCCGACGCAAAAACTTACAATTTTTTACCGTGTACTAAAAATCTATATATATAAAAATAAATTGCTGTGCGTTAGTCTCGCTGAAACTCGAGAACGGTTGGACCGATTTGGCACATTTTGGTCTTAAATTATTGGTAGAGATGAGAGATTTTTGCAATTAATTTTTTTACCACATTAACATTGAATCAAATAATGGTAGGTGACAAACATACCAGCCTATATATGGCGCTGTTATTTATTTGAAGGATAAACAACGCTTGCCGGGTCAGCTAGTATATAATATAAATATATAAGTTATGTGAATTCTAGTTAAAAGAAGAAAATTGTCCTAAAAATTATCTTTTTAATGACACCAATGGAACCGTTGAAATTAAGACATTAAAACCGTCAGTCATCATAAAAAAATGAAGCATTTTTGATATTATAGTATTATAATTTTTAATTTTTTTTGGATGCAAAGACCTACAATTTTTTAACATGTATTTAAAATATATGTTGGTTAGTAATTTAAATAGTTATGTAAATTCTGATTAAAAGAAGAAAATAGTCCTAAAAAAGATCTCAAGGGTTTTCGTAGCAAAAACAGCATCCCTTCTATGACTAGTCCATGTTAAATTTATCGATGATTATTCATTCTTTCACCTCTTCTGTACCGCTATTTTTTAAGCTTTCCTGGATGTTCTTTTCTTTTACTCGAAAGTGTATGCTTGTGGGGTTTTTTTTCTCTCTATGCAATTAGGAAATAATTCTCATTAAGCCGGGAGTTTCAGATGCACAGGAAACTCACTGTTCACAATCATTATACCAGGTCTGCTGATGAGTATTCGTGGTTAGATTCGAAATAGCTACGCGGACTGCCTGGCATTATGAGAATATCATTCGACCAAAAATTCTTTTCGTCAATTAAGCTTTGTTAAAAGTAAACTGGTTTTGAGCTTGAATAAGGACGAACACAGAAATCCAAAGATGTTCATGAACTGCTGTATAATACTTAAGTGCCTTAAGCAATCGGGTCTGTTTTGTATCTCAATATTTACATATATTTATGAGACATATTTTAACTTATTTCTATTTAGGGTAGAAAAAATGGATTTGCGTAGAAGTGTTTGGTATCATTTTAGGGATTTTCTAAGGCATATGGTTGGTAGCATTGTTTCTGGGCTTGCTAACCTGGCCACCCTGCAGGAAAATATGTTTTACAATAGTGTTTATTATTGATGCTAAATTCATAAGTATGGGTGAATTGATTCATTAAAGTCTCGCTTGTGTCAAATAAGATGCGGAGCTTAGGCGAGTCTTCTTCTTTATGACGTGCTAGCAATGTGTCGCTCAACAAATTCGCAACATTCAAACTTTACCAAGTTTTACGTGACGTTTTAGGAGTTTTCTACGGCATATGGTTGGTAACACTGATTTTGGGATTGATAACCTGG